>CM044445.1:104727832-104745605 GCA_024363595.1 Xenopus borealis
AATCCGAGGGCAATGACACAATAGGAAATAAGTCGCCTGCCCCAAATCTCCACTTTTACGGGCCAATAATCGACTCATCCTTTGCCACTGGAAATAAAGTGAACTGCTGGTGGTAAAACATGCTGGCTTCTTCCAAAGTTGCTTAAAGTTTCCTCAAACAGATTTGCCAAAATGAAGTGCAGCACATCTTGTATCACCAGCGGCAAAGCATTTGGGAGATGACTAATTTCCTCTTCTGTCTTTACCCTTAAAGGAGACGGAATAGCATTTTACACTTGGGTGTGCTAAAAGTTAGGCACCCCCAAGTGACTACTTTTACTTACCTGACACCCCAGGCTGGTGCTCCTATCAGGAGAAAACCGCACTGCCCCAGGTTCTTCCTTCGAGCACAATGGAGAGATCCTCTTCCTGCTTCTTCGGGTCTTCCCGTGGTTGCGCATGCACAGTACAGTGAAAAGCTGAACTTTAATGAAAAGCTCGGCTGTTTCTCTCAACTGTGCATGTGTTTGCCCCAAGAAATTTGAAAACCTGAAGAAGCAGGATAAGGATCTCTCCACTGTGCTCAACAGAAGAACCCCAGGCCGGTGCGGTTTTCTCCTGATAGGAGCACCGGCCTGGGGTGTCGGGTAAGTAAAAGTAGTCACTTGGGGTTGCTTAACTTTTGGCACGTGTAAAATGCAATTCCTTCTCCTTTTAAGGGATTCTGTCATGATTTTTATGATGCCATTTTTATTTCTAAATTACACTGTTTACAAATAATTTACTCTACAATAAAAAATTTAATTCCTGAACAAATAAGTGTATTTGTTTATTTGTAATATTATTGTGTAGGCAGCCATCTCAGGTCATTTTGCCTGGTCATGTGATTTCAGAAAGAGCCAGCACTTTAGGATGGAACCGCTTTCTGGCAGCCTGTTGTTTTTCCTATTCAACTGAAGGTGTATCAGTGGGACCTGGATTTTACTATTGAGTTATGTTCTTATGTTCTACCAGGCAGCTGTTAATCTTGTGTTAGGGAGCTGCTATCTGTTACCTTCCCATTGTTCTGTTGTTAGGCTGCTGGGGGGGAGGCATGGGGGTGACATCACTCCAACTTGCAGTAAAGAGTGACTGAAGTTTATCAGAGCACGTCATATGACTGGGAGCAGCTGGGAAACTGACAATATGTATAGCCCCCATGTCCGATTTCAAAAATTGATATAAAAATTTTTTTTTGCTATTTTGAGAAACAAATTTGAGTGCAGAATTATGCTTGAGCAGCACTATTAACTGATGCTTTTTGAAAAAAGATTTTTTTTCCCAATGACCGTATGTATCCCTTTAATGGTAGAATTGTGCTCCTATTTTAGTACCTACTACTGCTGCTGCAGCTCATAAATGATGCACAATGTGTGCCTGCAAACAACAAGCTGATATCCCAATCGTGCAGTGTGGGTTGGGAAGTAAAGAAAAATACACAGTAGTAATAAGTTGTAGAGAGATAAAATGCCCTCTGGACTTCCTCCCTTAATCTAAGCAATATAGAACAGCAGGGTCAAACAATAGACTTTATTACATTAAATGTGTGGCCCACCTTTAAATGGCACCTGTTTGTCCTCAACCAAAGGTGCCGGCTAATAGAGCCCACACTCTGGTTAGGGGTAACAGAAGTTTTTTGTTGTTATCGCTAGGACACCCACACCTGCCCAGTTCATGCAACCATGTTGGGGCAGATGCATGCGCATAAAAAGCGAATGCTGCAACTTACTCAGAATGCGCATGCAGTGACTCCAGAAGCTCATTATGCGCATGCACTCTGCACAACATGGCCACTTTCACTGGGAGCTCCCTCCTAGTGTGAGTGCCATAGCATCCTAGGGCAGTTTTAAAAAAAACAACTTCCTTTTTAACATAGTGTTTTAATAATTTCTCTGTCTTTTTCCATCTGACCCCATCTAAAAAGACAAACCAGAGGCTAAACTTTTATTGTTGTTGCTTTTTCTTACTCATCTTTCTATTCAGACATCTCCTATTCATATTCCAGTCTTTTATTCAAGTTAATGTATGGTTGCTAGGGTAATTTGGTCCCTAGCTACCAAATTGCTGAAATTGCAAACTGGAAAGCTGCTGGATCAAAAAGCTAAATAACGCCACAAAATAAACCACAAATAACAAAAGAAAACGAACTGCAAATTGTATTGGCTTATCATTCTCTACATCACACTAAAAGTTCATTTAAAGGACAAGGAAAGTTAAACTAAAGAAGTAGCTAGAAATGTTGTACAT
The DNA here is from genome assembly GCA_024363595.1 of Xenopus borealis. Classification (NCBI taxonomy): domain Eukaryota; kingdom Metazoa; phylum Chordata; class Amphibia; order Anura; family Pipidae; genus Xenopus; species Xenopus borealis. The sequence goes on from CM044445.1 coordinate 104,730,098, forward strand.
TATGCTCTGGGCTTCTGTACCAGCCCAAGGCAACCACAACCCTTTAGCAGTAAAGATCTGTGTCTCCCCAGTAGATGCCCCAGTAGCTCCCCATCTTCTTTTCTGCTGATTCACATGCTCTGTGCTGCTGTCACTTACTGAGCTTAGGGACCCACTCACATTATACAGTACAGAATAGAAATATAGTCACAATATAATACAGATAATTACTACATGGCAGCACAGCATCAGAATGTAATAATCCGCCCTGTAGCATCAGTTTATATTACAGACAAACCTAATTTTCTTCTGGGTAATTAGTGACGACCCCTAAGATTAGCTTCTCAATGGCTGCTCAGAGTCCACTGAGCATGTGAGTGTCACAGACACTTTCCAAGATGGTGACCCCCTGTGACAAGTTTGAAGTCCTGGATCATTGCTGCTATTGACAAGCTGAAACTTTAGGCTGGTGCAATAAGTTCAGTATATAAAACCTATCTTTTTTAGCTCTATTCATTTTTAGGGTTCAGTTGTCCTTTAAAGCTGAACAATCCCTTTAATCTGAATAAAATGAAATCCTATTCCTGGCCTAGTCATTTATATAGGAACAATCGGTTATAGAAAAGCCTTATAATATTTGCAGTCAGAACAAATTGAGCTTCACACATTGATAAGCAGAAACCATATTTATTGTCTATTACTTGAGAATTCCGTCACTTAGTTGAAATCATCTGCCAATGAAGGAGGACCCTACCCATGAAGTAGTATTGGGTGCCATGATTTCTTAAAGGAGCCCTGGATGTGACTAATGATCAGTACATGTAAAGCACTATGGGCTTAGGGAAAGGCAGTCTGGTGATTACTTGCCAGTTCTTTGGGGCCTTGGACTGATCATTTAATGCACAACTTTCACTATAGGCTCTATCAGGGAATATTTAAAAGGGGTTGTTCAAACAACTAGCTGATTTCAGATAGACCATCACAAATGGTCTCTTTCCAATTACTTTCTATGTGTGACAGTTTTTATAATATTGAAGTGTAAAGTGTCATTTTTTACTTTCTAAAGCAACTCTGGGAGGGAGGGTCGCGGACCTTGTAAACTGTTCTACAATGATACATTTAGTTGATGCATTTCTTATCTTTGTCCCTGCTGAGCAGAAACTCTGAGTTTCATTACAGGCAACTGTTGATACAATAGTTGCTAGTTGCTAATAATCCAGTGATGCTGCTGAGAAATGTATCAACTAAATGTAGCAAAACTGTAACCGTTTAGAGTCTGCACCTGAATTACTGAGCTGCCAGACACATATCATTGACATGAACAATTAATCTGAAACTTAGAATTTTTGGATAAACAGTAAAAAATAAATTATTGAAAAGTAATTGAAAAAATTATTTCTGGGGAACAAGCCGAAAACAGCTGAACTGAAAAAGTGTTTGAAAGGTGAACAACCCCTTTAATGAATAGGGCCATAGCATAATAAAAAAAAAAAGGCATGCTTTCTTGCTGACCTACTTTTGTTGATGAACTCGTTCTTTTGGAAAAGTACGTCAGGAATTTATTGCCATTGAATTGCCTGTACTTTTCAGGATGTTGTTACCTTTGAAAATAACTAATTGTACCAGCATGTCTCAAGCCTGGGAGCATGGTTTATAGATGTGGGAGCAATCCCAAAATATTGACTAGATCTCAGCCTACAATGTTGTAACCTCCGATGACGTTTTAGGTAGCATTTATGTTACTCGCATTTATGTTACAGACACGCAGCTACATGTTACTGTTCATGAAACAAATTACCTTTCATTTGTTTAGCTTCGTGCCTCAACTTCACTCACTATATTTGATTGTGTGCCCTATAATAATTCTATCAGCATACCTCAGAACTAGGGTTGCCACCTTTTTAAATTTTTTATACCGGCCGGCGGGGCCAAAAGGGGGTGTGACGTGACGTCAAAACGGGCGTGACGTGACGTCAAAGGGGGCGGAGCCACGCGACGGATCGGCAGAAGACGCGAGAAAAGTAAGTTTGTATTAGATTTAGGCAAGGCAAGGGCCATTCTTAAGGGGTATTTCAAATTTACCGGCAGCTACATTGCCGGTAAATTTGTAATACCAGCCCCAGCCTTGGCTGGTGTTTTACCGGCTAGGCCGGTAAAATACCGGCTGGGTGGCAACCCTACTCAGAACACAGTACGTAATATTCGCTGTAGCACGACTGCATGAATAAGCTGTGATCCCCTTGACCAATATAGGATATTCTACATTCAATACTGTGTAGTTCCACTATAGTGTGCATGTATTTGACGTTTTTATCTTTTCTCTTGGCTGCAGCTTCATTGGGGATTATGGCATCAGGAGCCCGCTATACTAAGAAACGGGACCTAGATGAAAGTTCTTCCAATGATTTCCCAAGGAAAAGGATCTTGCCTTCAGCAAAGCAGAATATGAAGGAGGTAAGGGCACTTTCAACTTTTTTTTGTTTATACTAGAGAACAATGGCCCTTTATACAACCTGAAGGCAAAATATGCATGCTTTCTAAAGCTCCCTGCTTTGCAGAGAACTAGTTGGTGATCCACTGAAATTAGTTTTATCCTGCTTATAGTTTTGCTAGAGGAGGGTATAAAACATGATCTACATGTTACTGTAGTAGTTTACAGACACTTTGGGGGGTTATTTATCAAAATCCGAAAATGAGTATTCTCTGAAAACTACTCCGACCAATCACCTTATTTATAAGTACATTTTCCCGAGAAAATCAGATCGTAGCAACTTTTCAGATTTTACACCCAAAAACTCAGATTATTTCGGACTTTTGCCCGAAAACCACAAAATCTTCGCATTATTGCACGAAAAACCAGCGCAGTAGTGATTTCCCTGACCCACACCTAGGGTTGCCACCTGGCCGGTAAGAATGATGGTTGATCCCAATGTTATTAATAGGGAAAAAAGATAAAAGAAGGCCTTTATTTTTTTCCAGAAGAGATAGCAACCCTACCCACCATAACCCGCCCTCCCTTAGCCTGCATCAATGCTTCCGGGTTGCTTTTAGAGACCTGCACAGACCCATCCCACCGATGATGATGTAAAAGGGGCTGGGCAAGCAGGTGCACTGTCTATAAAGAACCTTGGAAGACTGCATTTGACATTTAAAGGAAAAGTAAATTTTTCTTTCTGTAAATTTGCTCTAAACAGCCCCCCAGATTAATGTACCTTAGTCCCTGCTGCAAGTCTGCTCTGGTTTCTGTGTTATCAGCAGCTTGTTTCCCCTTCTTCCTGGTGCAGAGTGAAGCCCAGCCCCTTAGTTTACTGAGCAGTCCATTTGCTGCTGTTCCACAATAGAGAGGAAGAGGGAGCCAGTGTTTCATTAGTAAGCTAGTTTCCCCAAGCAAAAGCTGCTACACACACTGCTCTCTGCTATGTCATAGTATGCAAATGATCTCCAGGACTAGTCACAGAGATAAGGTCAGCTCAGTAAGCTAAGGGGTGGGGCTTCACTCTGCACCAGGAAGAAGGGGAAACAAGCTGCTGATAACACAGAAACCAGAGCAGACTTGCAGCAGGGACTAAGGTACATTAATCTGGGGGGCTGTTTAGAGCAAATTTACAGATAGAAAAAAAAAAAGGTTTACTTGTTCTTTAAGGAGAAGAGCTCAGCCCAAACCCACCTGGCCCACGGTATATCTTTGGGACTTCTCCCATTGACTTCTATGTGAACTCAGCAGGTTTTAGTTGAGGTACTTTTTTTTATTCAGACTTTTAACACCATTGAGGCTTAATCAATTCTGGAAAAGAAAAAAAATTCCCACTAAGAAAATCAATATTTTATGATTAAAAAAACACAATTTTTTTGAGTTTTTGGCATTTGAACTTTAATAAATAACCCCCTTTGGGTTTTAAACACCCTCTGTGTTCCAGCATTTATTCCAGATACCCTTAATATGTTACAGATCCTTATCTGTTACAGATCTGTTCTTATTCATGATAGATCTAGCACTGCAAATCACAGTCTGATTGCCTCTCAAACAGGGCCCCTCCTGGCACATAGTATGATTCAGTTACCAAGCAAATAAGCACTTAATCCCAGGTTGGGTATCCAGGAATGTCTTTTGCTCTAAACTATTAAGCTGAGCCTCCACCCCTGCCCTAGTGGGCCCCAAGTCCACCTTCCCTGATCTGCAGTGTCGGACTGGCCCACCGGGATACCAGGAAAACTCCCGATGGGCCCAGGTGTCAGTGGCATTTTAGACATTTTGCTTTAGTGCATAAAAACTATTTAACTTCCCTGGAACAATCTCCTGCTGCAGTGTATCTCACAGGCAGCTATACATTAAAGCCCTTTAGGCTGTAGTTTTTTTTTTAGTTGTAATATTGGTGTGTATGCAGCCATCTCGGGTAATTTGCCTGGTCATTTGCTTTCAAAAAGAGGCAGCACTTTAAGATGAAACTACTTTCTGGCAGGCTATTTCTCCTACTCAGTGTAACTGAATCAGTTTCGCCAACTTGCAGTACAGCAGTAAAGAGAGTCACATTTTTTGAAAAAAAAAAAAAAAATGTTTTTCCAATGACAGTATCCCTTTAACATTTTATTTAGGCATATAAATTCCTGTCTACAACCCATCTTTTTGTAACACTACTGTTGTCTCTTTAACAGGGAAATAACATTTCACAAGAAGAGTTGGTTTCTGACCGAAACAGGTAAGCTAATTGTTGTGTGTATGTTAACGTTTATATTTATTTATAAAGGCTTTCCTTCCTTATCAGGAAGCAGATATCCTACTCACCCTGGCTGCTTAGTGCTTATTTCCTTTTGTGCTTGCCTACTGGGTTAACTAATCCCAAGTAAAAGGCTTTCAGACTGCTGTATTTCGATAATTCTGAGCATTTGTGGGTGAATAATAGCAGCTTTTTGAGGAACTTTATGATAGTAGTTATGCTTTTAAAATAACTCTTTGCTCTTCCTCTGGCACATGGCTGCTGTATAACCCGTAAAGTACGACAACCCTATGTGAGTAATGTTTTGGTATAAACAGTAAACCAGGAGACACCTTAAAGGTGGCCATAGACGCAGAGATCTGCTCGATGTCGCCTAACGAGCAGATCTCTCCCCAATATGCCCACATTGAAGTGGGTGATGCCCACATTGAAGTGGGTGATGCCCACATTGAAGTGGGTGATGCCCACATTGAAGTGGGTGATATCTGGCTGATCCGATCGTGGGCCCTAGGGCCCAATGATTGGATTATAATGCATCCGAAACGGGCGGTCAGATCGCAGCACCGCATACATTTGCAGATGTGGCTGCGATCCAACATGATTTTTTAACCTGCCCGATCGAGATCGGGCCGACTTTCGGCCAGATATCAATCTGGGAAGCCTGTCGGATGGCCCCACACGCCGGACGATAAGCTGCCGACTCTGTCTGTCTGTCAGCAGCTTTTATCGGCCAGTGTATGGGGGCCATAAGAAGGGATATAGCTTTCTATGTGTATGAATTAGCAGCTGAAATTGTGTAGTTTGTGGCTACAGACAGAGTGAAGGGAGATTGGATGACAAGTTAAATATAGATAAAGCTAATAATAGGAACTCAGTGGTGTTAAAATACACTCTCTTCAAGAAATATTTCTCAGCTGAGATTTTGAGAATAAGAACAATTCATACACACACACATGGAGATTTGGTGGTGAACTGTTTAATGGTTGTGCCTCAAAGCCTGCATATGTGAACAAATGGAACAAATAAGCTGAAATAAAAAGAAAAGAAATTCAAATTGCTGATAAAAATAGTATACAAGCCATTTGTCTATAATGCAGAGAGGCAATTCCTACTCACTATTTTATCTTGTACGTTATTTTCTCCAGTGTCATAAAATGTGATTTGTTATTTAGATTTGTTCTGCATATTGGTCTGGTTGTACAGGCTTCTGGTTAGCCATTAGCTCCTAGAGCAAACGTGCCAGTCTGTCACCTTATCTTCATGTTCACACATCCTTATATATCAGGATAAACAATTGAGTGTGGTGTCAGGTTATCACAGTGGCAACATGATGATTTAATTGGCTTGCTGTATTCCAGCGCTAGCATGGGTATTTGGTTGGTTGTCTCGTGAGCCCGGCGTTTATGGACAGTAGTTATGGACTGTCATATCCATGTTATTAACACATCTATATACTGCCAGCATGTTACACTGCATTTTGTTATTTTTCTATTGGCAATCTCTTTTTGTATCTTATTCTAATCCACTGTTTTATCACCATAATAATAAAGGAACACCAGGAACATGATGTGCTTTAGTAAAATAACTTGTATCTTTTTTTTTTGTTACAGGACGCAGATTGAACAGTCTTTACACTCCAACGAAAACCTTTTCAAAGTGGTGTACTGCAAGAGGAAAGCTCACTATCAAACCCTGAGTCCCACATACAAAAAGAAGCAGCTCCCAAAAGATTGGGGCTGTGACATGGCAAATAAAGAAAATGAGGTAGCAGCAGGAAACCTGCACGATAAGCTTCAGAATGACCGCCGCAGCTTCGCTCTCAACTCCAGTGACTCCAGCTCTTCCCATACTGAAGGCCCTTCCAACAAGTACAGTAGTTTCTTTGCAGAGGTAGGAATTCTGGTTGATATACATAAGAGATCAGTGTAATCTGGCCCAAGACACACACATTAAAGAGTTTGTTTCCTGTCTGTATTTTACATATGCCGATGTGTTCTGTACTGTGTATGTGCGTGTACTCTAGCATAGGAAGGGATTGAGGAGAATGGATTTTTTTCTAATGTTTACTTTTTGTCTGCTCTCCACTTTTTTTTTGGGGGGGGGGTGTATATCTCTTGGCTATTTTACGGTTTACTCTTCTCTTCAATTTAAAATTGCAGATTATGCACATAGGAAATTTATTGGTAACTTTAGCACAAACAATATTACCATTTCTAAAGCAAGTGTGTGGGGGGAAAAAAAGCTTTTATTTCTGAATTCATTCAAGTCATTTTACCCTGGCAGTGCTGGTCACAATTGCAGATTTGGTGGTGAGTAATCTGTAGTGCCAGAAAATGTACATTCTTTAGTGGATAATCCTACTTGCAAGTTAAACTGCCATAACCTGTAACACCTTTGAATATCATTTGTTATAAGGGGGAAAATTATATATGTGTTTGTTTCTAGGAAATGACTACTGAAGAAAAATTAAAATGTGCTATTTTTTTATCTGGCACATCTGTTTTAGGTTTCTAAAGACCATGAGACAATGGAGCAAGTTCTTTTTAGCAGGAATCTCCGGCTAAACGTAGCTCTTACGTTCTGGAGGAAACGCAGCATAAACGAGCTTGTTGCATACCTAGTCAGGTATTCCTTTGTTGCTTGGAAATAAATGTTTCTTCACCTTCAATAAAGTTAATATTTACTGACTGTGCTGCTTATATGTTCTGACTTAATGGCCTCTGGGAATACAAACTAACTTGAAGCCTGTCTCAGCTGCAGAAGATTTCCAGCCCCTCCTCTAAAATCTACACACGAGTAACAATATGTTCTATGAATCAAACTGTGACATTTGGATAGAGCGCCTGAGTCCTCTCTCTCTTTTTCGTTTTTTTTTTTTTTAAACTATTGGAGGGATTCTTTTATTAGCACTGTGCAAATTGTAAAAGGTACAGTAACTCGGTGCCCAATAAGGCATTTTCTACAGGTTTTCTCTCTGTACTAGGCAGGTCAGAATGCATTTTGCATCGGTTAATATTAATAACTGAAGTCTTAATAATTAGGGGAAATCTCACTTTCAGAAATTTGGATCAGTGAGAAATGTTTGCATCTATTCACACATACACCCATCCCCACATTGCGTCAGGGTCCAACAATCCAATGAGCCAAACAGTCTGATCTGTCACCTCACACTGGGCTTGGGCTGGCACATTTCTCATATATATATATATATATATATATATATATAGTATTGAGTAAATGTAATGTTTTCTCTGCTGCAATGCCTATTTCAAGAAAGCTCAAATTCCTCTTTCTGATTGTTCCTGCTCTAAACTGATTGTTCCTTAACAGGAAGTCATTGCAGCTTTGCACACTTCTAATAAGCATCTGCAGTGAAAATGTATGTTTCTGTTGTTCTAGCTTCTGTGGCAATAATTTACCCTGTACACAGCTGACAGCTGTCAAGCTGTTCAGAGCAGCAGTGAGAACACACAGCTACGCATGACCAATAGTCCTTTTAAGAAAATATGTGGGTGTTGTTGCTCCTTTAAACAATATTATAGCCTTGCTGAAAGAAAAATTGCAGGGAAATTGCTGAATTTGTTGCAATGAATCTGCGGTAATTTTTGGGCCTTATAGAGTCTTTTTTTATACTTGTAAGGGCTAGTCCAGACGGTAAGATTCAGGGAAACTTGTCGCCTGCCGACCAATCGCCGCTTCTTTAGGGCCGACTAATCTCCCTGAATTGCTTAAAGAGGACCTGTCACCTTGAGACATGAGTAAAATATTTCTTTTCCCTCCTTGGTTAAACCCTTTAGTCAGCTGTTTTTGTCTATATCTGACACGGATTACAAAATATCCTACATGTAAAAAGTGCTTCATAGGCGCTGCCATGTTTAAACACCCCTTTGTTTTCCGTGTGTGGGCTGTGCCAAACTGCCAAATCTCATTCATGCTTAGTCAGAGTATACTCTATGATAGACAAGCTCTGTATAACTCATGTCATACCAGGACTTGATATTCTATGGGAATTATTTGAAACACCTTCTATTGTTCTATTCAGATTGTGTGGGCTACTCCAGCCACTAACAACTGCACAAACTGGTGATATCGTGAGAGGAGTCTGCAGGACTGATTCTACCCATGATGCTTTGCTCTCCTGACTTTCTGGAAAGTCAGGGCTTCAGTTAGTGTCTCATGCACATTTGAAAAGTAGTTATAAATTGAGAATTAGTGAGATTTGAGCATAATAAATAGGGGTATGTGGTTTGTTTTATAAGTTTTATTTCCTTCCTAGTGTTAACTCAATCATGACAGGTTTCCTTTAACCATGTCTTGCACCTGTTCAAATGTAAAGTCTCCTGCGAATATTCACACGCAGCACCGTGTTTTCCAAAGTCGCTAGAAATCTCCCTGAATCTTACCGTTTGGTCTAGTCCTAATTAAGCTTGTGAGCATATCCACACCATACTTATTATTCCCAGAGTAGTTGAAAGAATATGAAAGTTAAAAACCCTTTAGTCATATTGATGATTCTTCCCTGATCATTTCATCTGTGTTTTCTGTATCTGCAGAATGCAAGACTTAGGGGTGTTTGTAGATTGTCTACCGGTCCTTACAAACAGGTAAGAATTGAATGTCATTTATTTTTGTACTGTAAAACATTAGAAATGGGGAATTAGGACAGTGAAAAGAGATCATAAAGAAACAGAAGCAATTAAGGTGAAGATAAAAAAAAATAAAGTGCCACACTGCCAGTGCTCACAACGTAAATATCCGTATGATTTACATGTATGGATTAAGTTGGAAAGATCGAGCGACAACAAATTACAGAACCTTTAGATAACTGTGCTGGCTCTTGTTTACAAGGTGCCTTATCTATTTTAGAAAGGGAGTTCCTTTGCCTGTACACTAATCATGCATAGGCAGTGTGGTCCTTTACTAAGGGTTTTGTCCATTTGGGAGAATGGGGAGAGTTTTCTATATTCATGCCAGATACTCACTCAAGACTATTTTTTTTTCTTATAGTCTACAAGAAGACAAAGCTTCCATTACTGTTGGCTGCTGTGTGGACCTTTTACCACTTGTTAAATCTCTTCTTAAAAGTAAATTTGAAGAGTAAGTTGCATAATGTTCATTTTAGTGCTCTGTATTCTTCCTTCAAGGCACAGTTATGGGCACAGAAGGCACCCGATATGTTAAGTGGGTGGGACTTTTAGTTGAAAAATCTTTGGAGGCAAGAAGCAGTCCATCATTGTAACAGTGTAACAACCATTATCCATGACTGCTGCTCGTGTTTTGTGATTAAATCCTTTGAGACAGAGGATGGTGCCTGTGAACTCTGTTGTGCTGCTCTGTATTTTAAGGTCCGGTGCTTTTTCAGGGGCACCTTTTTATATTTTTTTTCTCTTCAGTGCAGGGAGAGGGGAGGGTTAATTGGGCTTTTGTTACTGGGGCAGGGTTAATTATCCTTTTAATTGCCTTGTACTTTAAGGCGCAGCGGAGCACACAGCCGCCATCTTCGGTAATCTTTGCAATCTTTGTGAATGGACACTGCGTTTTGCCAAAACATTGAGTCCATTCAGGAAGATTACCGAAGATTGTGGCTGTGTGCTCCACTTCGCTCACTCTGCTTTTCCGGTCACTAGAAGGATTCAGGGGAAGACTTTGCATGTTTTGTGATTAAAACCTTTATGAGACGTTCTCGAGTGCAACAGACTCATTTCCATGTGTAGTCTTGGGATCTGTAAAAGAATGTGGGGTGTTCTGGTTAACAATAGTGTGTTAAATTATAAATATCTGGTTCTACATTTGTTTATGCAGATATGTGATCGTTGGGCTTAACTGGCTCCAGGCAGTTGTGAAAAGATGGTGGACTCCATTATCTCTAAATTCTGAAAGTTCGTCAGATGAGTAAGTATCAACTTGCTATTCTTACTTTAACATTTTATATTGAAAATGATCATGGTTTCTGAAAAACTATTATTTATCCATAAGTTCCTAAAAGGGCAAAAGAGCTTCTGTGTATTCTGCATGCCCTTCAGAGCTATGTTTGTCAGCCTTTCCTTAAAGAAAAAACTATAAAACTGCAGATTTTCACTAAGCTGCAGAGAATCCATTTCCATTTCTTCCTTACTTTTGTCAGTCAGACTATTTGTTGTCACAACAGTAGATTTTCTGTAATTTTGAACACCTCAGTATTGAACTTTGAAGCACGTGAAACTATTTTATGTAACTTTTTTGTTAATTAGATATTTTTTATTTTATTTTCAAGAAACATCCTGGTTTTAAAATGCCAATTAAGTGGAATTTGGCAACATGAGAATCACCTGACATCAGTCCCAGGCTATACAGGAAACATAGCCAAGGTAACCATATCTTTTTTTACAACTGGTTTACAGCTGAATGAATGATGTCATGGCCATAACAGATTTCTGTGATAGTCAAGCAGTGACAAAATACTAATTGTTAGTATTTTTGTGTGATTATTGTTTTCTTTTAAGATTGTTCATTACCCATGATCATACCAGTATTCTAACCACTGTGCTGCACTCAGCTCTATAGACTGTGGAAATGAAATGCTGTAGCAGGGGGAGTGGCATTGATTCATGGAAATATAGCAAGCAAAGGACTTCTAATAAGTTGGATTAACACATTTCCCAATCATATTTTCTGATCCTTGGGTATTCCTTTTTTCAGAGCGGAGGCTATATCAATTTTATAAATACGGTCTATGAACATGTTAAAGACAACAGAGAAGACTAATACACCACATTTATCCAGGGTTTCAAATTCATGTGATTTTTTTTTTTCCTCTTTAAAACCTCTTAAATTTGATTGACACTTTTGACAAAAAAAAATAGCATTTTCAATTTGACCCTTAATAAATCTTCCCTTAGTATCGGCGAGGACACCAGAAGAGAATGCGAATGGGCAGAAGATGGTGCCCGGGAACTTGGTTGCGCTGCTCTGCATTTTAGGGTCCGGTGCTTTTTCAGGGGCGCCTTTTTATTTTTTTCCCCTTCAGTGCAGGGAGAGTGGCTTAATGGCAGGCAGTTAATTGGGCTTTTATTACTAGTGGGGTTTAGTTCTCCTTTTAATTGCCTTGTACTTTAAGGCGCAGTGGAGCACAAAACCGCCATCTTTGCAATCTTTGTGAATGGACTCAGCGTTTTGGAGCATGTGCAGTTGTCAAAATGGAAATTTGCTACAACTGCGCATGTGCCAAATCGTTGAGTCCATTCACGAAGATTGCAAAGATTACCGAAGATGGCTGCTGTGTGCTCGCTGCGCTCACTGTGCGTTTCCGGTCGCTAGGGGAGAAGGATTCAGGGGAAGACTTTGCAGGGGGGAGGCAGAGAGTGGTACGAACGGAGGGGGGGCAGATGAGCACTTGACTTCAAGGGGGGTTTGAATTCTCCTTTAAGATTTCAGGTACAGGTTGCCTGAGTTTTAAGGAGAAAGAGCCTGTCTTTATGTAGCTTATAGGGCTATATATGCACTGTGCGCCATAAGGGTCCCAGATAATAATCAATGGGCGCTTATACTAGTGGTGATTTACATGGATTAGTTTAAACTTAGTTGCTGCTAATGTTCTAGTTATGGTAATGCAAAAGATATTCGTCTGCAACACCTGCAGTAACCTATAGCCTGTTTGTATGTAAGTGTTCATAAGGTGTTTACTTGCATGTGTTTCCGTTTAATTATACTCAACTTCTTGGTTCCCCCCAGGATCTGGATGGATATTTATCACAGCTTCGTTGAATGGATGTTTCACAGATTTTCACAATGGACAGCTCTTGCAATGGATTTTTCAAAAGACTTGAATGGCTGCATCGCCAAGTGACCTCTTGTAAAACCACTAACATATTGCAGAACGCTTCTGCTCCTTCCCACAGTTCAATTATGCACCCACTGAAGTGCTGACTGCCTGCTTCATATTGAAGTAGTGTATTCTTCAGCTAGCTACTTAACTGGTTCAGAAGGGGAAGTTTACCTTGTACTCCTGCACTCTGGACACAGGAGGAGCATTTCCTTCTCTTCTGAGGCCAGCCATACCTGCGCTACTGAGATACAAACCATTTATAACTTTTATCTAAACCATGTCAGAAACTGGTAAGAGCAAAATGCACTTCCAGATGCCTAGGAATCCTCCAGTACTTTGTGCCTCTAATTCAGACATTTTAGCATGGGACGCCAGAAACTGGAGCTCTCTTTCTAATCGTGTTATATTGTTTGAAGCATAATATTAAAGACATTTTGCAGTACAAAAGAAACCCGTTTTTTGTTACAGTTTTTATTTGTTTTACAAAAAATCTGTTACGGAAAACTTTTGGTGGAATTTAGCAGGGTTAGGCCTTCAATGAAGTCTTATTCCAGATGAGATTTCTTTCATATGGGCGGTCTGCAAATCAAAAACACTAAAGGGATGAATACATTGTGTATGATTGGCAAGTTATTTTGTGAATATATAAATAAACATTAAAAGTGTAAAACAAATTTTTTTTTACCTGTGAACATATTGCTCATTACCGCCATATTTTTTAGGTGATAGAATTCAAACTAATCTTGGCAATTTCTGTATAGGGGGATTTTAGGACCAATGTGCTCTAATGAGCTTCCTTTCTAATTCTAGGGGAACTGTTAGGAGCAGATTTACTAAATTCGTGTGAAGGATTTGAAATTCTATCGAATTCGTTCAAATTACGATTGTATGATTTTATCGAATATTCGAATATGCTAATTTGGCCACTTCGATCATCGAATAGGCAAAATTCGATCGGATCGAATATTCGATCATTCGACCATTCGATGATCGAAGTACTTCCCCTTTAAAATTTTATTCGACTGCCTACTTCGCCAGATTGAACGTACTGAATTGCAATAGAAGCCTATGAGAACCCCCATAGGCTTCTTTTCTAAGTTTTATGTTCGAATAGCAATCGTACAATCGAACGGTTCAATTGTTCGATTCGTACAATTGTTTCGAACAATAGAACATTTTTTTTTACGATTTTTTCGTAAAATCATTCGATTTTATGGAATAGGGCTCAAAAACCTTCGAAGTTTTCTACAAATTTATCGAATTTATATTCGAAAATTGCAGAAAGGTCGAATTCAAGGGCAAATAGCCCTTGAAAATTTGGCCCTTAGTAAATCTGCCCCTTAGTGTTTAACTTTATCTGGTAAATCCAAATGATTCATGCTAGCCCAATGTAAAAGTTCAAAATTAGCATGAGTCTGTCTTGTAATAACCAGTCATACTATCTCTTATCGGCAGACTGCATAAGTTAATATGTGTAGGACAGCTGAGTGGCACAGTCGTTAACACTGCTGCTTTCCAGTGCTGGGTCTTGGTTTCAGTATCTGCATGAACTCCCTCCCACACTCCAGAAACATACAGGCGGCAGTTTAATTGGCTTCTGATAAATTGACCATAGAGTGTATGAGAATGTGATACTTTAGATTGTAAGCTTCATAGGGGCAGGTATTGGCTATGAATGATGTAGAATGTCTGTAAAGTGTTGACGTGAGTTATATTTATATAATACACAAAAGCCGTGAATATCTTGTAAATTATATCCTTATAAACGGTGAGTTCTGATGTCATCAGTTATAAACAGTGAGTTCTGATGTCATTTCTGTCACATGACTCCCTGAAAGTTGTGTATTATAATAAATAAAGTACCCCAGTTGCAAAATATGAGGATATTAGAAGTTACCTCGGAGTTCCATGACCTGTATAAAAACACTCGGCCTTCGGCCTCGTGTTTTTATATGGTCATGAAACTCCTCGGCCTTCGGCCTCGTGTTTTTATATGGTCATGAAACTCCTCGGTAACTTATAATATCCTTATTTCACAAGAGGGGGTACTTTATTCACTATATATATACAGTAGAACCCCCATTTTACGTTTTTCAAGGGACAAGAAAAAAATGGTGTAAAATCAGGGAAAACTTAAAATCAAGGAAATGTATAAATATATATATATATAGGTACAACAGGGACCCGCACTCCAAAGTTCGGTGAAAAAGTGTTAATGTTTATTGATACATACTCGTGCATCCCTCGATATATATATACAGTTGTACTCTTAAGTTTACATACCCTGGCAGTTTGTATGTATGGTTTCTTAATCATTTTTCAGACAATATGAATGAGAACACAAAACTTTTTTTTTCGCTCATGGTTAGTGTTTGGCTGAAGCCATTTATTGCCAATCATAATCACTATACAAACTACCCAAATGACCCAGTTCTTAATACCATGTATTGCCCCTTTTAACATCAATGACAGCTTGAAGTCTATTGTGGTTGTTGTGGATGAGGCTCGTTATCTTCTCATTCTTCCTGGCAAAAAGTGTCCAGTTCCTGTAATTTTTGGGCTGTCTTGCATGAACTGCACGTTTGAGGTCTCCCCAGAGTGGCTCAATGATATTGAGGTCAGGAGACTGAGATGGCCACTCCATAACCTTGACTTTATTTTGCTGTAGCCAATGACAGGTCGACTTGGCCTTGTGTTTTGGATCATTGTCATGTTGGAATGTCCAAGTACATCCCATGCGCAGCATTTTTTTTTTTGTATTTCACCTGAAGTTATTTGTGGGTTTTTCTTTGCTTCCCAAACAAATTTTCTGGCAGTTGTGGCTGACATTTAAGTTGGTCTACCTGACCATGGTTTGTTTTCAACAGAACCACTTCTTAATTAGAGTTTGAACACTGCCGATTGGCATTCTCAAGTCCTTTGATATTTTCTTATTATATTCCTTTCCTGTTTTTATAGAGTTCAACTACCTTTTCCTGCAGATCCTTTGACAATTCTTTTGCTTTCCCCA
>CM044445.1:104802199-104829465 GCA_024363595.1 Xenopus borealis
TTACAGGACTTAGAAAAATTTTCAGTACAGCTTCCAGGAGGTCCCCCATAGGCTACAATGGCAATTCGGCAGGTGGCGAATAGTCAAAATAGAAGGATTTCAAAGAGACAGTACTTCAATTTTTCGAAATTTTTCAATTCTAATCAAATTTTGCACTATTTGATAGTCGAAGTAGCCCAAAATTACTTCGAAATTCGAATTTTTAAAATTCGAATTTTATTCCAATTTTCACTTCAACCCTTACTAAATCTGCCCCTAGGTGCATGTTAAAAGAAAGTTGTGAGGAGTATTACTGAAATAAGTAAGTACAGGTATGGGGCCTGTTATACAGAATGCTTGGGACCTGGGGTCTTCCGGATAATGGATCTTTCCGTAATTTGGATTTCCATACCTTAAATATACTTAACAAACAAGTAAACATGAAATAAAAACAATAGGTTATTATTGCTTCCAATAAGGATTAATTATATCTTACATTTTTGGCTCAAGTATCAGGTACTGTTTTATTATTACAGAGAAATGGAAAATAGTTTTTAAACAATTTAATGCTTTGATCATAATGGATCCTATGGGAGGCAACCTTGCTGGATAATGGGTTTCCAGAAAATGGATCCCATGCCTGTATATCAAGGAGAATCGCATACCTTCAGGAAGGAAGCATTTATTAACAGTAAAACACATATACAAACAGGGGATGCAAAATTAAGTCAAAGGGAACAATCGAAAGAAAACAAATATCCGGACTGAATGGTTCCTATTTGTATGTATATATTTATCTTCAGTAATATGATCTAGTTATTATTACAGCAACAACATTTAGGGAAGGGAACATCTTTATATGTTAATTCACTCTCCAGGCCTCATCATGTTTATTAAAGGAGATATAAATCCAAAACTGATATTTGGGTTAATGAAAGAAAATGTCATTCTAAGCATCTTTCTAGTGCACATTCATTAGCAGTTTTCAATGGTTGTAATAAAGTTATCTGTGGATATAATTGCAAATAAAAGCAGTAGTCTGTCCCTTGCATTGTTGGACAGGAGTACTTGGGGCCCATCAGTGAACCTCATCCTCAGGGGCCCATGACATCTACCCACCAGCTGACCCGTGCCCCCACTGTGTAGACAAACAAGCAGAACCTTTATACCAAAATAGGGGCCTAAGATGAAAATGAATCTTGGGCCCCCCAGTATGCAGAGTTCATAGCATAGTACAGAAACTTTTAGGCCACTCCTCTTTTACATAAATACCTAGATTCACCAGTAATATCCAGGGGCGCTCCACCAATGAGGCGAGTTGAGCCACTCGCCTCAGGCGGGAAAAATGCCACTCCTGTTAACGAAGAGCCAAATTTCCGTTTTTTCACCTGGAAATTCAGCTCTTCTATTGCAGAGAGTGCAGTCATGCTGTGGGGAGGGGTGGGGGCAGCAAAAAGAAGACCTCCTCAGGCGGCATATTGGCCCGGGTCACCCCTGGTAACATCACTTTAGAAAAGAGACAATGTGTATATGAACCCCAGGAATGGCATTAAAATCACTGCAGACGTGAATTATGAGCACATTAACCTCATTGCAGAAATGGACAGGGAATACTTCATTATACACAAAGGTGCTACAAGATCATTGCATAAAATGGATAATTAGAACATAATCCCCCAGACATGGTATCAAGAAGTGTCAGACTGGTTCACCAGGGGCCCACCAAAGAAGCTTGAACACATGGGTGAGTTCAGAGAACCACTCTATTTCAAGCAAGCTCCCCATTAGATGCTGCAAGTCCACCAGACCAGCCTACCAGGACTGGGGTCCACCAGATATTTTTGATTATCCCAATCAATGGACTGACCCTGGTCCTTTGCTATACTCAGCACTCCTGGTCCTGATTCTATAAACAATGTAGTAGATGCCAGCTGATTAACAGAGCTCTGTTGTATTGAAGAGAGTTGTTTTTAGAGTCAGAACAGTACAGAAAAATATAAAGAAATACTGTCTTCAATAGCAATTACATTTACACCTAAAGTAAATATTGAGCATTGAAGGGGAACCAAAAAAATGTTTGAAAAACTATGTTTTTTTTTTTTACGTTGCTTTTTTTTAAAAATGTTTTTTATTTGCAACGCAGCTCTCCAGTTTGCCTTGAAACTGTTATCTTCTTACTAACAACAGTGACCCTGGCATCAAGACATTTTGTTAGAACGAGGCATTGATTAGCCATAAAACTATTACAATAAAAATATAGTATACCAATCACTTTGCTTTCTGACGGATACCTTAGTACCACAAAAATATTAACACAAGTAGTATCATATTGGATGAACTTATTTTAAATGCAGTTTAAGAAACTTAACTTCCCATATAAGAAGGATTCTGCCTCATGCTGATGAAGACTTACCAACTAATGTGGTACTTACCGGCTGGTATTGCTGTGACAATTCCAGGGCTGTGCAAGAGGACAGTTGCAATGATGGCATTTAGGATGAGACAGTCTGGAGCCCTCATCTTGTCTTTGGGTTTCTGCCTTGTGGAGTTTGTATGATATGTATGTATATATATTTATATATATACTGTATATACAGGGAGTTGGCCAATCTGTGTTATTAAATCGCTTTTGATCTTTTATAATTCTGCTACTCCCACAGAAATCAAAAACAGATTAGCTGCAGAATGAACATTTGGCAGGTTTACAGAGATGAGCAAATGCACGTCGTTTAGCTGTTTTCTCAAAGATTTAATTAATATCTGAAGTATTATATGGTGTAGGAGGAGATAGTAATGGAAATTATGTTATGGCACCTGGGGAAATTCTGCAAGAACTCAACTTCAGCTTGATAACCCTTTTCGCTATGTCCAAGATGGCCTTCAGCTTCCTCAATATCAACTAAACGAAAGGGTCAAGAGGGTAACTTTCCTGAGGCAACAGCCCCGATGACACCTCCCCTTACCCCCCAACTAAACTTCTGCTCTTACTAGGACAAGAAGGGAACAGGGTTAGTGTGGAGAACAGCCAGCATTTTGTTAAATCGGTGGTTCACCTTTGAGTTAACTTTTAGTATAATGTAGAGAGTGATATTCTGAGACAATTTGCAATTGATTTTCATTTTTTATTATTTGTGGTTTTTGAGTAATTTAGCTTTTTATTCAGCAGCTCGATCTTTTTTAGACTATCACTCTCCTATGCTAAAATACGCCTAGCGTTTTTTTGGGACTTTTTTCAACCTCCTATCTATTGTATTGAACAACATCTAGCATAAGTGCTAACGTTCAGGAAAATGTTCATCTTAGTGAATTTGCGTAATTACAATCCTTCGTCAGTGCACAACTTCGCCTGGCGTAAGGGTGCAAAGTTGCGCAAGTCTATCTACTTCGCTAGCTTAAATTCGCCAGAGCCGGTGTTAGGTTAGGTTACGATTTGATGTCACGCTGGTGAATTAGTGCTAGCGTTAGACGCTTTGTGCTTTAGTGAATTTGCCCCATACTGGGAAGGAGGTCCCTGCCCCGTAGAGCTTACAGTCTAAGTGGATCGGAGGTTAACATACAGGTACAAGTGCACATGGTAAGGCATAGACAGTAGGCGCAGGGAATTAAATGTTTGATCTAGAGAGGAAAATACATGGATAGGAAGAAGGAATTGAACTCATCAATAGACTGTTCACACCAGAACTTCTATTTATGTGTGAGACTCAGCCAACACTTTAAAGGCAAGAAATGTTCAGTTATAGCTTTTACAGTATTACTTTTGATTAAGACTCTCTTTGGTTGATTTATTTGTGGGCGCACACTCCTAAGCGCAAAGTTCTGTGCCCCGTAACTTGTTCGCTTAGCACCTGCAGCATCCATTTCATCAAACCATTTTCTGAAGCAGGTTACCCAGGCTTGAAGCCCTAACTGGCACAAGGGGTTGCTCCACCTGAGTTTACCAGGAAATATTCTGAATGGGTGGCATAAATATTTGCTCACAGCTCTTGCCCTTCACAGGAAGGTGCCATAGCTAAAGTTTGTCAGTAAAATTTAAGGTTTCCTGTTTACCACCACACCCTTATTTCAGTACACTTTACCCCTGAGCCCTTGTGCTTAAGAGTTCAAATAAGGTAACAGTTAGATCAATAAAACTCTATAATACTAACTTAATCACGACCTCCCACCATCCAAGCCTATAATGAAGGTGATAGGTGTCTCGATTATATAGTATGGGAACATTTTACCCAGCATTGACTCATTGTTGTCTCATTTTCGATAATTATAGCTTATCATAAATAGAAGATTTTTTTGTGCCCAAATAGATGTGCTTCTACAGCTACTCCTACCCTGGGATGGCATCAGTGGCATAATATTAGCGACAAATAATACAATGCATGCAAGTCAGTGCTCCATATTCCTGGTTATGAACATGACTAAAGCTCCCCATAGACGCAACGATCTTTCCCTGCCAAACGACCGATTTTAGGGAAGTCCGACCAATCTGTAAAATTATCGTGCGGTTAGTGGGATACAAACGATCGTTCATCTTACGATTTTTCGTCCGACATTGGTCTGAAGATTGATCGGCCAGGTTAGAAAATCTATATCGGTCTCCATGCAATCTACCTATGTTTGCAGGACAAGCAGGCAGCGACCCTTCAGTTTTGCTGCAATATCGCCTGAAATGGTCTTTTTAGTTGATGGACACATCGGACATTTAAACGATCGTTTTGAGACAATCGTGGTCTCACGATAATCATTGGATCTTTCAAAAATCTTTACGTCTATGGCCAGCTTAAGGATGAAGCATATTATCGGCATGAGTGTTATTTAACTTAGAATCAAACAAATGAAGTCTTTTGTGGTTTGTGATATTATATCCCTCAAGGTAACAAACCCTCAGGGCTGAAAAGAGAAAAGGGGGTGGGGGGGCTGGCAATGCAGTAAGGTTGGAGTTCCCTTTTGTGGGAATTATATTAAAGGAATTGGAAGTATGTTTGCTTTCACCACCACCTTCTCAAAAAGAACTTATTCATCGTTCTCGTACCCACCTGTCCATCATCTTCTGTAATGGATGTAACAATCGGGACCCATTTTGGCATGGTAAACAGTACTAGTTATGAGTTTTAAAGGCCTCAGAAAATGGTGAGTCCAACAAAGCTGAGCTGACTGACCCTCCACTTAGAAGTCCTTTTGTCAAAGAGATACAATAATGTTTATGTCACCCACTTAAAGGACAAGGAAAGTTAAAAAAAAGTAGGCTAGAATTATTGTACATTATGTTTTGACTTCTATACCAACCCCAGTCAACCACAGCCCTTTAGCAGTAAAAATATGTGTCTCCCCAGTAGATGCCCCACTATCTCCCCATCTTCTTTTCTGCTGATTCACTGATTCACATGCTCTGTGCTGCTGTCACTTACTGAGCTTAGGGGCCCACTCACAATATACAGTACACATAGAATAGTCACAATATAAGGCTGATTAGTCATTAGAATTAGCATCAGAATTTAATAATCAGCCCTGTAGCATCAGCTTATATTACAGGCCAACCTCATTTTCTGCTGCATAATTAGTGACGACCCCTAAGCTCAGCTTCTCAACAGCTGCTCAGAGCCCACTGAACTCATGTGAGTGTCACAGACACTTTCCAAGATGGCGACCCCCTGTGACAATTTTTAAGACCTGGATCATTGCTGCTATTGACAAACTGAAACTTTAGGCTGGTGCAATAAGTTCAGTATATAAAACATTTTCAGTCCTATTCATTTTTAGGGTTTCCCTCTGCTTTAAAAGCACCTAGTCAGTGATTAGTATAATCCCTGTAAAAAGCATCACCTGTGTTCAGAGTACGCTGAGACCCCATAAAATGGAACCTGTCAGATTCAGTATTAGGCATAGTTATTTTTAATTTAAATGTAGAAAAAAAAGGAGATGCATTTTTCAGTATAAAAATAAAAATTGGGTAAATAGGCAGGCAGTGCAAAATAAAAAATGTTTGTAATATAGTTAGTTAGCCAAAAATGTAATGTATAAAGGCTGGAGTTGCTGGATGTCAGCTTTTCAGCTCTTTTGTTTTCCACTGATTGGTTACCCTGGTGACCAGGCAGTAAGCAATCAGTGACTTGAGGGGGTGCCACATGGACCATAACGGTTGCTTTTGAATCAGAGCTGAATGCTGAGGATCAATTACAAACTCACTGAACAGTTATGTCCCATGTGGTCTCCCTTCAAGTCGTTGACTAACTCAAAGTTAACGAGCTGAAAAGCAGGAAGTTGGATTCTGGCTATTATATTAGACATCCAGTCACTACAGCCTTTATAGTTTGCATTTTTCCCTGACTAACTATATTGGAAACATTTTTTATATTGCACAGACTATCTATTTATCCAGTTTTTATTTTTACACTGAACTGTTCCTTTAACAGTTTTAATTAAAATCTTGTTGCTATGTTATATTCGAGAATCCAAGGATTTCTCCTACTTGACCACTCTCTATTGTTATCTAGAGAGAAAATGTAGAAGAAGGTGACTCTTATGCTAAACCTGATATGAGATATAATATTAGTAGGATATTTATGAAGGTGTAGCTATTAATGAATTGTCTTTGTTGTTAGGGATTATCTTGAAAATCCAATAAAGCAATTTTTGGATTATGATACAAACCAGCAATTACTACAGAGACAGAGTAAGATATATTCTCACACTTTCTTACTCCACCCTGAAGAAAAATATTTCTAATGGCTAGTGATGGGCGAATTTGTCCCGTTTAGCTTCGCTGAAAATATTTCCATGAAATTCGCGAAATGGTGAAAAATTTACAAAAGCATTTTGACAACGGCGACAATTTACCGCACTTCAGTCACTAGGCGCATGGCAAACTGTCACATCAAAACTGTTGCTGGAGTCAAACTTTTTTGTTGGCACCATCAAATATTAATGTTAGTTTTTCCGGCGTTTTGTAAATTAATTTGACAGCCGTGAAATGCGGACATTCACCTGGAATTCATCACTACTAATGGCCAGAATTTACAGTGTGGAAATCTTACGCTGCCATGCCCATTTGGGCTTACTCCAGTCTAGTACAGGTTACATTCAGTCCAGATTGATTGCACTCGATGGGTTGCATTATTGGGGTGCCAGTGGTTCTGAAATACTTTTTCCTAAACAGAATGAGGCAATACAGTGCAGCTATAGAATCAACATATTAAGCAGCAACAGGTTAAAACCTGTAAACTTTCCTGATATTCTGCACAGAATCTGGCCAGAAGTAAAAACGATATTTTTTTTGTTTTTTACTCCAGCTCTTCATTTTTGGGCATTTATTATTATCATTATTATTATTTTTATTATTATTATGAATAATAATAATAATAATATTGGCAACAATTTTTTGCTTGGGTCTACTTCCCATAGTTTACAAAGGTATCACCATTAAAGGAGAACTAAACCCTAAAAATTAATACGGCTAGAAATGCAATATTTTATAGACTAAAAAAAGCAGCGATTCTGAACTAATTTTTCAGCTGTCTATAGACTTGGAGGTCTGCAGGAGAGAAACAAGGAAGGGACAGCAATAGGAGCTGGTGGTGAAATAAAGGCAGTTCCTCTTTGTAGAGCACAAGAAATATCCAGGAATGCATAGAGTCACAAATAAATAGATATTCCCAGGTGCAATGGAGCAAAGGATTTACAGTAGATTAACGCGTTACTGAATGTACTAGACCAATGATCCCCAACCAGTAGCCCATGAGCAACATGTTGCTCCGCAACCCTTTGGATGTTAATCCCAGTGGTCTCAAGGCAGATGTTTATTTTTGAATTCCAGGCTTGAAGGCAAGTTTTGGTTGCATAAAAACCAGGTGCACTGCCAAACAGAGTCTCTTGTAGGCTGCCAGTCCACATAGGGGCCACCAATAACCAAATAAAACCCTTGTATGGCACCACCCAGGAAAAATGCTTGTGTTGCTCCCCAACTCTTTTAACATCAAAATGTTGCTCACGGGTGAAAATGGTCAGGGACCCCTGTACTAGACAAAAGCAGGGGCACATACAGGACAGAAGGTTGCACTGTGAACTCTCAAAATGTCCCTTGGATTTATTTATTTGAGTTACTATGAAGGTCTATTCTTTCTGTCCTTGTCTCATTTAGAGTTTTTTTAAGGTTAAACAATCCCCATTAAGATATTAATATTATATTTAGGAGGGGAATTATTTATGTTAAACTAAGTGAGCCTCATAGGTAATCCTGCCATCTTGTGACCGTGTTAATGTACTGAAACAAAAGTATTTATATATGTTACTACATATGATGAAAGATATGTCTTTAAACCAATCATCATATAATAATAGGTTTCAATGGACAATGCATTCTCATCTTGGGAAAGGTGCTGATCTGGAGTAACTCCAGAACATGCTAATGTTTACAATTCAGGTGAGGGATTCAATTCATCGTAGTAAGAAGGAGGCTAACAAATGAAGTTAAAGGGATACTGTATTGTGAAAACGTGTTTTATTCAAAACGCACCAGTTAATAGTGCTACTCCAGTAGACTTCTGAACTGAAATCCATTTCTCAAAAGAGCAAACAGATTTTTTTAATATACAGTTTTGAAATCTGACATGGGGCTAGACATTTTGTCAATTTCCCAGCTGCCCCAGGTCTTGTGACTTGTGCCAGCACTATAGGAGGGAACTGCTTTCTGGCAGGCTGTTGTTTTTCTTTCTCAATTAAACTGAATGGAGCCCAGTGGGACATGGGTTTTAACTATTGAGTGTGGTTCTTAGATCTGCCTGTTCAGCTGTTATCTTGTGTTAAGAAGCCATCATCTGGTTACGTTCCCATTGTTCTCTTGTTAAGCTGCGGGGGTGATATCACTCCAACTTGCAGAGCAGCAGTAAAGAGAGTACAATATGTCTAGCCCCATGTCAGATTTCAAAATGAAATATTAAAAAATCTGTTTGCTCTTTTGAGAAATGGATTTTAGTGCAGAAATCCATTTCTCAAGTCACATGAATTGGGGCAGTTGGGAAACTGACAATATGTCTAGCCCCTTGTCAGATTTCAAAATGAAATATTAAAAAATCTGTTTGCTCTTTTGAGAAATGGATTTCAGTGCAGATTCTGCTCTAGCAGCACTATTAACTGATGCGTTTTGAAAAACATGCTTTATCTGTCCCTCCAATAATCTATTCTTTCTTTTGGTCTTGGTGCCAAGCAAAAGGCCATGCATTACACTATTACAGCAAGGGATGCTCATGGTTCCTACTGATGTTCCTGATTCAGTGGCTTTGTAAACAGAAGTATATAAGTGTATATAAAAACCCAGGGTGTTGACCAATTAATTCTCAGTTTATATTTGCCCATTACGCTGCTCACTCCCTATCTTAATGATGCAATATAAAGCACATGACAAGCAGAACCAATTAACTGAGGTGTAACTTATACATTAATTGGCAACACGGACGAAGATTATTATTTTTTTTTTCCAACAGTATAATTTATAGTCCATATTTTCCATTTCAAGCAGGTATTCATGGTTTTACAGGGGAGCTTGTTATAAACAATGCAAGAGCATTCTTAATTAGGACTCTAGGGCTGTAGCTATCTCTGTTTCAATGAAATATGCTAATGATACAGTGTTTTATATAAAAACTTACTGGAGAAGAGATGCTTAAAAGAGAAGGAAAGTCATCTTGCACTTTGGGGTGCCAAATGTTAGACACGACCAAGTGATTGCATTTACTTAACTGAAACACCAGGCCGGTGCTTCTATCAGCAGAAAACTACACCAGCCGGGGGTTTTTCCAGCAAGCACCACAGAGCGATCCTCTTCCGGCTTCTTCTTTCTTCACCCATAGAACTTCAAATTTATTTATTCTCCTCTCCCCATTTAAATTTATAAATTTCAATATGCAAATAAGGGTAACAATACCAACATTCATTTTTGCAGGTCAATCATCTGCCTTTGCTTTGACACTGTTAACTAATTATGCTGCAATTATATTTCACTTGTTTGGATCAATCATTGCCAATGGGAACAGTACTCCACCTGTTGAATCATGTAGTTATCTTTCATCTGGCCAAATAGCTGTAATCACTTTCACTATTAACTCTACTAAGAGCAATGAAAGTATTAGCATACTCTACACCAGTGATCCCCAACCAGTAGCTCGCGAGTAACATGTTGCTCTCCAACCCCTTGGATGTTGCTCCCAGTGGCCTCAAAGCAGGTGCTTATTTTTGAAATTCCAGGCTTAGAGGCAAGTTTTGGTTGCATAAAAACCAGATGTCCTGCCATACATTCTCTCCTGTAGGCTGCCAGTCCATATAGGGGTTACCAAAAAGCCAATCAGAGCTCTTATTTGACATCCACATGGACTTTTTCATGCTTGTGTTGCTCTCCAACTCTTTTTTAAATTTAAATGTGGCTCACGAGCAAAAAAGGTTGGGGGCCCCTGTTCTACAGGATATCTCATTCATTTCCATATCTTCACCCATAAGACTTCAGATTTCTTTTTTCTCTTCTACCCATTTAAATTCTGAAAGAATACCAATAATGTAAATAAAGTACTAAACTTGCCCTAGTGATTTCTCTCAATAATTGTGCACTTAAACATACTGTAAGCTGGGGAAAGCTGGGAATAAGTTGACTGCTTGGAAAAAAGTATGCCATTAGAAAGGTAGGAAGGAAGGGAGACCCATTTTACTGCTCTCAAAGAGACACACAATGATTGGAGGCAAAGCATGGCACCAGTTTTTGACTGGAAGAAAAAAATTTGATGATAGAGAAAGGGAAGTTCTTAGTTCTTCTGTGATTGACATAAGCGCAGTACAACAGGAATGGCAGCACATATGCCGATTGCTTAGGGAAGGGGTACGGCTAAGGCAGGATTGTCCAACCTTTTGGCTTCCCTGGGCCAACTGGATATTAAATAGACTTATTATATCATTATTACTATTTACTGGGCAATGGGCAGAGTCCCTCCTACTGCCTACTCCTATATCCTTTGCGACATGACGTTTCCGCGGGAACCAAGTGTTTCAAGCTGGGCCGTATTCATATCCCTGGGCTAAGGTCTGGTGTCAGCAATGGTCCTAAATACAATCCTGTCCACATGGCTATTATTTTACATTTTGTTCATTGCCTGGGGCATTGTGAAAAAGGCTGCAGGCCTCTGTGCTCCATTGGTGCTCTAATTGTCTTTTAGACAAGTAGGAGGTGCAGGCCTCATAAGGGCCCTGTCTTTACTGCATACTCTAGTCTAAGGCATGTAATAAGGTCAGGGCTTGGGTTAGCATTCTGATGCTGCTTTTTGTACAGAGTGCTGGATTTTTTTTAACTGACACAGTAGACTTAGACAAAGAGGGCTGCCCTACATTTGTAACTCTGTCAATATCCTCCCAAAGGTGGTCTAATCATAGGGTTTACACAGAAGCAGCTCTGCAGCACTGACACTCTCCACATTGATACTGGCAGCTTGGTAGAGGACAGGATGGGGTCTGCCTGAGCAGCTGGATCTCCAGGCCTCCCCTTCTGGCCAATCTCAGCAGAGGCAGAATCCTCCCTGTTCTCCAGAGAGTCTTTCTCCCTGACAGCTTGAGACACATGATTCTTTATTGCCTGGATGGCCCTACCCACCAGTTTGCGCACAAAGAAAAGACTCTGTCTTCCTCCCTGGTTTTACTTGGTGCTCACAGTATCTTTAAGGCATGTTTCCACTAAATTAGTGGCAGAGCTAAGGTACAGGCTTCCCCAGATAAATAAAGGAGGACGGTAGGTAAGAGGTTTAGGATACTCTAAGTCTGACCTTCTAGAGCAAGGGTAATATTTGCATGAAACAGAATGCTAACAGTAATATTATGGCTGTAGATCATAATGGGACAACATCACTAAAAGTAGACCTCACATTAGTAAAGTATGGGCACTCCTGTTCTAGACTAAAACTCGACTCTTGGCATTCACAGCATATTTGAACTGTGAACATTAATTTCAAACAAAAAAAAACAACAGTGTGTTTGTAAACATAATGGCATCATATTGTGTCTGACAGACAGCTTGCCACTAAATTTACACTATTTAGAAACAACTAATACTAGCCACCACTCCTGTGGCACATCTCTGAATAGGAAAGCCACTTTGTGACCAGCTGTGTATGGCTAGTATAATTGGCAATATTTGTCCTCCACCAGTCATTGTGACATTGGTGTTATTGGACATAACTATGACCCAGCAGTTTGGAAACTAAAGTTTTAAAAATAAAAATGTTACCAACGCAACAAATCTTTCAGCAATATGGTGTGCAGTAATGGAGACATATTTGGAATGCTAGGATTTCCTAGGTAATTTAGTTTTCCTAGGCAAGCTAAAAGTTACTCCCTGTTTGTAGATAACAATTTATCTAATTCCAGGAAGTGCCATTCAGTGGCTACTAAAGCAAATAAAAATACTGTCTTGCAAAAAAGGGCTTTATGGGATGAAAAAATAATTTTGCCTCTTTATTAGGTCCCCAGGAAGGCCACACCTTGATTATGCAGTACAGTTTTTGGGCTCTAGTTCATAAGAAGGATATTCTCTGTAGAAAAAGGCACTTGCAAGGGGACATGATTTCTTTTTACATGTACAGTAGAAGACAATATAGACAGCAGGGGATTTTTTTTCCATAGAAAAGATCAATAAATCAGAGGCCACCCCTATAGACTAGAGTAAAAGGACTTTCATTTGAAGCAGCACAGGTGTTTATTCACATTGAGGACAGTGAGGTTGTGGAATGCTCTGCAGGATGATGTTGTGATGGCTGATTCTATTAATGCCAACTCTAACTAGTGGCTAGAGAATGCAGCAAAAATATATACTGGAATCAAACTTTAGGAGAAAAGAATACTAGAAAGAAATTTCAATATGACGGTAATTAATGATTTCAGGTTCTGCCACTCTTTATTTCAATATACATAGGATTTACATTGCCCAACGCAAATGCTTGTACTTTTGTGTCAGTTGAATATTGCAAGCTTCTTTTCTATTTAGAGTTTTAATTCTAGACTCTCATAGGAACGCGAACATCTATGTGATTAAAAATAGGGTCACGGACACGATCATAAGGAGGATCAGGTTCATGTATAGGTTTTATCCGCAGTTCTGGTCTTACATTTACATAAAAGTCTAAAAAGAAAAAAGGCAAAGGAATGAGTATTTTATCATCAATACTTATCAGTCCTAAAATAATATCCAAATATTCTTGATCATTAGATGATGAAGATGATGCCCTTGCTTAGTTCTTACAAGACAATTATAACATATTAGGAGGGTTAGGAGCGGTTATTTGTAGCCTGTGATAACACTAGCTTTTTTTTTTTACTCTCTCTAAGAATACCTGATGTCAGAGCTGATTATCATAGTTCTTGTGTCACCAAGTATATCTAAAATTTAGAGAAATTCCTACTCTATTTGGATTGTCTATGGCAGTCAGTTATTGTAAGAAAGGATGGAATGGATCCTTGGTCCATGCATCGTGCATTGTCTTACAATGGGACACTCTTAACTTAATCATGGCAGTAAACAATGTATTTCCAGGATAATGAACAATAAAAACATAGCACATAGCATTTGTGCCAGTTCACTCCCCCCTCCTCTCCTCCATCTTCTCTTCCCTCCACTTTTCCCTCCTTCTTTCTTTTTTTTTGTACAGGTATTATCCGAAAAACTCATCATCCAGAAAGTTCCGAATTACGGAAAGGATGTCTCCCATAGACTCCATTATAATGAAATAATCCAAAATTTTCAAACTGATTTTCTTTTTCTCTGTAATAATAAAATAATAGCTTGTACTCGATCCCAGCTAAGATATAATTAATCCTTACTGGAAGCAAAATCAGCCTATTGGGTTTATTTAATGTTTACATGATTTTCTAGTAGACCCGTTATCTGGAAAGCCCCAGGCCCCGATAATAGGTTCCATACCTGCTATACATGTAGCAAACTTGAGACCATTGTTTATTAAACTGGTACGTCGTTGTATATTACACAACTGTGTTTCATGTTTTTCCATATATTTCGGTGGTGCATGTATCCCAATTAGGCATGATTTCTGTTGGTAGTAAAGGCTATAACATTAACTTTTGGTGACTTTGTGTATACAGTGGGGGCAAATTTACTAATTTTCCCAAAAATAAATTCGACCAAATTTGCAGTTCGATAAGTATTCGACCATCGAATGGTTATTGAATTGTTTTAGGCTATCATTTTGCTCAATATCCGATTTCTCAATTAATTCGTACGATCGGATACCAATCGTTCGATTTCACGAAAAAATCATGAAATTTTATTCGATCATCTGAACAATTTGTACGATTCTAACAATCGAACGCTCCAATCGTACGAATGGTATTCGAGCAGGACTTAGCCTCAGAAGCCTATGGGGAGCTTCCCATAGGCTTCTATTACAATTCGGTAGGTTCAATCTGGAGAAGTAGGCAGTCGAATAACTTAAAATTTTTAAATCCTTTGATCATCGAATGATCGAATTATCAAATAACCGATCATTCAATCTATTCGATATTCGATGGTCGAAGAGGCCAAATTTGCATATCCGATTTCACGAAAAATGCGTACGATCGGTATTTGATCGGACTTCGATCATTTCACGTGAATTTCGTAAATCGGCCCCAGTGTGTTGTAAAAATAAAAGTCTAAGCTACCTACCTGGAGGTGCAAAATTTCTAATGCCTGAAAAAAAGCAAATAAAAATGCTTAACATTTTACTGTATATTTATGCAAAATATTTCATATCAGATATAGGCATCAGTCAAAAAGGTATGGTGATGTTATCATTGATGCATTTCTGTAAATTACAATGGAAATGTAGAAAATCTCAGAATGATTCAGAGAAAACAGGCAAGTAATTTCAAGATCTATCACAAAAAAAACAGCAGGTTTACATATGTGGGTAATATGAAGAAGGTTGATGTTTAGGTAAGTGGGGACATTATCAGGAGGTAGTGTCTAACACTCAAACTCTTGATCTACCACACCAGGCCTAGACAAGTCCCCAATGTTGTGGAGTTTTCACTGGAGCCTTCAGATACAGACATGTTAATGTTGCTTTAAGACAAGACTTGAAAGTGGACCAGTCACCCAGACACAAAAAATTTGTATAACTCAGTAAACTACCCCTGCACATTACACAGACAGAGAAAACTGGCTATCTTTACAAGGTCCGTTTCAGAACTTATGATAGGTAACAGGAAATTTGGGAACTTGAATCATAAACATAAACAGACAAACAATATAAATCCAGAAGTCCATATCACTGGAATTGCCTGATTACTTTCAGGTAAGCCCCTTGTACTGACTTAGGATTGTACCACCTAAATTGCAATATTTGGAGGTAAGTTCTACACAGAACCTCCTCTTTACATCTAATCTTTGATATCTCGTCAGGCCTTTTTTTCTCCATTTATCTCTAGAGCTGTACCCAGCCTCTGTGCTTTACCTAACTGTTTACCTTTTTTTTAAAGTGGACCCGTCACCCCCAAAAAAATATTCAAAATCATATTTTTTCACATTAGTCAACAAAATGAACATTAATTACACTATATAAATTATTTGGATCTTGTTTTCTTCAGTCTGGGAATTCATAATTATAGCAAACAGGCAGGAGCCATTTTGTGGACACTGTTATTAAGACAAGCCTTGCATCATCTCAGAATCTTGTTTGTGCACCAGAATGGGGGACCCGATGTCTATCCCCATGTCCTGGCTACACAATTAAATGGTTAAGAGAACTGGGGGAATGTGTGGGGAGCAGTGGCATCTAGGAAGTGCTGAATGGAAAGTGAAAGTAATTATCTGCCCCGCCTCTATGCCTAAGGCATAGAGGAGTGGCAGACAATATTTGATTGACAGCTGTTTTTTTAAATGAGCTTAAAACAGCTATGAATGCTTTAATAAAAATTTGAAATTGGATTTCATGTTAATTTGAAAAGGACTTTTATTATACAGATTTTTGTGTCTGGGTGACGGGTCCACTTTAAACGTAAATTTTATTTTTCTTTAACAAACACAAAACAACCAAAAACAAAAAAGGCAATTGACACTTGTGTTCAGTTACAATGGAATAGAATGGTGCTGGTTCTGACACAAAGGCAGATTTAATAAAGGGTGAAGTGGCCGTCACTAGTGACAAAAGTGAAAGAGCTCAACTCTAACGAAGTTTCACACCCTTCTGCCGGGCGAATTTTTGCTCAGGCAAATGATCATTATTCTGCAAATTCATCAAAGGGAGAATTTTCCAATACGTTAACCTTTTCGCCAGAGTTTGCTTGCCAGGTTATACCTTCTTCTAAGAAGAAGCTACATCCTCCTCAATCTTATGTCAGTGACATCATATCCTGTATGCCAAAAAAGTCATCAAAAAAGACAAAAAAGTGGGATTATGTTTAAAGGTTGTAAATGTTAAATATATTTTTTAACCAGTCGAAGGTCATGCCATATTTGCTTTAGGGTGGGCTCATGTCTAGGACATCTTTGTCTTTATTTGCTTCCTTGGACATTTTTAATAAGTGGCCACTTCAAGCTATTTCACCAACATCGCTAATAAAAACAAATATATGACCTGTATGTAGCTGCCCTATTCAAATTGACCGAAGTGAAAAATGTGTTAATGGATTTTGCTATGAAGCAAGTAACGGTAGTAAATGTTAGCTTAGAAATGTTCACACTGACAAATTTTTGGCTGGTGAAACCTTGCCAGCATTTGTCTGCTGAGATGTAACTTTGCAAGTGGACAGGGAGGTTCCGAATCAGAGACATTGCTTACCTTTTAGTACCTGAACCATGAGTTCCACTACATCCAAACCACTTTTAAGTATTTCTGGAAAAAGAAGGCAAACTCAGAACACTGTTTACAGAAACATTCACTTGTTATCAGGAATATACTCACTTTGTAAACTGCTAAATTTTTCTTCCTCCTGAGCTGCATTCTGTGGAAGACTGCAAGAACAGACACTTTATTCACCCCTGTCTGTTAAGATAATCAATTATGGGGCTCCGTTTATCAATACTAATAGCAACTAAAAAGTAACAGGTAGGAAGGAAAACAAACAATTGAAAATTTGCCAAATGGTGATTATGTACTTCTCTCTTAAATTGTTACTTACCTCTTGAATTCTATTTCAGCCCCTGTCAAGAATGAAAAATATGGTTCTTGAGAGACAGTTATAACATTATTCAGTAATCAAGGGACAGCAACTACATAGGTCCCATGACAGAAATGTATATTGAAAAATGTGTATGGATTGGTTAGGTATAGTTCAACCCTAGATCATCATTACTTCTTTACACACTTTGAAACTTGGACTCACCCTTTTCTGCTCATCACACAGGAAGATTCAGGGAGATTTGTCACCTGGCAACTAATCGCCTCTTCTTTGGGGGCGACTAATCTCCCAAACCGCTTCCCCTTGCCTTCCAGCTACTTCAATGAAGAATCGCCTGTATCTATTCACACATGGCGCTGCGTTTTCTGAAGTAGCTCGAAGTTTGATTCGTTAGGCAATTTCAAGTGATTTCAGAAAACGCAGCGCCGCGTGTGAATAGGTGCAGGCGATTCTTCATTAAGCAGCTGCAAGGCAGGGGGAAGCGGTTCAGGGAGATTAGTCGCCAGGCGACGAATCTCCTCGAATCTTCTCATCTGGACTAGCCCTTAAAATGGCTAAAGCTAAGCAATTTTTCCAAGCTAATAGTTTTTACATTATTTGCCTTCTTCTTCTAACCTTTTCCAGCTGTCAAATGGGAGTCCCTGACCCCATCTAAAAAACAAATGCTCTGTAAGGCTTCAAACGTGTTGTTACTGCTACTTTTTATTACTCATCTTTTTTTACATAGGCCCTCTTCTATTCATATTCCATTCTTTTTTCACATCAATGCTAGGGTAATTTGGACCCTAGCACACAGATTGTATAACTATGTATCTGATATCATAATGGTTAGAGCACAGATATGCAATCTATGGAATTTACCTTTTACAGCTAATGCCCACTATCTCCAGAAAGGGGACAAAAAGGAATTATCTCACTCCTTACCTTTCAATGCTTTTGCTACAGTTTCCACTGCATCCAGCAAAATATCTCGTATTCCTGCAAAAGAAGAAAAATTCAGAATGTTGGATACAGAAGCCTTTTCTGGTTACTGGGCATATACCCACTTTGTAATCTCTTGATTTCAGATTTCTGGAAGTCTGTAGCCTTAGGTAATCTGGAAAAAAAACAGATTGTTATTTTCTCTGTGTCTGCTAAGAGATTACTGTTAAATAGTTACCCTGTAACTTATTATTTACCTGAGAATTTCCATTCCAGGATCTGTCAAAAGAAAGAGATAAGAGATAAACTTCAGTCACTTTTTACTGCTGTATTGCAAGTTGGAGTGATATCAACCCCCCCCCCCCACAACAACCCATCAGCAGAACAATGGTAAAGTGGGGGAAACAACAGCCTCCCAGAAAGCAGTTCCATCCTGAAGTGTTGGCTCTTTCTGAAAGCACATGACCAGGCAAAATGACCTGAGATGACACCTACACACCAATATTACAACTAAAAAAAATACACTTGCTGGTTCTCTTATAAATGTCACAAGTTATACAAATTTTCTGCTTTCGCTAAGATACAATTG
Source organism: Xenopus borealis (assembly GCA_024363595.1). Lineage (NCBI taxonomy): Eukaryota > Metazoa > Chordata > Amphibia > Anura > Pipidae > Xenopus > Xenopus borealis. The sequence goes on from CM044445.1 coordinate 104,820,825, forward strand.
ATTGCTTCCTCTGTAGCCTGACATTTAAAGTGCTTTAAGTGAAAGCAGATCGTTTAATTGCTATAAATATTTCTTTCATTCAACCCCAATAATATTCATATTCTGATTTTCCATTCATTTCTCTCCTTCGTACAAAGGATACATGGGTATTAAATAACTTGTAGTATCACATGGGTAGTGACATTCTGTTACTGTTAATAAATGGTCTTTTCCACAATTTTACTGTGTTTTTTTTAATCACTGGCTTGGAATTTAAACTTCTATTTAGTTGCTAGCATAAACACAGCAGAAGTTAATTTCCTCTTCTTAAGAATGGATTTGTCTGATGCAGAGAGATGTTGCCTGAGATCTTCCTTGTCCCTCCTAATGTTGATGTAGTACTTACCAACTGGTCTTCCCATGACTAATCCAGAGCTGAACAACAGGACCGAGATAATGATGGAGTATTGGATAAAACAGTCAGGAGCCCTCATCTTGGCTATGGGTTACTGCCTGCCAGATCTTCTAAGCCAGATGTATATATACATGGCACAGCCAGGGAGTTGGCCAGTGAATATCAATCACCCTTTACAATGCTACTCCTTTTTGGAAAACCAGATCATCCAAATGAACATTTGTACTAGAAGCAATTAATTTAAAGAGAGTCGGTCCTTGAAATTGAATGCATGTTCAATCATGCCTTGAATATTATATAATTTTATATAAAAGTACCTAGCCCATAAGCAATGGAGCAACCCTCTGGGGAGTTGGCCACGAATTCGTATAGGCTTCCACTTGGGAGTCAAATAATATTATAATAATGATATGTTGTGTGAATGTGGGAAACAAGATTAAAAATGAATGAAAAGGTGGCAATATAATATGGTACCTGAGACTATTTTGTGCCACACAATGAGGGTTGTGAGGCTAGGGAATGCAGAGGCATATGGCAGATTCCCTTAAAGCCTTTAGGATGGATTTGGAAGTCTTCTTGGACAGCTATAACTTCAATCTCTCCATTTTTTTTGGATTTCCAGGAGAATGTATATGTTGAAATATTGTTAGTGGAATATACTACCATTCAGCCACAAGAGCATTAGTGAGATTGGGCACTGATATTGGGCAGGTGTTGATGTCAGGGTTCTTTGCAGGCCATATTCAAAAGAGCACCCACACAGCTGCCAAGACCAGTCTCAAGGGTCATGGACTCTTCAGAGCACAGCCCCCACAAATTCCAAAAAAGTTTAACTCCAAAGATGTCCAGTTCAAATGTTAAAAAATGTCAATATTTATTCATTATATGTCAATAAAAAATGCATACAGACCAACTGATCCTCTGCCTTCTTTGCAGGCCAGTCTAGTTCTTCTGATCCATTTCAGCTACTTAGAGTAAATATATATATATATATATATATATATATATATATATATATATATATATATATATATATAGAGTAAATTAAGAATCAGGGAGGGAAGTATCAAAACCTTATTTAAGCACCACCATTAAAATGATGAATTCAGTCTGACATTTACTTCTATCATGCACATGTATTGTTTATGCACATGCGTACACTGTCTGGTGAACTTAAAAAGGTGCCCATATAAAATATTCCCTTGCCTGCATTAAAGTTTTCCCCCTTTTTTCAACTTCAGTTCAATGAATAGGAGTTGTATTGAGCATACTTTTTGCCTGTTGATTTAATTACAAAAAAATCATCTATTGAGCTAAACTACTACATGTTAGTTCTTACATACTTAAAACAATCAGCACATGCCCTGGAAGTATAATAACTGTTTAGAACAGCCAAGGTTTAACAAAATGAAAGAGAAGCTTTTGCAGTGTACGCTTGGACATCTTACAAAAGTATTTTGGACTTATTCACTGAAGGGGTCATTTTACAAAATACTGTTCTAAGTTGGGCACTGTCACTTTTTGGTAACCACTTCATAACTACCCAGTTAATGACTCCCCAGCAGAAGTTTGGGGACTTTCTCTTCATCCATTTGCCACCTTGCCCTTTGTTCCTGCTCAGCTTGCTCCAAAAATGCTTTTCAGGAGTTTATCTAAGGTAACAGGTGGAACTGTAAAACTTTATAATACTAAATCAGCGTTGACTTTGTACCCGTTCCAATAAATATAGGTCAATGTAAAAGGTTGTTTTTTTGCCAAATCTCTTCATATGCATATACAGTCATTACTAAATTGCATGTTGCAGAAATGTGTGTATTCTGTCAGTAACCTCTACAGCTTACAAACCTTTAGGATTCTATTATTTATTACTAATTCCTTTACTGAAGGCGGCACTTTAAAAAATGCTACATGCTGTACTCCTTAGCATTTCTGGGAACCACTTCATAACTACCCGAAAGACGCATGCCAGGGATTATTCTGTAGCTCTAGTCTTGCTCTCCATAAACAGATAGCACAGAAATCTGCTAGCAGAGTCAGCCCCTCAAAGCAACAGTTTTGGGACTTTTATTTCATCCATTTGCCACCTCACCCGTTGTTCCATCTCAGTTTGCTCCAGAAACTCTTGTCAGGAGTGTAGCTAAGGCAGGGGTGCCTAAAATGTAGATCAGGATCTACCAGTAGACTTTTAGCTGGTTATCAGTAGATCTCAAGACACTGTCAACAAACAGCTTGTCTGAATCACCCTACTATTTCATGTTTTTCATTCAGATTTTTATTATGTTGAGGTAACATAAGAAATGGTTGTTTGTTAAATATAGCACTATACAGTTTCTCATAAATCAGTATTTAAGTAATTATTTTCCATGGAATAGAATGCTAACAATGCTTTTATGGATGTAGATCAAACAGCTCTAAAAGTAGACCTCACATTATTAAAGTATGGGCATTTCTGAACTAAGGTAACAGGTGGAACAAAAATAATTTATAATACTAATTAACTTAACAACTTCTCTGTTTCTCAGCTGAAAGGAAAACTGGTCGGTGTCCCTATATAACTATGGGAAAATTCAGCCCAGCGTTGACTTTGTTTCTGTTCCAATAAATATAGGTCAATGTAAATTGGTTGGTTTTTGTGCCAAATCTCTTATGCCTATACAGTCATTCCTACCTTGCAAGCTGCATACATATCACTGTAGGTTTATACTGTCAATTACTTCTACAGCTTCCAAACATTTAGGATTCTGTAATTTGTTACTAATTGCTTTATTGACGGGGGCACTTAACAAAATGCTAAATATTGTACTCAGTTGGACACTGTCACTTTTCTCTTTTAAAGTTCCTTTAGTAATATAGACATTAAAATCCTTATATAAATGGAATATAAAATGTATGTAAAAAAAATTAGATGTAAGTACACTTAATTGTATTAATTGTATAAATTTAAATTAAAAAAAATATCTATGTTATGTTTTGGTAGTCGAGGATGAGGAGAGTATAACAGCGCTTTATTAACGGGTTCATGCAGGCATTATTTATATAGTGAATAAAGTACCCCCTCTTGTAAAATATAAGGATATTATAAGTTAACGAGGAGTTTCATGACCATATAAAAACACGAGGCCTTCGGCCTTGTGTTTTTATACAGGTCATGGATCTCCGAGGTAACTTCTAATATCCTCATATTTTGCAACTGGGGGTACTTTATTTATCATAATACACAAGTTTCAATGAGTCATGTTACAGAAATGACATCAGAACTCACCGTTTATAACTAATGACATCAGAACTCACCATTTATAAGGATATAATTTGCAAGATATTGATGGCTTTTGTGTATTATATATATATATATATATATATATATATATATATAATCATTTAATTTATATATAATATATATATATAACTTATATAGATATAAATTTGAATATACTTGATTGTATTAATTATATAAATATGAATGAATTTACAAGGAAGGGGGGAAAAAAAGGGGGGAAAGGTTCCCCTTAAATATGAAATTATTCATCTATAAAGAACCATCCATTATTTTAAAATAAATACATAAGATCATGTCTTGTATTTAGACCTTTAGGTATTCTGGTGTCTAATTCTAGAATCCAATATGCTTCCCTTAAGTTTAAAGGGCGCAGGGTGTCATCCCCTCTCACAGTGATTCTAACCTGTTCAATGACTCTTACGCCTAAATCATCTATACCTCTCGAAGAGCATGCTAAAAAATGTTAACCTATCAGTGTCTTTTCATCCAAACAGGTTAGGATCCACAAATACGAAATGCCCTTGTGTGTCCCTGCAATTTGGAGTGGGACAGGCTGCCTGGGAACTTCATACACAAATATTAGAGCATGCTGGGTATATTCACAATTATCAAGACAATTTGAAAAAACTATAGGGAAACTGTTTAAACAACATATTTCCTACGGTTAATCTTTTGAATGAGATCTATAACCCCAAATGGCCTAAATGTGGAGCTCCTCTTTACATGATTTTTGGTTGTGTTTTTTTCTCCTTTACAATTTGGACTAGGTTTTTCTTATATTTAAGAAACTGGGTTTGTATTTTGATGTTTATTATAGTCTATAAGAGCTTTTGAATTAATCTGGTGGATTATTTTTATTGGTGAAACTGATTATGATATGCTTTGCTATTCCCAGACAGGATTATCAACAATATCAGGACTGGTTCTTGGTATATTCGTCTTATACCTCCACAAGTCTCCAAGAGCTTTTGTCTGCTACTTAAAGGACCATGATGGATGTTGATACTTGCACAGTAACCATGGCAATTCTGCTCTTTAGGGGGAGATGAATTATCATGACTGTAACAGCATTCTTTACACCAGGGGTCAACATTTTTTACCCATGAGCCACATTCAAATGTGAAAAAGTTAGAGAGCAACATAAGCATACAAAAAGTTCATGAGGATGCCAAATATGGCTTGTGACTGGCTATTGGAAGCCCCTATGTGAACTGGCAGACTGCAGGAGTTGCTGTTTAGCAGTTCACATAGTTTTAATGCAACTAAAGTTTGCCTTCAAACTAGGTATTGAAAAATAAGCACAGCACATGCTTTGAGGAGACTGCGAGTAATATCCAACGGGTTGGTGAGCAATATGTTGCTCACAAGCCACTGGTTGGGAATCATTGCTTTATACTGTGGAGTTTGAGATCTTGGATTTTTTTTAGGTTTGGAAGGCTGAAGTGATTGACATCACAAGCCACAACAGTATTTCTGTTTCCATCATTTTGGCAGCGAAAAATAATATCCAAACACGGTAATGGACAGTAAACCACAGTGTCAAATCTGCGCATGCAATTTGGGCATGAAAAGGATGTGGCGTGATTTCCGTTTGCATCAATTTTGGCACAAAAAAAGTCTACATAAGGAAATGGTAAGAGCTTAGCATTCTTGTGCCAATCACACCTACAATGTCCCTAAAGAAACCTGAAAGGTAATAAGTTTACTTTTTCATTGTTGATGGTGACAATCATTTAAAGGTCTATTTCCAGCCTGATCAACATATTTAAGTATTGAGATTGATAACTTTGAGGATTCGTTTTGGCTTTTTTATGCATTAGGTCATTTACACTTTTGGTAGTGTTATGCTCCTGAGGGTACATTTGTTACAATAACACTGTGTATTGTGTGCCACCTTGTGCAAATCTATTATGTATCTGGGTACTCTGAACTGTGCTTATCCCCTAAGTACTTTGACATTCTTGATTGTGACACCTCTGCTCACAGATTTTGCTTTTGTTTTTTAACTTGCAGGTGATTGTTCAAATCTAATTGCTGATTGTTTTCTATGGACAAAATCACAGGTGAGAAATACGCCCCCATAGGAGAAGGAAAAAAAAAACAAAAATTATTAGGGAAGCATTGCTTAGATTGTTGGTTGCTTTTAATCAGGAAAAATATAAAGTAGAGGCTTTAGATTAGAGGAACAGAATTTTTAAACAGTGAAGGTGGTTATTCACAGTGAGGTTTATGAAATGTTGTGATGGTTGATTCTATTAATGCCTTTAAGCAGGGTTTAAATGGGTGGTTCGCCTTTAGGTTAAGTTTTAGTATGTGATAGAATGGCCAATTATAAGCAACATTTCAATTGGTCTTCATTATTTATTGTTAATGGTTGTTGAATTATTTGTCTTCTTCTTCTTCTTTCCAGCTTTCAAATGAGGGGTCACTGACCCCTTCTAACAATAAATGCTATCTAAGGTTACAGATGGCTACTTTATATTACTCATCATTCTATTCAGTCCTCTGCTATTCTTATTCCAGTCTCTTCTTCAAATCAGTGCATGGTTGCTTGGGTAATTTGTACTCTAGCAACCAGATTGCAGAAATTGCTGCATAAAAAGCTAAATAACTCGAAAACCACAAATAATAAAAAATAAAAAACAATTACAAATTGTCTCAGAATATCACTCTCTACATAATACTAAAAGTGAACTCAACTCAAGTGAACAATCCCTTTAAGTTATTTTAGCATAGATATTGGTATAAATAGCATATATATGTGAGTGTATAAATAGTAGGGATGTCGCGGACTGTTCGCCGGCGAACTTGTTCGCGCGAACATCGGCTGTTCGCGCTCGCCGAATGTTCGTGAACGTCGCGCGACGTTCGCCAATTTGGGTTCGCCTTAGCTGGCGCTTTTTTTTTGCCATTTCTCCCCCAGACCAGCAGATACATGGCAGCCAATCAGGAAGCTCTCCCTCCTGGACCACCCTCACACCCCCTGGACCACTCCCCTTCCACATATAAACTGAAGCCCTGCAGCGTTTTTTCATTCTGCCTGTGTGTGCTTGGAAGAGCTAGTGTAGGGAGAGTGCTGTTAGTGATTTGAGGGACAGTTGATTGAAATGTCTGTTGATAGGGAGAGTACAAAGACTTGTTTTTCTATTCCTATTACTTTTAATATACTACATGAGATACATTGAGTTTCTGCTTTGGAAGCCCTTTGCAACTCTGCAAAAGAAATGACAAGTACAATATAATCATGCATGAGAATGTTTTATTTTTATATCAATAGGATCTTCAGAGCCCAACTCAATAGCTAGCCCTTTTACAGAAGTAGAATATAACAAGCTTCTTTTCTGTGCAGAGCTTTAATTCCAGCCTTGGAAACCACCATTAAACATTTCTTTGTGTTTGAATTCAATAGGGTCAGGGTAAGGATCTGGATATGGTTTAGGTTTTCTTTTTGGAATCAGAATAGGCTCCAGAATAGGCTCTAGAAAGCAAGAAGTCAAATAAATCAGTACTATTATTTTATTGCATTCATTGGTTATTCTAACTGACTGACTGCTGTTTTACAAACATTTCTCTATTGATTGCAATAGGAGCTTCCAGTGCAGCAGAAATGAAATACTTTCCTGCCAAATTGCCCATTGTGCAGAATAATATATATGGTGATACCAATTTACTCTCTCTTTGGTTATTAATAAAACTACTCTCCCACCCATAGCAATAGCTATGTACAGATTTCTTTCTTCCTAATCAAATATGGTAACATCTTAGGCTAATGTCAGACCTTGTGGATATCGACCTGCAGCCCCGAGAATCTGCTCCTCCAATGTTCCTCCATTCCTGAAAAACCTTGCAGGCCCGGACTAGCCATCTGTGGGTTCTGGCAAATGCCAGATGGGCTGCTATAAGGCTATTTAGTGGGCTGGCGGGGCTGTTTGGGCCTCTATGTGGGCTGATTGGGCCTCTGTGTACCTGAAATGCCAGGGCCTATTTTGATTCTCAGTCCAGGCCTGAAACCTTGTATTGAAATGCATTACCTCAGACTGAAGTGGTGGATGTTGGCACCACAATGTGAGAGTTTGCATTTCAGCATAGAAATCTACCATGTCTCCCTGCACCCAGGCCGAGGTAATGTGTCAGGATGCAGGCGCATCAAGCAATGGAGGAGCAGCGGAAGAGCGGGTTGTTGGTCTGCATTTCTAGTCATTAGATCAGTGATGCCCAACCAGTAGCTTGCGAGCAACATGCTCTCCAACCCCTTGGATGTTGCTCCCAGTGGCCTCAAAGCAGGTGCTTATTTTTGAATTACTGGCTTAGAGGCAAGTTTTGGTTGCATAAAAAACAGATGTCCTGCCAAACATTCTCTCCTATAGGCTGCCAGTCCATATAGGGGTAACCAAAAAGCCAATCAGAGCTCTAATTTGTCATCCACATGGACTTTTTCTTACTTGTGTTGCTCTCCAACTCTTTTTAAAATTTAAATTTGGCTCAAGAGCAAAAAAGGTTGGGGACTCCTGCATTAGATGATGACTCCTGTTCACCTCTTACAAGGTGATTGCAACATAATAGTTGGGGTATGAGGTGATAACAAAACTTGTGGTCCCAACAGCTTTTTTTAGTTCGTTCTATATATAGCTGGTTGTTAGTCCTGATATAATCATAGCTTGCGTGTAACTAAGTGAACTTTAAATTTAGAGAAATTCCTACTCTGGCCTGGTCAAGCATTGCAGGTTGTGGCATTGCAGTGAAAGAAAGCAATGCATTCTTTTGGTCCATGTGTTGTAAGTTCTCTTATAATGGGACACTCTTACCTTACCATGGCAGTAAAGGGTATATTTCTAGTATAATGAGGGTTCACTAAGCTACAAAGAGATTTATAAAAAATTTAAATTCTCAATTTTAATCACCAAATTTCTGGTGTGTGAAAAATACTATTTTTTTCCATTCTTCCATTCAGTGTTGGACTGGGATGCCAG
>CM044445.1:104831425-104846944 GCA_024363595.1 Xenopus borealis
TCGAATGATTTATTTGACTGATCGAATAAATTTGTATTCGATCGTCGAATGATCGAATATAAGGTAGCCTAGAACTCTTCGATTAACATTCAAAAATCGAATGATAATCAAATATCGAGTAGAAACTAATTTTTTTGGGGGAATAATAGTAAATTTGCCCCATTTTTGGAGTAAGGTAATAAAAAAACAATAAAAATTTATAAATAAATAAAAGTCTAAGCTACCTACCTGGAGGTGGAATATTTCTAATGTCTGGAAAAAAGCCCAAATAAAATTGTTAATGTTCTACTGTACATTCATGCAAAAGATTTCATATAGGTATACAGGCCCATCATCAGGGGGGGACAGGGGGGACAAGTGTCCCTGGTCCGGAGCTGCCCCTTCGGAGCGCAGAATAGTGCGCTCCGAAGTCCTGCGGCAGAATGCTGAAGTGCCGAACATATGCGCAGTCCTGAAGAGGCAGAAAGACCCGATGTAACGAAAACAGCTATAATTGTCCTGAAGCCACAAGTTCAATTCTACTGACACCACTGTGGGGTTTTTTTTAATCCCCTGGCCACCAATTTTCTTATTTTAATACTCTATAGGCCCCTGACACCAATTTAAAAAAAAATATTTCATGGGGCCCCAATTTTTTTTTTTAACTTGTAAGGGGGGGCCCTGGCGACAAAGTTTTAAAAAAAATATTTTCTGCAGCCCAAATATTTTTAACTTGTAAGGGGACCCTGTTTTTTAACTTGTCGGGGGGCCCTGGCACCAATGTTTTTTAAAAAAAATATTTTTTGGGATCCCGATTTTTTTTTTAACTTGTATGAGGGGCCCTGGCGCCAATTTTTTTTTAACTTATAAGGGAGCCTTGGGGGTTACGTTTTTAGTGCTGTGTGGTCTTTTAACTTTGATGTGGAGTGGGCAGGGATTGGGGGCGGGCCTCGGGTGCTAGGGTGGGCCCTGTAGGTATATATAGGTATAATATAGGTATCAATAAAACAATTAATGGCTGTGTTATCAGTGATGCTTTTCTGTAATTTACAATAAAAATGTAGAAAATATTAGAATGATACACAACCTAAAAGTAGGTGATTTAAAGATCTACCACAAGAGGCAAAAACAGCAGGGTTTTATTTGTGGGTAATATGAAGAAGTTGCATGTGTAAGTGGAGAAATGAGTTAACCCTGGAGTGTATGAGTTTTTGTAGCCTTTACACTGTTACTCAGATGAGGGAGGGTTCACATCCTGTCTCCTACAAAACCAATGGAAACAAAATATGCTTTATAACTCTCAGACTGTAAACCATCTCTGCATATCTCTATCCTACATATATCACAGACTGTGTCCCTTAGCGTGTAAGCCAACTGGTTGGTTAACAACTGGCTATCCCTACAAGGTCAGTTTAAATTCTTATGATAGGTAACAGAAAATCTGTGTATTTCATTATTAAAGACAAAGTGAAATTATTAATAATATGGATTGTATATGCAGTACATTAACACACAAACATGATGATTCCAAAAATCCGCCTGAACCCCTGCTTACTTTCAGGTAAGCCTCAATTTTAGATTGAACCACCTAAACAATGATTTTTAGTGTTCTGCACTAAACCGCATTTTACATCTACTCTTTGATATATCCAGTCTGCCCTTTCTTCATCCCCTTTTCCCCAGTGCTGAACTCAATCTCTGTGCTTTACCTCGCTGCTTACCTTTCAGTATCTGCACCATGAATTCCACACCATCCAATACACTTTTTAGTAACTCTGCAAAAGAAGACAAAGTCAGAACCCTGTCTACAGCAGTTTTCTTCTGTCACCAGGTATATACTCACTTTGTAAGCTGATCATTTTTTCTTCTTGCTGATTTATATTCTGTGGGAGACTGCAAAAACAAATTGTTTATTCCTCTTTGCCTGTTAAGACAATTAGGGCTCAATTTATCAACCCTGGGAAAATTTGCATATGGACGGTAACCCACAGCAACTGAAAAGGAATTAGGCTAGGGCAAAAAAAAACAAACGTTTGATTGGTTGCTATGGGTTACTGCAAAGGTACACATTTGGCAGGTGTTGATGTGAGTCCCAGTAATCACCTTTCTTTTTAAATTGTTACTTACCTCTTAAATTCTATTTCAGCCACTGTCAAGAGAAAGAAATATGGTTCTTAAGAGAAAGATATATGGGTCCCCATGAGAGAAATAGATTGGTAACATATAGTTCAAACCTAAATTATTATTACTTCTTTACCCACTTTGACTCACCCTTTTCTGTACATCACTAAGAGGCCAAACAATCTAATTTTTGTAGTTTTAGAGGTTTTTAATCACAAATAAAACTTATTTTCACTAAACCCACGAGTACTTTTTTTATTAAAAGTATAAACAAAAGAAACAAAATTCTGATCTGAATAGAAATACAAAAACCTCTAAAACCTATAAATATTTGCGTTTCTTTGGACTAAACTAGCAAAAAAAATCCAAAAAACTATAAAAGCCTGACTGACTAAAAAAAAGCCCAATAGAATCAACACAGCTCCCATAGACTTGGGACCTCTAGCTTTTACTTGGCAAACTTTTGTATTAGAGGTTTTTATGGGTTTTACACTTAGACAAATCTTGAATTTTTGGAGTTTTAGAGCAACAAAAACCTCCACAATTTTTTAGAGATTAAATAAAACTCGTAAAAAAATAGAAATCTGAATGTTGTTGAATTGGCCCTAGTTTGGTAATGTATCATAGAAATATAAATCATGCAGCACTATTTATTTAGGTAAAGATGAACAAAATGAATAGAAACTGATGCAGAAAAAAAGTACCCCATTAGCTCTTTGTGACAGTAGGTACGGAGGGATGTATCCTGGCCTTTACTGTGTCTAAATTTTGTTGAGTCTCATATATCACAAGATCCTTCAGCAAGCGTGTATGTATATTTTCTTTGGATAAAGGTTATTTCGAAGTTATCTGGAATACTGTGAAATACTTTTTTTACAAGAAGAGATGTATGGTAAATTTATTGATTAGTCTTTTTGGCCCCAGTGGGTCTTATTAAAGATTATGATCTATCTATATGTTTATTTATGAGTATGTAGTTTTTTGTTTTTTACTGGTCCAGCATCCAACACAGTCATTGTGAATGGCTTTGTATACTTTAATGTTGCCCTTTTAGTGGCTGACATCACAGATGAAGCCACTTTGTTTTGTTTGTTTGTTTGACACAGAATAAACTCAGATATCCCACGTATCCCATTTAACACAGAAAACTGTGTCACAGCATCTCAACTAATTAAAGCATTCACCATTGCTCACAATGGTGCCTTGGTAGGCTAATGAAAAGGTTAATTCTGAGTTAACACAGTTAATTCTGAGTATTGACGCATTTAACACACAAATCCAAATGGCTTCATCTGTCATGTGAACTGTGTGTATTAATATCTTTTTTGGCCATTGCTTGATGAAACGTTGCTACTATGTTTGTGTCACTATATCTCTACGACACTTTCAGAGTGGATATTTACTAAACCTTGATTTTTTTCTGGTTGAGGGTTTTTTTGAAAATCCACCATCTCAAACCTGTTGAGGTCATGTAGAAATCAATGGCAGGTGTCCCTTTTACAATTAGACTATCTTGTGATCTGAGCTGGGTTTTGTCTGAAAATGTCTGGTAATTTGGATCATGAGAGTTTTCAGGCGATAACCTGAACAAAATCAAGAGATTTTGGGCATCATATCCTAAAAATTTGTACGATTCGAGTTTTAGCTTGATTTTATCAAGTTTTTCCCTACCTGACTTTTTTCAGTTATTTTATTGATTTTATGAGATAAAATTGTGAATGGCAGTTTGGTTGAGCCTGGTTTAATAAAAATATGAGATAAATTCACAATTTGGGTGCTGAGATTTTTAATTTCACTCTTGCTATCTCTCTCTCTTTACATCTATATGTATGTAAATACATGTGTATGTATGTGTTGATGCGGATGCAGAGTTTTTTTTAATCCAAATTAACTATGTATCTGATATCACAAGGCACAGGTTTGCAACAACATGCATACCTTTTACAGCTAATGCCCGATATCTCCAGAAAGGGGAAGAAAGGGTATTATCTGACTTCTTACCTTTCAATGTTTTCGCTATGTTTTCCACTGTGTCCAACAAAGCTTCTCGTATTTCTGTAAAAGAAGATAAACTCAGAACACTGTCTACAGAAGCTTTCCCTTGTTAGTGGGAATGTACGTACTCACTTTGTAGTATCTTGATTCCTGATTTCTGAAAGTCTGCAGCCCGAGGTAATCTGGAAAAACATAGATTTTTATTTTCTCTGTGTCTGCTAAGAGATAGCTGTCAAATACTTACCTTGTAACTCCTTATTTACCTGTGGATTTCTGTTCCAGGATCTATCAAGAGAAAGAGTAACTTAAGGGACAGTTATAACATTACTAATCCTGTTCAGTGCCATCAGCTTTCTGTTGATTTTTACAGGGACTCCGTAGGGCAATTTTCGCAGATGGCTTTGAGTCATAATAAAGAAAGAAGAGATACCCTAATGCCCTAGACACAAGCTCACCCTTAAACAAATGTGGCATGCCCCTCACATTAGTTAAAAAAACTGGTGATGGCCACTTCCCCCTTTAGTAAGTCTGCCTCATGGCAAAATATATAGCTTGGCTAGGTATAGATCATTACTCCTTCATTGCTTGAAATATGCACTTACCCTTTTCTGCGCATCATTAATTTTAAGGATGAGGGGGGTTGTGTAATAAAAGACACTACCTTTGTCCAGGAGCAGTTACCCATAGCAACCAATCAGAAGGTAACATTTACTGGTGACCTATTTAAAAGCAAGCATCTGATTGTTTGCTATGGGTAACTGCTCCTGAGCAAACTTGCTGCTTTTTATTACATAAGAAGTCTTTCTTGGCGACTTTGGGTGACTGGAAAACTGAAGCTACTCATATGTTTTCCCACTGGAAAAAATATACATTACAGATGTTGGGAAAGCATCTGCAGGAAATTATTGGTATTATTGGTTACTAAACTCTACATGTGTCAGTGCCTCTTTTTTGCACATATATTTCACTGCACATAAATGATATATGTGTTAAGGGGGAAATTGGTGCAAGAAAGTTACGTCTTGATGCAACTCCCTGCAAATGTTTCAGAGGAAACTGCAAGAAGTGACAGACCACAGTTTGACTTATTAACTACTAATAATACTACAATAGTTTTCTTATAAAAAATCACTGGATAAACAAAAGATAATATTTTCTGCCTGAAATTTAAAGTGCTATCTTGTTTGGTCACAGATCCCAGCAAACTGAAAGCAGACTTTAATTACTAGTGATATTTTATTATCTTTCTGTTCAGCTCCTGTGCTATTCATATTTCAATCTGTCATTCATTTCTCTCCCTCGTACCAAGGGTACATGGGAAGTACAGCTAACAAATAGTCTTTTAAAAAAATGCTATGGTGTTTTTTTTAACTACAAAAACCAACTACTGGTTTGGCATTTAAAGGAGAAGGAAAGGCATTCTGCACTTGAGTGTGCCAAATGGTAGGCACCCCAAGTGATTGTATTGAGATACCTGAAACCCCGGGCTGGTGTTCCTATCAGCAGAAATCTTCACCAGCCTGGGGTCATTCCAATGAGCAACACAGAGCAACAATCTTCCGGCTTCTTCTTTCATGTGCAGCCAAGAGAATAAAGCAGAAGTCAGAAGAGAATCACTCTGTGGTGCTCTCTGGTATAACCCCGGGCAGGTGCAGTTTATTGCTGATAGGAACACCGGTCCGGGGTTTCATGTCAATACAGTCACTTGGGGATGCCTAAAATTTGGCACCCCCAAGTGCAGGATGCCTTTCCTTCACCTTTAAAATGTTATTAAGTTGCTAATTGAAACATAGAAGAAGTTAATTTAACTTCCCCTACTTAAAAATGGATTTGTCAGGTACAGATAGTTGTTGCCTGAGATCTCTCATGTCCCTCCTCATGTTGATGTAGTACTTACCAATTGGTCTTCCCATGACTAATCCAGAACTGTACAACAGGACTAAAATAATGATGTAGCATTGTATAAAACAGTCGGGAGCCCTCATCTTGGCATTGGGGTACTGTCTGCGAGAACTTCTGACTCAGATGTATATATATATACATACATGGCACAGCCAGGGAGTTGGCCAATGTATATCAACCAATCACCCCAATGCTACTCCCTTTTTAAAAACCAGATCAGTTCCAAATGAAAATGTGTACTAGATGCAATTAATGTAAAGAGAATCTGTCCTTGAAAATGAATGCATGTTCAATCATGCCTTGAATTTTATATAATTATATTCAAAAGTACTTAGCCCAGAAGCAATGGAACAACCCATCTAGGGAGTTAGCCATAAATTCCTATAGGCTTCCACTTGGGAGTCAAATAATATTAAAATAAAGAAGATGTAGTATGAGTCAGTGTATGGCCAATGTTATTAATTAGGAAATAAGAAAAGGTGGCAAGATAATATGGTTCCAGATACTAGGGAGGCTAGGGAATGCAGAGGCAGATGGCAGATTCCATTAAAGTCTTTAAGATGGTTTTGAAACTCTTCTTGGACAGGCATAACATCAATCGCTACAGTTAATTTTGTATTTGCAGGAGAATGTATATGTATGTTGGTATGTGGGTGTATGTGTATACTATGCTTCCAAAAGTATTGGATAGTTCCCTTTCCAACTACGCAAAACAGATCGACAAAGGACGCATGCCAGGTTTTATTCTATAGCTCTAGTCTTGCTCTCCATACACAGATAGTAAAGATATCTGCTAGCAGAGTCAGACCCTCAAAGCAGCAGTTTTAGGACTTTCATTTCATCCATTTGCCACCTCACCCTTTGTTCCAGCTCACCTTGCTCCAAAAACTTTTGTCAGGAGTTCAGCTAAGGTAACAGGTGGAACAGTAATAATTTATAGTACTAATTAATTTAATGACTTCTCTGTATCTCAGTTGAAAGGAAAACTGGTAGGTGTTCCAATAAATGTATGGGAGAATTAAGCCCAGCGTTAAATTTGTTTCCTTTCCAATAATTATAGGTCAACATAAATGGTTGTGCCAAATCTCTTGTGCCTATACAGTCATTCCTACCTTGCAGGCTGCAGAAATATAACTGTAGGTTTATGCTGCCTCTACAGCTTCCAAACATTTAGGATTCCATTATTTATTACTAATTGCTTTACTGAATTATTTACAAAATGCTAAATGCTGTACTCAGTTGGGCACTGTCACTTTTCTTCTTCGCATTCCTGGGAACCACTTCATAACAACCCAAAACAGAGGCATGACAAAGGAGGCATGCCAGGGATTAATCTGTAGCTCTAGTCTTGCTCTCCATAAACATATAGTACAGATTTCTGAGTCAGACCCTCAAAACAGAAGTTTTAATTTCATCCATTTGACACCTTAGCCTTTGTTCGAGCTCAGCTTACTCCAAAAACTTTTGTCAGGCGTGTAGCTAAGGTAACAAGTGGAACAGTAATAATTTATAATATTAATTAACTTAATGCCTTCTCTGTATCTGAGTTGAAAGGTATACTGGTAGGTGGCCACATAAAAGTTTTGGAAAATTCTGAAAAAAAGTTGACTCCAATAAATATACAGTAGGTCAACGTAAATGGTTGGTTTTTGGGCCAAATCTCTTGTGCCTACCTTGCAGGTTGCAAAAATATCACTGTAGGCGTGTGCTGTTAATAACCTCTACAGCAGTGATCCCCAACCAGTAGCTTGCGAGCTACATGTTGCTCTCCAACCTCTTGGATGTTGCTCCCAGTGGCCTCAAAGCAGGTGTTTATTTTTGAATTAATGGCTTAGAGGCAAGTTTTGGTTGCATAAAAAACAGATGTCCTGCCAAACATTCTCTCCTATAGGCTGCCAGTCCATATAGGGGTTACCAAAAAGCCAATCAGAGCTCTTATTTGACATCCCAATGGAGTTTTTCATGCTTGTGTTGCTCTCCAACTCTTTTTTTAAATTTAAATGTGGCTCACAAGCAAAAAAGGTCGGGGACCCCTGCTCTACATCTTCCAAACATTTAGGTTTCCATTATTTATTACAAGTTCATCAACCCCTCTTATCTAAAATATATGTTCATAGACAAAGAATAATGATGGTTTTGTAGGTTTAACCATGACTACCTGTCGTGTATTTTCATTTAGCTATAATTTCTCCCATGGAAAGCCAGAGTGGCAGTCTACATGATCTGTCTGCCTGACAGTAAATGCTAATAAAAGATACATTTCATCTCAAAAGAGTGTTCCAATACAAATTAATATGTTATTCCCATGTGTAGTATTTATTTTTGCCATATAAGTCTGCATTCTTCCATATAATATTATTCAACATTTTTGAGCAAAAACAAAATTTTATCTCTGACCGGCTTGAAAACTAACTTAAATTATTGTTAACGCTTTACAGAGGACTCCATGATCCATCAATATATACTTTTCATCACTTAGGTTTGGAATAAAGTAACTGGTTTCAAGTTTGATCCAATGACCCATACATAGCAATTGAACTTCCTTTCATTTACAGGGTGTTGTGTGAAATGCAAAAAGAACAGAAACAAGCAGCCATATTATCTGCCTCCCTATCAGCACCTGTGGGCATCACACCTTTGACCCCTACCTGGCTCAGTTCCTAATGGACCTAATGTGCCCCCACCCAAAAAAAAAAATATATAGTATTGATTATTAGATGCATTTGATACAAGCATCAAATATGCTTGCCCAACATTGGGCACTCCAACTTTTGGTGAACGACAACCAGGGGATAATTTGACAGGTTCTCACTTTGGGGCAAATTCACTAAAGCGCAAAGCGTCTAACGCTAGTGCAAATTCACCAGTGTGACGTCAATTCGTAACTTCACAAATTCACCAACAGCGGCTCTGGCGAATTTAAGCTAGCGAAGTAGCGCAACTGCGCACCCTTACGCCAGATGAATTTGCACACTGATGAAGGATCGTAATTATGCAAATGCACTAAGATCAACTTTTTGCTGAAAGTTACCACTTACGCTAGACTTCACTTCGCCTGCTCAGACCAGGCGAAGTTCAATAGAAAAGATAGGAGTTAAAAAAAAAAAAAAATCATAAAATATTTCTAAGTCCCAAAAAAACGCTGTTGGTGTTTTACCATTGTCGGTGATGGTCTGAAAAAGATTGTTTTTTTTTGGGGGGGGTTACCCTCCTTCACCCCTACATTTCCTAACATATGGCAACACAACTATACAGGGGGCACATGTAGAGCAATAGGACAACTTTATTTTTTTTTTATTAAAGGTTTCCTGGGCTTGTGTAGTGCAACGTAGTGGCTGTAACATACTGTACACTACTATTATATTTTGAAATTCGCAAATTAGGCTTTGCTAGCGTAATTGCGCTATGTCTAGCAAAGTAACACTAGCGCAACTACGTTACCATTCTCCGACCTGAGCGTAAATTCGCACTTTAGTGAATTTGCGTAGCGCTGGTGAAAATTCGCCTGGCGAAGTGCGGCGAACGCTAGCGAAGCCTGTGCTGGCGTTTTTTCGGATCTTAGTGAATTTGCCACTTTGACTCATGGGACACTCAAGAGAAACAGCTCACACTGTAGATACAACACTTTTTATTTGCCACAAATAGCATTATCCCACAATTCTTTCCACAGAGTCATTTATACATTTACTCTATTCCCCTCTAGTAACAATCATTCAGTTTTATTGGAGGCTGAAAGGTTCCTTATTTGTCTATGCGAATTTTCTCTCTTATATTGCTTAATGCATCGGCCACCTCCATTGCTTGACGTTTTTTTTCCCTTTCAGCTATAACATCATATTTGTTGGGTTCAAAAACTGGAGAAGGAGGAGGAGAAGAGCCTAATGAAAAAGAAATTATAATTATCATAAAAGTGTTTTGTAATTGCATAACATCAAAGAAGAGGCTTTATCCAGTTAATTTTATGCAAGTAACATATAATATCTCTGTCAGAGTATAACAGTAGGGACACAGAGCCTTATGTGGTCCCTTAGTTACTCCACTGTTGGGACTGTTACTGCTCTGAGGTAGGGATGATTAAAAGTAAAATGGAATGGGGGAGAGGAAACAAATATTACAAGGCGGGAATGGAGGATAACATTAAGAAAGCGTTAAAGTGTGATTGAAAATCACTGAAATGTTAAAAAAAGAGAAATTATTTAATGTGATGGTGATTGCAGACATTCTTTGTGGGAACATGATCCAAGTATATAATTACCACAGTAGTAAATCATTGCTGATGATAAATAAAAGCCTACCTGCAGACTGTAGATGTTTTCGAAGTTCCTCATATGGATTGTAATTAGAATTTGGAATTGCTAAAGAGGAAATGGTTAACATTTGACTGTGTATTTTTGGAAAACGATTGCAGATGTTATTTATGAGACCGTAGGCAGCAGTGCAAAAAGGGCACTAAAGGGAGCGAGAGTGAGAGGGGCCCCAGCAACAACCAGTTATCCCTC
This sequence comes from Xenopus borealis, assembly GCA_024363595.1. NCBI lineage: Eukaryota > Metazoa > Chordata > Amphibia > Anura > Pipidae > Xenopus > Xenopus borealis. The sequence continues at coordinate 104,841,922 of CM044445.1, forward strand.
CCCATCTGTGTTTCCATGTTCCTTCTTGGACCTCCAGAGTTACCTGGTCCCACGTCTAACAAAAAGTTATATTTATTACAGTGTATTATGCAAGGTAAATGCCTTTTCATTTGCCTAGGAGCAGTAACCCACAGCAACCTGACCAGTAAAAGTTACCTGCTGATTGGTTGCTATGGGTAAACTTAGTGCCTTTTATAACAGTTGCTGTCAGAATATAAAAGTTCATACCTGGAAAATTTGTAAATTTGCCATTTCTAATGCCTGAAACAAAGAGTCATAATTATTAATGCTGTACAGTGTACTGTATATTTATATAAAATATTTTATTTCAAATATACAGCAGGGGTCCCTAACATTTTGTAACTGGTGAACCCCAATCAACTGTAAAAAGTGTTGGGGGATCAACACTGGGGTGCCAAAAATCGGCTGTAATGGGCAACCCCTATTTGGATTGGATTTGATTTGGATCTAAAAGAGGCTATATGTTTGGCAGTACACCTAGTATAATGGAAATTAAGATAAATAATAATAATAAACCAAACCAAATTAGGCAAATTCGACCATCGAATATTCAAATTCGAATAATTTTAATATTCAAATAAAATTTAATTCGAATATTCGACTATTCGATGGTCGAAGTACTTCCCCTATTCGATCACCTAGTTTGCCAGATCCAAGCTGCCCGAATTGGGGACCATTATATTTGATCGAATAAAAAAAATGGATTAATCAATGAAATCGTTCAAATCGATCGATTCGAACAATTAATCAATCAAATTTTTTCTATTTGATCGATCAAATTGCGGTAAAATCCTTCGAATTTGAATATTCAAATACATTTTTTTCACTCGAAATTCAACCTAACTCCCATCCATGAATTTAATTAATTTATCAAAAAATCTGGTTGGGAAACGTCAGTGCAGCTATTCAATTTTTTTTTTTTGATGATTGAATTGGATGACTTTTCCGAATTGTTGCACGATAACCTTGACTTTTTTGGATTATTGATAAAAACAAGAGTAGATCACAATGGCAAGAAACACCTTTAAATTGTAAAAGGGGCATCTGCCATTGACTTCTACATGACTTCAACGAGTTTTAGCTGGAGTATTTTCATATTTGGATTTTTAGCAGATTCTGAGTATAATAAATCTCAAAAATCTTAGTTTTTTTATTCCTCTAAAAATGTAAGGTTTTTCCTCAAACTCACCCAAAAAATGTTGAGGTTTAATAAATAAGCCCCAAGTAGTATCCTAATGGAACTTAGCGTTGGTGGATGTTACTCAAGTGTGAGAAATACAGTGATACAAACAATATACAGTGATAAACTTTAGGGCTAGAAGGACACCAGGGTAGAATAGTGTTTCACTAATGTCCTGCTTCATTTTCCCATAGTGAGCAGGGTTGTGACCCACCTTCTTCTGGGTCTGGTCAGGCAAAACACAGTGCGTGTGCATCTGCACATACAGAGTGCGGCAGAGGGGGGACCTGAGATAGCAGCCTAATGGGTCCCCAGTCTGACCCTGGTGGTGAGGCAGGGATAGAGGTGAAGCTGAGCCCATGTGACTCTACATTGCCCTTCATTAGCTCAGTTATTTTTACCAAGGCTTGTTGCAATAATAGGTTTACATATGAGTTATGTCTCGGAGCAGGATTTTTAACTTATGCAATTTCTGTTTGGTTTGCTGGACTGAATGGCTGGTTGTAGGCTATTAAAAGTTATATTTTATAGTACTTTATTTTGCTTTCTTGTATAAGTATATATATATATATATATAAATCCCTACAGTGGGGAGGTGCCAGTATGTATTTTTCTTTTTTTTTTTGCAAATTTAATTACTAAGCACATCAATATTGTTGAGCTGATTTTCATTCCCTGAACTTGGGGATCTCCTGTGTGCACACAGAGAATTTACAAAAGTATGGGTAGATGCAACAACCAAATGGATGATTGGGGTCAAGCCCTCACATCATGCCTTATCCCTAAATGTTTAAGTGGGTGTAGATCTTGAATGCTTTTTTTTGGGGCCATACCTGGAGGATGTACTGGGTATATTTCAGTTTCCTTTCACTAATGAGCCAAATAAGGGAGTTGATGTGTCTGTGTTCAAACAAATTTTTCATGCAGCCTGGTGTAGCTGATGCCACTCCTATGCCTCGTAACATCTGAATATTGAACAGTGAGACTAACTGAGGCACACCTCTTATCCACCCACATTTAGGAATGTATACATACCACAGAACCTACCCTTTACAGCAAATTCCTGATAACATTAGCCAGTATTCTCTTCTTCCCCTTCTCCCTGCTACTGAACCTGATCTCTATGCTTTAACCTTGCTGCTTACCATTTAGTTGTGTTGCCACTGTTTCCACTGTCTCCAACAGACCTCCTACAAAGTCTGCAACAAAATAAGACAAGCTCACAATCCAAAGTCTAAAGAAGCTTTTGGTAGCTACCAGGAATATACTCACATTGAATCCTGTTCACTTGTTGTGCCTGCTGATATGAGTTCTGTTGCAGACTGGAAAAAAAACACATTGTTTTATTTGTCTGAAATTAAATCAAGTACTTCTCTATTAAATTGTTACTTACATCTTCAATTGGGTGTCAACATCTGTCAAGAGAAAGAAGTATAGTTTTAAGATTATAACATTATTCCTGTTCTGTGGTTCAGTTCCATCAGTCTCCTGTCAATTTTCACTGGCCAAGGGACACCAGCTACAGTATATGAGTCCCCATCACAGACATGTACAGAGCAGTACTGGGCTGGCAGGACTCTGGGAATAAATCCAGTGGGCCACTGGCCCAGATTTGTTCCTGTCTGCCTGACAGTCTGCGCTCCTTGATGTATCCCCACCCCGACTGAAAAAAAAGAAGGTATGTGCTGGTCAGGGAGGTGGTGGCTGTAAGAGGGCTGTGCCTGGTGAGGGGTGCCTTGAAATTGGTGGAAAGGGGGTTGGGGGCCCTGAAGTTGGTAGACAGGGGCCAGGGACTCAGGTGGGTATGTGCTGGCCCCTGATTTTGCAGCCCTGAAGGGCTGACACTGGACATGAATAGATTGGTTAGATATAGTGCAACACTGAGAACTTTTGCTTTTCTGCACCTTACTAACCTTAGCAACATAAGCAATAAACATGAGAACCCATATCACAGGAGTATACATTTTGCAGTACAATAAAATTAAGAAATGATAAATTAATTTAATGGGAACTAGTGCTGAAATAGTTGGTTGGCTCTGAATAATGACTTCCAAAAGCTCCTCATTGACCGAAAAATTTAGCAAACTTTCTAGATCAGCAATATACACCTTCATGCCTAAAGAAGACAATAAACATATGACATCTTTAAAGGACAAGGAAAGTCTAAATTAGAATAAGGCTCGAAATGCTGTATTTTGTATAATAATCATAAACATGAACTTACTGCACCACAAGCCTAATCAAACAAATGATTTATGCTTTCAAAGTTGGTCACAGGGGGCTGTCATCTTGTAACTTTGTTATACATCTTTGCAAGACCAAGACTGTGCACATGCTTAGTGGGATCTGGGCTTTTTAGGGATTTCCATAAATTATCAAAACAGCACAAGTCAAATAATATCTGCCAGAATCCAATACAGCTAATTAATAATCAGAATATACAGACTTCACTAGGTCCTTTGTTGTCATGTAATCTAATGTGGATTTTATAGTTTTTTTTTAATACAAACTTTCTTGCTGAGTAATTCTTGAAGACGTTTCACTAGTCATCCGAGCAGCTTCTTCAGTTCAACTGACTGGCATGGGAAGTTCTCTGCATATAAACTCTTCCACTAATCCAACCACAATGTTTTTTTAGAATTACTTATATTAGATATACCATGACCTGGATGAATGAAAATCTTCATAGTCTTATAAAAATGGTACCCTTTTTTTAATTTAAGTATATTGGAGATAGATTTCTTTAAGAAAGTAAAAATGGGATTTTATGTTTTTGCCTTTCCTTGTCCTTTAACCAATAGTGCAGCTAAATGCTACAGTAAAAACAAGAATATTCAATAATAGGTTTATTTTTTAAATGTTGCCAAATGAAACTGGGTAAAATATGGCCGGGGGATCTTTTTTCACATACAAAAGAAGAAAGAACCAGAGGTCACCCTTTTAGACTTAAGGAACGGAACTTTTATTGGAAGCATTAATGGTTGTTCTTTAAGGTGAGGGCAGTGAGGTTGTGAAATGCCTTCCCACAATTTGTGTGTGTGTATGTATTTGAAATAGACAAAGATGTATTTTGTTTTTAATTAAAATGTACCACATATCTATGAATCTGAGATTGATAGTATTAGACCGTAGGTATGTACTCCACTGAACCTACAGCTAATATTTCAATGAGTTATTTTCTTCTCATTCTCCCCACTACTAAACCCAATATCTGTATATTTATCTTGCTGCTTACCTCTCAGCTGATTTATTATCATTGGAACTCCATTCAACACACCTTCTAGTAAGCCTGCAAAAGAAGAAAACGTCAGAATACTGCCTACAGATGCTTCCCTTGTTACCAAGAATATACTCACGTTGTAACGTGTAGTCAGTTTGTGCTCCCTGCTGATTTGAGTTCTGTAGCTGACTGCAGAAACACAGAATGTTTTATTTCCCCCGTCTGCTAAAAGATGACTGTGAAATACTTATCTCATAAATTGTTACCTTTTGAAATCAGGTCCAGCTCCTATCAAGAGAAAGAGGTAAAGTTCTTGTCAGTTAAAAATGTCCCCTTGGTCCCCTGTAATTTAAATGTTTCTATAGTGATTTTGAGAAAAAGAAGCTGTAAAAGGAAGTATGTTTGGTGTCAGTGACCCATCCCTTCACCATTAAAGAATGTATTTGCCCAGTGCAGATAGATTTGCTAATATCTTCTGTGTCCCTCCTCATGCTGATGTAGTACTTACCCACTGGTCTTCCCATGACTAATCTAGAGCTGTACAACAGGACAGTGATAATGATGGAGTATAGAATGAAACAGTTGGGAGCCCTCATCTTGCC
>CM044445.1:104853308-104864316 GCA_024363595.1 Xenopus borealis
ATCACTAATAACAATATTGAGATTGTTCCTGTGCAAATGAGGGAGGGAGAATTAAAAGTAAAATGGAATGGGGGAGAGGAAACAGAGGAGTGTTAAAAAAGAGAAAATATTTATGTGATGTGATTGTAGACATTCTTTGTGGGGACCTGATCCCAGTATATAATTATTACAGTAGTAAATCTTTAGTGCTAATAAATAAAAGTAAAAAGAAGAAGTTGTGAGCGGCAAAAGTGCAAGAACGAGCGAGACAAGGCCCAGTGTCAACCAGCTATCCCCCCCATCTGTGTTCCCACATTCCATACTTACCTGCCTCACAAAAAGTTATATTTATTACAGTGAATTGTACTGGGGAAAGGCCTTTGTTGTTAATAAATAAAAGCATAAGTGACTCAACGAGCAGTTAGGCAAAAAAAGTTAAACGTTTGAACTTAATGGACTTGTGTCTTTTTTCAACATAACTTACTATGTTACTAACCTTGAGACTCTGCACCACTAATGTCTGAAACAGAGAAAATGAAAAAGTGATTATATTTACTACAGTGTATTACCCTGGGGAGAAGCCTTTGTTGTTAATAAGTAAAAGACTAAGTCACCAACCTTGAGGCTGTACACCATCTCTAACATCTGAAACAGAGAAAATCAAACAAGGGTGACGCTATGCAGTGTACTGAATATTTATGTAAAAGATCCCATATCAAATACATATATCTGTTTTACTGAATCAGAAATTAACTCAGTGATCAGATGTATAGAAAACCTCAATAATTCACAGCAAACAAGCAGGGGATTAGAAAATATATAAGGCCAAAAGTAAAAGACTACAAGCACAAATAGAATCTCAGAAATATTGAACTTGTTGGGACAGGACCAAAATGTCCTGGCATGATACCTTGCATACTAGCATATCTTCTCTTTTTTTTCTTTGTACAAGTTGACAATACTAGCATATCTACAAATGATCCTGGAAGAATTTGTAAAGCTTGTAAGGGGTTTGATAAAAGATCATAAGTACCTAATCCTTTTCTAGCATTTTTCTGGCTATTTGCCATTTGTTCCCAGTCTGAGATTGGGAAGATTTCTAATTTAGTGATTGAGGCACAGTGGCTGAAATAACACTAGAAGGCAAATTCTTATCTCCCATAATGTTCTATGAGACCCAGCATATAAGGAGAATACTAGAGGCTTTGGAATCAGCATTGGATATCATGAATGCAGGTGTGGTGTGTGATGTCACCACTATTGGGAGGGGAGCTTTGGCCGGGGGGAAGCAGGAGACTAAGAGGCTTTCAGATAGTTCTCTGAATCAAAGGGAATGTGGAAAGAACCTGGAGAAAAAGCAAGGCTTATATGGACAACTACCCGAAGTCTTAAACATTGCTGTAAAGAACAGGACCTGTGTGACCAGTCTGCCAGTGAGGCTCTTTTGGTTAATGAACAAACTCTGTAAGTTGATGTTACTTTTGTTACACACTGTTGCAATTTGTTCTCTCTTCAAAACTCTTTCTACTTCAACAAGTTATTGCTAAGGCTAATGTTAGATTAAATTCTCAAAGTCATATATACATGAGTATGCATTCTAGAAACCTAATTCGTCTTCACATCTGCTGCCTTGCTTATGCCACTCCTATGCCTCCTAAAATCTGAATATTGAACATTAACAAATTGAGGCACACTTCAGATCCACCTACATTTAGAAGTTGTGCCACCTAAATTAGCACCATTTGGTAATTCCTGATACCATCAGCCAGTCTTCTCTTTGTCCCCCTCTCCCTGCTACTGAACTTGATCTCTATGCTTTAACCTTGCTACTTACCATTCAGTTGTGCTGCCACTGTTTCCACTGCCTTCAACAGGTCTCTTACATTGTCTGCAAGAAAAAGATAAACTCAGAATCCTGACTAGATAAACTTTTGGTAGCTACCAGGATTGGAATATACTCACCTTGTATAATGCTTATTTGTTGTGCCTGCTGATTTGAGCAATGTTGCAGACTGCAAAAAAAAACCCAAAAACCCATGTTATTTTATTTCTCTCTATTTAAATCAAGTACTTCTCTTATAAATGGTTACTTACGCATTTAATTGGGTTTCAATACCTGCAAGAATAAGAGGTACAACGCTTAAGATACATTTATAACATTATTTCCTTTTCTGATGTCTGTGGATCAGTCCCATCAGACTTCTGTCAATTTTTATTGGCCAAGGAACACCAGCTACACAGACATGTTTAGATTAGTTAGTTATAGTGCAATCCTGAAAAACTTGCTTTTCTGCCCAATACTAACTTATAAGCAATAAATAAGAGGATCGATGTCAAAGGGGTATATATCCTACAGTACAATGAAATGTAACTAGTGTTGAAATAGTTTGTTGGCAAACATTCTAGATCAGATGTAAAAACCATGACATCTTTAAACAACAGAGCAACTAAATGCTACAGTACAAAAAAGGAAAGGCAAATCCAGAAAAGTGTGATTTTGAAAAATATACAGTATTTGGTTAAATATTTACTTTTCTTTGCTCTCTGAATGTTATAAAATGAAATTATGTAAAAAAATTAGTTAACACATGACACCCCTTTTAGGCTTAGTAAACTTATTTTTTTTTGTTAATTACTACAGACCTGTGAGTGTGGTGTATAATGTTTTATAATCTCCTGACTCCTGCACCCAGGCATGTAACCTTATTTAATGGAGTGCACACTTTTGGCTGTTTTGTATACAAACATATATATATATATATATATATATAAACTTTATCCAGTGCATGCACTCTTACCAGGCTTCATTGAATGCAGGTGCGTAGGTCAATATCCTTGATAAAGGCCCAGGTGTGGGCCAAAACATTGGATATGCATTGAAGAATAAATTATACGATTATTCACGAATAATTGGAGTGCGAGTCCTTTTGCAAATATATATATATATATACTATATATAAAGTTAACATTGGAAGTACACTCCACTGAACTCACTTTTTACAGCTAATACCTTGATATCTCTAATATCGCTAGCCAGATTTCTATCTCTTCTCCCCACTACTAACCCCAATATGTCTCTGCTTACCTCTCAACTGATTCAGCAGCATTGGGACGCCATTCAACACATTGTCTGGTAAGCCTGCAAAATAAGAAACATCAGAATGCTGCCTACAGAAGCATTTCCATGTTACCAGGAATATAAATAAGGTGACCATAGACTGACCTACAATACTACAATATTCGGTTTGTGTATGGTGGGAGACAAGCCGACCAATATCGTTAGAAGACTTGGATATCAGTTGGCTCGTTGTTTGGGCTGGCAAGAAATTTGGATTGGGCACCTTTGAAGGCACCTGAACATCGACCATTGTTAGCGCTGAACCATTAGATACAAACTGACAACCCCAGCAGAGAACGGCACATGTTACGAATATTGCCCTTCTCTATTCTAAGATCTGCATTTGGGTGCCAACTACTGTCGCACTAAAAAAAGGGGCAAAAACTCATAACAGCAGATAGCAATTACTGGTCACCTGTTTAAGGGCTAGGGCAGACGGGGAGATTCGGAGCGGCGCGATTTTTGAAGGCCGGCGCCTATTCACACGGAGCGGCGCGATTTTTGAAATCGCTCCAAATTGCCTCGCGAGTCAATTTGGAGCGATTTCAAAAATCGCGCCGCTCCGTGTGAATAGGCGCCGGCGTTTTCAAGCAACGCCGGTGCGCCCTAGGACTTGGCTATTCGGGGAGGTTCGGGGGCTACAAGTCACGGCGAGAAGTCGCCAGGCGTCAAAATGCCCCCGAATCTCCCCGTCTGGCCTTAGCCTTAAAGGAAACATTTTATCGGTTACTAAGCATGTCGCTGAGTTAATTCTTTCTCTAGCCTGAAATTGAAAATGCTATCTTGTTTTTATGGTCAGTGTCAGAGAGATGTTGCCTGAGATCTCCTGTGTTGCTCCTCATGCTGATGTAGTACTTACCAGCTGGTACTCCCATGACTAATCCAGAGCTGTTCAACAGGACAGTGATAATGAGGGAGTATAGAATGAAGCAGTTGGGAGCCCTCATCTTGCCGTTGGGGTATTATCTGCCAGAACTGTTAACTCTGATGAATATATATATGAGACACAGCCAGGGAGTTGGCCAACACAACAATAATGCTACTCCCTTTCTGTGATTTGTTAAAGAAAGATTTCCCTGTCCTTGAATAATTATCCATTATTGAATATTCATTATCATGCATATTGTGTAATTGTATTCAGAGGTGCCCAGCTCAGAAGCAGTGGTGCAACCATCTCTACAAGACTGTACAAGACCTAAATATGCACCCTACATTGTGCGTATTATTGTCAGTAGTGATGGGCGAATTTATTCGCCAGGTGCGAATTCGCGGCGAATTCCCGCGATTCGCCACTGGCGAATAAATTCGCGAAACTGCAGCAAAAATTCGCTGCCAAAAAATTGGCAAAAAAAAAACGAGTCGCGCGTCGTTTTTGACGCGACGCGCCGAACGACTCGTTTCGTTCATTTTTTCGCCAATTTTCGGCGAAGCGAAATGCGGGAGATTCGGCCATCACTAATTGTCAGCGCTTTGTGCACGTGACATCATAGGCACAGACGTTGCAGAAGTAATGTCAAATGCGGCATGCATGTGACGTTGCTTCCGCAAACCAGCTCTTTCATAGAATTTCCAATGGGAATCTGTGGGAGATTTTTTTTTCATTTAAAAAAATTCATTTATAGGCAACTGAGAGCACAGACCCTCAGGTGCCTTAATATAAATATGGCCCTGCATTTACATTGGATTTTGGGGAGTTGGCCATAATTTCTCACAGACTGTCCTGGACTTTGAGTTAAATCATATAAATCTGGACTTCAAATTAATGTATGTCAGGGTTTTGCTATGGTTCCATTTTTCTTAATAACATGGAAGTAAAAATGGCCATCTTGTGCACCAAATGCATTATTGTAGGGCTCCCATCAATACCTATTTCTGACAGACAGGCTCCGTTTTAGTAACTTGATATCAGGGAGTTGGCCAGGGACAGTGGTGTAACTACTCCCTGGTGGGCCCCAGTACATGATGGGCACCTGGGCCCCCCTGTCTGGCCCTTACCTCTATAAATCCCATGCTGGAGTGTTGATAGCATGTGTGCTGTAAAATGTCTCCCTAGATAACGACCTGATATAACCATTATCGTTGCTCTGATGAGCCCCAAGGGAGTGGGGGCCCTGGTGCAATTGCACCCTCTGCACCCCTGGTAGTTACGCCTCTGGCCAGGGAGTTGGCCAACACAACAATAATGCTAATCCCTTTCTTTTTTTTGTTAAAGAAAAACTCCCCCATCCTTGAATATTAATCAATTTTGGGATATTCCTTATCAAGCATATTGTGTAATTGTAATCAGAGGTGCCCAGCCCAGAAACAGTGGCGCAACCATCTCTATTGTTTTGGGGAGTTGGCCGTAAATTCTCACAGACGAAAATTAGTGAAGATGAGTAAGGTTTTGACAGGGTTACATTTTTCGTAACGACATGGCCGTCTTGTGCACCAAATGCATTATAGTAGGGCTCCCATCAGTCCCCATTTCAGACAGACAGGCCCCATTTTAGTAACTTGATATCTGGGTAAAAGTGTTTCCATTGACAGCTCCCTTTTGCTGCAACAACATATCTTGTTGTTAGGCTCAGCTGCCCCATGTTTCTGCTGCTTTTGTATGACAGCAAAAGCAGGGGCGTAACTACCGGGGGAGCAGGGGGTACAACTGAGCCAGGGCCCGCACCCCCACAGGGCCCCCCCGGCAATCTTGCGCCGCTGCAGCCAGCTGGAATCGACTGCAGCGGCGTGTCTATCACAGACAGACTCGGGTGGGGGGGGCCCGGCCGCACGGCCTGCACCAGGGCCCGCCCCCACCTAGTTCCGTTACTGAGCAAAGGGAATGTGTTAGTAACTGCAAAATAGAACAAGCTAGCATATTTAGTCCTTGTTTTTTTATTAAATAGAAATATGTAACCTTGATTGGGGGACTATCATAACAAGGCAACTACAAAATGAACAAGTTAGCAAATTTAGTCTTTGTTTTTTTATGAAATATAAATAAATTGATTGGGGGACAAGCACAATAGCACCCCAAACACCAACCGACACCCACTAAACACACACATACTTGCTGCCACCACTCTCAAACTTCACACTGGCGTTGAGAGAAACCAGGTGCTTAGTAGCAAAAGGGTTAATGTAATTTGAAACACACACACGTCCTAGCAATACTCAAATGGTTAACTAATATACACACACACACTCACACATATGGGAGCTGTTATCCAGAATGCTAAGGACCTGGGGTTTTCCAGATAAGGGATCTTTCTGTAATCTCTATCTCCATACCCTACGTCTATTAGAATATCATTTAAACATTAAATTAACCCATTAGGCTGGTTTAGCTTCCCATAAGGAATAATTATATTTTCAAGCACAAGGTACTGTTTTATTATTACAGAGTAAAAGGAAATCATAAAAATGTTTAATTATTTGATTATAATGGAGTCTATGAGAGACTATCTATCCATAATTTAAAGCTTTCTGGATAATGGATTGAATGCCTGTATAAAAGGTATAACAGTACAAATTAACAAAAAGATGTTACAAAAAGAGACATACATTAACAATACAATTACAAACAGTTGTAAAATAAAAAGGGAAAACATAGAAACATATACTTTCATTAAAGATATAGAATTACTGGTCCTGGAGGTGAAGAGGAACAAATGGGATAGCCCCCCCCATAATGACCATATATGACTTTACAGGAGAGAGATGATATTATATTCATGGTTATTAATTCCCTTGTGGATTCCAAGGAAACTAAACATCAATATTGTGTGACCTGCCTTTGCCCAAAACGAGTCTAGACATGACTAGGTTTATCGTGTTTATCAGATGTGAATATCGGATAAACATGATAAACCTGGTCATGTTTGGACTTGTATGAAAGTTGATATTACCTTGAACCCACAAGTACAACAGGTCTGATTTCTCTTTGAGTATATGTTATGTTCGACCTTCACTTCACCGGTGAGGAGCCTTGCTATGAACTATGAAGTTCTTCCTCTACATGGAATGGCTCTTATCAGCACAGGCTTAGAGAAGGGCATCCCAGGCTATGACCCCTTTACACATGGTTGACTCCAGACCTTAGTGAAGTGATGCCTGTTATGTGTCTGATTTAAGTGAATAAATGATTTTTCATGATACCTTGGCCTTTTTTTATTAACTATTACAGGCCTGTATCATGACACCTTCCTTATTATATTCTTTCTCCAGCTTCAGGCTAGCCCTATTACAAATATCTTGAAGCAGCCATGGGATCCCACCATTGAGACCTTTGACCTAATGTTTCTCTTGCTTGCAACTGTCAGGGTACCTGTTAATCGGCGCGCGTCAAACTCGGCACGCGTCAAGATCGGCGCGTCAAAATCGGCGCGCCGGAAGTGACGCACGCGTGCGTGCGTCTTAACGCCATCACGCTGGCGTCCGTTTTGGCGCCAATTTGAGACTATTTAAGGAAGTTCTGGACGCTGGACTGGTGCCCGATTATAGGTCAAGCTAGCCTTGTTCCTGGGTGCGCCATTCTTCTACGAATTCCTGTGTTTCCTGTGTATGACCATTGCCTGTTCATTTGACTATTGACTCTTCGCTGCCTGGACCGATCTTCTGCCTGGACCCTGACCACGATTTCTTCTTGAACCTTGCCTGTACCTTGAACTGTTTTCGAACTGGTGTTCCCTCCTTGGTCCGCACACACCTCCGGAGCCTTCGGGCCTTACAGCAACTACCTGTCTGCACTTGCTGAGATCAAATCACAATGTAGGAAAAGCAGATGGTCTGGGGTGATGGAAACAAGGACTGGAGCCCAATAGGTTTTCTTCTGGTGCCCTGTGGACCAATTCGACACTGCCTCTGATTCTACCAAACTTTTAACACATGTACTGTATTTCAAATCCAAGAAAATTCAAAAGCAATTTAGGTCCAGCCATTCAAAACTGAGTCCTCCCCTATAGAACCCCCTCACTTACTATATTCAACAGGCAGGTCTTTTACTCCATTTTAAATCTGGGCAATTGCCTACAGATATATTGCAAAGTATATACTGTTAAAAAAAAGGTGATTTGTGTCTGTTTTTGGGACTGTGCCTCCTGCCCTGCATTTTCCTAAAGAATCTTAAAGTCTTCAATAAAGTCCCATGTACCCTCCATACTTAAAGTCTAAGAAAGTATAAACACAAACAAAAGATTTATACTTTCAAAGCTGGCCACAGGGGGTTACCATCTTGGAACTTTGTTAAACATTTTTTCAAGACCAAGACTGTGCACATGCTCAGTGTGATCTGGTCTGCTTAGGGATCATCATACATTATCAAGACAGCACCAGTCAAAATAATATCTGCCTGAAGCAGATATAGCAAGATTGTATTAATTAATATTAAGAATATTCAGATTGCACTGGGTCCTGTGTTGTCATGTAATCTAATGTGGATTTTATAGTTTTTGTATTGTTTAATACAAACATTTTCCAACTCCTATAACCTGCAGCAAAATAATCCTCCAAATAGAATCCCTGTTTATCTGTTTAAATCTGGCTCCATGATCTGTGTCCCTGCAGCTGGAGTTGGAAACATTAAGAGGATCTAAAGGCAAAAATAAAATCCCATTCTTACTATATTAACTGAAAAAGAAACTTATCGCCAATAAAAAATATGTACAGTTTTTATAAGAAACCTAACGGTATGCAGTGAAATTCCTCCTCCATTTGCTTGCATACAGTCAGGTGTCTTATAAAAACGGTTCACATTTAAAAAAAAAAAAAAATTTTTAGTGCCAAAATGGAACTTGAATTTTTATTTTATTTATATGTTGTATTTGTGGATAAAACATGTATTAACTGGGGAGCCCCGGTGTATGAGTTATTATTGGTGCAATAATTGTCATCACACAGAAAACATACCATAAGAAAAGGAAAAATAAAGACAAAATAAAAAAACAAAACATAGCTGTTGTGCTTTGGTAGCCGAGGATGAGGAGAGTATAACAGTGCTTTATTAGCAGGTCATGCAGCCATTATATAACAGCAGTAAGTCTTACTTTCACTTTGAAGCTGTACAGAAAGTCGTGTGTATGCACAGTGCCACCTGCAGGCCATTTGTATAAACACCACAATAGCATGGGTGAAGATAATCGTTCGCCATAGTTGTGGGACGCTACACTAGTAACAAGTCGTGTCGTGTAACAGGTGTACCTATGGCACTAATTTAATAGACCAGGTAATTTTAAGTGAGGAGGCCTCGAGGAATATTACGGTAACTTAGCCAGGGGCTCCAGATTTTGTTGTTTTAATCTGTCAAGTTACAATACTGGTAAGTTTTTCCATGATCAACATATTGTCCAGTCTAGCTTTCACTATTTGAATGTCCAGTGTGGACATCATCCTGGCTTTAGCAATTGTCTGCTTTGCAGCAGTAAAGATATGTGACCAGCTGCCTGAGGTTGCCTTCTGGAATGTGCTTATGAAGAAGAGCTTCAGCAGGATTTTTCTGGAGTGAGAGACCCGTTACACTGGTTATTAGGGAATAGATCCTGATACAAAAACAGGCTACCACTGGACACTCCCACCAAATATGTAGGAAAGATCCAGTGTGATTGCAGGCCCTAAAGCACAGTGAAGAAGATGCAGGGTACCAATGGGACAGTCTTTCTGGGACTAAGTACCACTGATGTAACACCATTTGGGAGGTCTCTTGTATTAATACATTGACAGAACATTTCACTGTATCTCTAATTATGTCATTCCATGTGTCATCATCCAAACATATTCGCAGTACCGTTTCCCAGTTCTGTACAAATTTCAGTGCTTTTGACTGGGGATAAATATATCATGTTATCATAGCGGTAAGACAACAATATTTTGTTGGGAATAAGTTGTAGACATAGCCGTTGGAAGGGGAAAGGTAACCCCCTTGTGGATTGACTTTAGATAAAGCGAGATTTGGGAGTACCAATGCCATTCAGTCTGAGGGGCTGCATAAGTGGATTGCAGTTGAGGAAATGTTATTAGTTTGCTTGGATGAGCGAATAAATGATCTGTTCCCACCAGGAAAAGTGAGGATGAGAATCCAGGGGGAAAGTCCTCATTATCCAGCAAACAGATAACTGGTTTATGAGGGGAAATGAAACAGTACAAGTCTTTGGTTTGAGACATATTCTCACTCTATGTGCTATTATGAGATTGCTGGGGGGCTTTAAATTCTGTCTCTCAGACCAAAGTAAGTTCCGCAAATTTAGTCCAGGCATTGAATCTTGCTAAATTTGAGCCCACAATGGGAGGTCTTCAACTTGGTGCCAGGAAATTAAGTGTGTAAGCTGTGATGCTAAGTAGTAACATCTTAAATTGGGAATACCCAATCCACCTTTGTGACGGTTGCGACAAGCCATTATAAAATTCAATCTTGCCTTCTTCCCATTCCATAAAAATTGGTTAAATGTTTTCTGTAAAAAATCTCAAGTAGACCCCTAGGAGGGGGAGTTGGTAGAGTGCTAAAGAGTTAGAGCAATAAGGGGAGGGAAGACATCTTCAGGGCAGTAACTCTACCTAGCCAAAAAAGATTAAATTTTCCCAAGGATTTCATCATACCAAGAACTTTTTGGCCTATCTTGGTATTATCTGATGCTAAGGATGTATAATCTGTGGATATATTTGTACCCAGATACTTTATCACTTTCTGTTGCCATTGAAACTCGAAGTTAATGAGTAATAATTTTTGATAAGGAAGTGGAAGGTTTATATTGAGGTCCTCCGATTTAGTGGGATTCACCTCCAGTCCCGAAAACTTGGCATATGTGGCCAATGTTCTGTAAAGATATGGTAATGAGAACATTGTTATCTGTGACCTGTCTGTTGGGGTTGAAGCCCAATTGGTCTTTGTTAGTGATGGGCGAATTTATTCGCCTAGGTCGAATTCGCGGCGAATTCCCGCGA
>CM044445.1:104867482-104900129 GCA_024363595.1 Xenopus borealis
TTTTTGAAAAATGTGTCTCCTGGAGGAAAAGGATGTCAGCCCCCAATTTGCAATAATGTCCAAAAACACTGACCTGTTTGTCTGGGGAGTTTTATCTCCCCAGTGGAAGTTAAGGAGATAAATAAAATTTAAATAAATAATTTGACCTCTTTATAGATCCCTAGTAAGACCTCATTTGGAGTATGCAGTGCAGTTTTGGACTCCAGTCCTTAAGGGCTAGACCTCACGGGAAGATTCAGGGAGATTAGTCGCCTGGCGACTAATGACTGCTTTTTTGAACTCTTTGAATTGCTTACCCATGTCTCACACCCACTAAAATGAAAAGTCGCCTGTGCCAATTCACACACGGCACTGCCAAGTTGCTGGAAATTGCCTTGTTAGGCAATTTTGAGAGACTTAGGAAAATGCAGTGCCGCGTGTAAAGGTCTCAAGTGTGAAGGTCTCAAGGTATGACCTTACTGCGGCGGGAGATATCCCCCGGAGGACTTAACCTGACAGCGTAAAAGGATATGCATTGACTGCAGATATGTCACTTTAAGTTTTGTTTCGGGCTCCACTGCCATAGTGGTGTAACATATCTCTCACTCTGGCTGCCATGAGAAGATGAGGTGGCTAGAGATGAAGGGCCAGGAGGAAGGAGTTTCAGGCAGGAGAGCAGATCTATTCCTTCCTGAGGGGTAATTGTTGAGTATTGGCAGTTTTGGTAGTTGAAAATTATTTTGAATGGATAGCCCCATCGGTATCGAATCCGTTGTGTTGAAAGTATTGATGTTATTGGCTTCATCTGTTTCCTCTTCTTTATAATTGAAGTCGCCAGGTCCTCAAAGATGGAAAATTTAAAGGATTTGTATTCCAATGAAGCGGCTGTTTTGGAGGCGCACACAATAGTCTCTTTGGTTGTGAAGTAGTGTAGCCTTGCGATTATGTCTTTTGGAGGGGCTCCCTCCCTGGGTCCTAAGGCAAGATGAACTCTGTTCATGATTAATTGGGACAGTGGGATGTCTGGAACCAGAGCTTGGAGTAGGAGAGGGATTTTCTTGTGGAGATCCTGTATGGATTCTGTTAAGCATCAGATTCTGATGTTATTGCGCCGTGATCTGTTTTCTGAATCCTCCATTCTGTCCTGCAGCTCAGATAGTTGTAGCTTATAGTGCGTCAGCTTTGAGGACTAGGTCGTCAACTTTTTCCTCGATCACTGATGTGTGTTGGCCTAGTTCACGCAGTTCCTGTGTGAGGTGGTCTTTTATTTTAGTTGCAACAGAATTTAGATCCATGTGTAGGAGCTGTTTGAAGCAAGAGATCAGGATCTTGTCCCCCGAGTACTGCGTCTGAGTTTCCGGATCCGAGTCTGCCTTGTCTGAGTGTGGGCTGCGATGTGGAGTAGTAATTGGAGAGTAGTGATGGGCGAACTTACTCACCAGGCGCAAATTTGCGTCAAAATCCCGCGATTCACTGCCGGTGATTAAATTTGCAAACGCCAGAGAAAAAAACGCAACCCGTGTCGAAAACAACACGATGTGCGTCAAAAATTGTGCGACGCAACTCGTTTCACGAATTTTTCGCCAATTCGTGAATTTCGCTGGAAATTTGCTAATTTTTCGAGACAGGATAGATTCGTCCATCACTATTGGAGAGGAGTTTGCACTTTCTGCCATGTTGGATCTGCACTCTGCTGCGGAACTTAGAGCTGGCGTTGCCATGCTCTTAACAAGAGTATGAGATTTTCTTAGTCTTCTGGACATATTCCCAGACTTGGATTGTTGAGATGGCGTTCAGTGGGTCCGAATATCAGAGCTTAATTGGAGTTGTGTATATCCTCCGGGTGCAGAGAGGTGGTGAAGCACGTCTTGCTAGGTCCGCTGAATGGCCACGCCCCCACAGACCACATTTTTTTCATTAATGAAAGTAAAACTGGGATTTTATTTATTTGCCTTTACATTTATTTTAATGTTCTCCTTGCACAGATTGGGTGTTTAACTAGACGTGTAAACCTGTACACCAATATGCACTGATACAAAAAGTTCACAAGATGGCAGTGATGCTCAAAGTTATCATACTTATACACTATTTTAAAAAGCTAAAATAGGAGCTTGAGTGAAAACACTCCACAGTGAAAACTACATTGCCATATCAATGTGAACATCTTGGGGAAAGATCTGGACAATTAAAGGGCAAAAAAATAAAATCCCATTTGTACTTTCTTTAATAAAAAAGAAACCTATCTCCAATATCCTTTAATTAAAAAATATGTACTGTTTTTATAAGACTTAAGACTTATAAACAGCAGAGGGAGCCCCTGCCTTACTTGCAGAACTCAAGCAGCTTAGTTTTTTTCCCTGTTTTGTTAATTTATGATGATCCCTAAGAAGCCCAGACCACACTGAGCATGTGCATAGTCTTGGTCTTGTAAAGATGTTTAACAAAGTTACAAGATGACAGCCCCCCTGTGGCCAACTTTGAAAGCATAAATCATTTGTTTGATAAGGCTTGTGGAGCAGTTCATGTTTATGATTAGTATACAAAATACAGCATTTCTAGCCTTATTCTATTTTTTAATTTCCTTGTCTTTTAAGTGTATGGTCAGCTTTCTTTCTTCCCCCTGCTGAGTGTGCCAGGCAATAATTTCCATTACCTCCTAAGAGTGTGTCATCTACTGACTCTTCTCTCTTGGCTTCCATCATGTGTGTGTTTAATGATGCACAAATCTTTGCTTGCTTTGGTTACCCATGACTTTCTCTCACCTCCTCTTTCATCCATGGCAATTCCCATGGTTCCCAATGGTAAGGTACGATCAGGTGCTCTGTTGCCTGCTGGAGAGGCACTTTCCTGCAAGTAACAAAATGCCCCATGTGCCATCACTCTAAGATGGATGAATATAGAAGAGCAGTTTGACAAAATAAAAACTGAAACATCCAAAAGCAAAAATAATTGATGCTTTTTTTTTCTTTAACATGTATAGGATTGGTTATCCAGACATTTTTATTCAGATTGTTCTAAATTATCTAAATCTCTGATAGATTCAATTTTAATCAATTGATTAAAAAACTTTTTTGTCATTTCTAATATTTTCTGTGTAATAATAGAACAGTGCATACTATTTGATCCTAACTGCAATATAATTAATATTTTTAGAGGCAAAACAATTCTTTTGGGATTAATGTTTTGTTTATTTTCTAGCAGACTTAAAGGAGAAGGAAAGCTACTGAAGCAGTTTATTGCTAATAGATTAGCTATGTAAGTGCAAACTTTAAGACTATATTAATTCTATAGAATGTTTTACCATACGTGAGCAAACAGTTCTAGAAACTCTCTCTGTTTAGGATAGCAGCTGTCACATTAGCTTGGTGTTACATCAATTCCTGCCTGAGTCTCCCTGCTTACTCATAGCTCTGGGCTCAGATTAGAGCAGGGAGGGGAGGAGGGAGGGGGTAGAGAGAAGCAAACTGAGCATGCTCATGCCCTAGCCCTGCAGGTTTCAGCTGAAAACAGGAAGCCATGTATACATAATAGAAGGAAAGAAATGATATGTTACTTCTGACAGAGGACTCAGGGCAACTTTAATTTGAGGCTTTACTGGTGTATTTATATAGAGCTTTCTGGTAAAGCTTGTTTAATTTTAGCCTTTCCTTCTTCTTTAAGGTATAGAAATCCAAATAATAAAGCATTCTGGAGAAGAAGTCCCAAACCTGTTTTATGAATATATGATGTTAGTTTTAGGAAGGGACGGGATCATTATCATTATAAATCAGGAAGGCAATACATTGGTGACAAGTGTATAATTAATCATAGAGCCAGGTAACCTCCAGAACCAAACAGTAGAATGAAGATCTTAGTGACAACACAGCACCATCAGAGGATGTCACCCTTTCAGCAAGTCAGTTTGTCTCATCTATGCCCTGCTAACACAGCGCCAGGCAACTGTAAGGCGAGTGAGTGTAAAGTACAAAGATCCAGAAGCAACAAGCAGTAGGCAAGACAAACTTAAAGAAAGGGATATTGAAGCATGAAAGTGCAAGAACTATTGTCCAGAGCAAGTTATGTGGGTGGCAGTGGCACACAAGCCTAACATCACCATGTGCTATACCAAATGATCAAAGATCCCTGCCATTGGCCTCAAGAGCAATGACTAATGAATCATGCTTTATTATCTGCTCACTTACATATTCCATGTTGTTCATCGGTTATACTATTTCCCCAAACTGCAACATATACTGGAAATCGTTTGGTCAATATATTTGTTCCATTGCCTGCTCACAACTCTCTTGTTGGTCCCCTCACATTAAGCCCTGATGCATCTGAGTAGTGGAGGGCTCTTCCCAAAGCCATAGGCGGCTGCTATAGGCAGAAGAGTAAGCCGTGACCAGGTCCTTAGAGTTAGTTCTGAGTTTGGGATACCTTACGTTACAGCTGCATTGTATTGATTCAGATACCCATGCCTTCTGCCCACTCTCTGATGCCACCAGAATGGGCAGGCAAGAAGGAGGAGCATATAAACAAGTGCTGCCAAGTGACTAGTGGGGCTACTTCAAGTCTCAGAGGTTCAGTGTAGGAGTAGGGGGTTTGGGGCCCACCAGGGCTGCTGCTTCACCCCCCCAGGCCTCCAGCTCCAGTCATGGAGACCACTTTGTGCTACAACTCCTTAACCACTTGACACATACCTTGTATACTCCCTTATGGCCACGATCAGGAGGGAAGTTCAGGGGTGATTGCCCAGGCTTTCAGGTGGGGAGCTGTTCTGGTCAGTGGTCCAACTGGGTTTTTTCTAGGTATCCCATCAGCCCAGTCAGACTCTACATGGGTTTCAGGCCAGTCCACACATCACTATTCCATTGTACCTTTTTCTGAACCCAGGCTGGTCTCATAATGCTGTGTGTGCATGCAACTTTCTTAGAATATGGCTTCACTTTGGGTGAGAGGTTAATCTGTTTCTTTATGAGCATGATTGTGTATTGTTGGCTACTGCACTAAGGGAACCCATCAACTCCCATTATATATTCTGTTAGTAGAAGGTAGGTGTTATTGTGTGTATAGCTATTCCCATAAAGTCTCCTATGTTTTGTCTCATATGCCTTGTATGCCAGTCCTGCTTCTAAACTTTCCCCATATGCCTCCTATATAAACATTTAGTAATAATCAAATATATATGAAATAATGGCTGGCCAGCCATCTATGTAAATTGTTTCATATAACTGCTTTAGTGGACTTTTTGGTCTTTATACTAGTTGCAGCTTGGAGTTTACTTCTTGTTAAATGTTTAAAAAAAAAAAAATTAAAGAAGGTAATAGACTCCTCATTATATGTTATTTTAAAAAAGTTCTATGTACTAAGGAGAGTTGTTGAGCATTGTAGTTGGACAGTAACTTGAGAGACACAGATAGGAACTTTTAGTTTAATAGCCAAAATGCATTGGTTGATTTGGTAGAGCTGGGCTGCTGCATGTGTAAACTAATTTATTTTTCTGTCTGTGGATCTGGAAACTACTGCTTCCACCTGGAATTTACTCCCTTCTGGGAGTTGTAGTACAACAAGAGCCAGATGGGAGGCATACTATATATGTGTGTGTGTTTATTTCAGTTTGGTGCAATGTATTTAATGCATAGAACACATAAAACAACTCATTTGCTAAACACACAGATGAATTTATTTGTGAAGTTTAACAAACCCATCCTAAGGTCTTCTTCTCCATTACACAATGAATAGGTTTTGCAGCAGAAACCTGTTTCCATCAAGGAAAATCTAGGAGGTAATGGAACTAGGGACATCTGTGTCAGAGCAATGTTAGACTTCTAAGGATGAAACAGAGGTCCAAAGACATTATAAAACGGATGTGGTGGTGGTGCTGGCGGATTTACGTATGGATTACCTGTGAAAAGAATCATTAATAGAAGTTAATCTAAGGAGAGACGTCAGAAACCCTGAAGCTTGATCTAGAATATATCTATTTAGTTACTGTATTTTGTATAAATGGTATCACATTGATGTCATTCATATACAGTATTTTTGGCATCATTATCTCATTGTTCATGGTTTTCACACATGTTCTAGGCTGGTGTATGTAGTTAAAGTAGTAAAGAAGCTTTTTTAATTAAAAAAAATCTGGTTAGATGATGCTTATAAAGTGAGCAGCCTGATGTCTACAAGATCTTCTCATGGATTAAAAAAATACTTGTCGTAATGCCCAGTTTAGAAGAAGGGGATGTAAAATATAAGTAGGAACATAACTAAAATGATTTCCTACAACTGAGTCGTTCGAGACCTTGGGGCTCAGTATTAGTATCATTGTCCATGTTCTCTACAAAGTAAAAAAAAAAGGTCTTCATGTAAGAGGTAGAAGAAGAGATGGTATTGGAACAATGTTGGCAGTGAGGGAGCGCTAGAGAAGCTCTGTGTGAATAGGTCTTGTGTTCTACCTACATGGGACAGGTCCTCACTAATCTATACTGTATCCCAAAGGAAAAACTCCCTGATTGACAGTGTTGTCTTGTCCCCAAATTCACAACAGTCTGGATTTCAATCCCACATGTGCAGAGTACAACCCCACCCAGGACAAAAGTGTTTCTATGAATAAGCACCAAGGGGAATATTCACTTTAGCTCTGGAACTTGCATTCAGGACCCCAGTAAACAAACCCCAGCGTTTTTTTTATATTGAATTGGAATTGTAAAATCATGCCCATTGCCATCAAAAGCTCTTACCATTAGGGACATTTGTGCAGGTCCAGATGCACCCATTATAGCAGCACTTTTGCCAATAGTTGCATTCACTATCTTTTACACATTTGTTCCTTCTATGGCCCCAGCAGCGAGCATTTGAAGGTGCTGGTGGGCATCTCTCTAGAAATAAAAAATGTAATTTAGCATATGAATAAGAAAGCATCTTAATGGAAAGCACAAAATACTAGACAAAACAATGGCGCTGATATTCTTATTCTTTCATTTGTCTGCTCTGTAAAGACAGATTATACTGAGCTGGAAAGAATACCTCTTGCAAATGTATTAAAAAATGCTGAGTAACTTAAAATATGATTGCCCATATTGAGGATTAGTTATATTGTAAACCAACCAAAATGCATTTAGACTAGAGTCTCGTCATCCAGATGTTCAATAAAATCAATGGCTTTACAGTTGCTCATAGTTAGAGAGGGGTGAATCTGGGGTGTTTAGTTTAGCCGAAAAATTTGCAAATCTACAGCAAAATTTGCAAAACGAATCTGCAAAAACGCATTGAAGTCAATGGGCGTCTGAATAATTTTGACTCGCAGCAATATTGATGTGAGTGAATATTCTGACGCAGCAAATTTTCACCTGCGTATCGCAAATTTATTTGCTGGTGGCAAAATGTGGATATTTGCGCCTGCTGAATTTATTCGCCCATTACTACTCATAGTCATAGGTTGTTGGATTATTTCAGAATTTGTAGCATCAATAATTATTGGAATGACCACATCTCTCCAGTGTCCCTATTTAGGCAGTACAGTCATGATTCACATACTCAAAAAGAGAGTTATGAAAAGTGCGATGGTTTAGGATGGGAGGGGTTTTTCTGGGAGTGACCAGGGCAGATGAGGGAATAACTTTCATGTCTTAATCTGTAAAAAAAAAAACATATTTATTTTCATCTTGTGCTGTTGGACATTTTAGGGTTTATATAATATAGGAAAGGGCCTAATTATGAACAATTTGTCAGTTTATAGGGTAGGTCACAATCTAGGTTTGAGCTAAGCCTCTAGAAATCTGGATCCCTTGGTTACAATGTATAAAGGTACTTTTAGCAGAGACATGAGGCATCCCATCAATGTGTAATATAACAGTGGAGCAATGTGATGTCTTTTAAACCAGTTCTTTTTATTAATCAAAGATTAAAATAGGCATACAGACCAATTGTTGTTTTGGGGCGAAACAACAATTGGTCTGTATGCCTATTTAAATTTTGATTAATAATTTTTTTTTTTACTTTAATTTGATTTTTGGAATATATCTAAGGTATAAATAGTTTGTGCCTCTAGAACTGGGGCTATTCCAATTAATCATTACCCATTAGATTGGCCACAATTGATTCAACCAATTCAATGTTTGCTTTGAAAGAAGTGACCAATAAATGCTATCTTCTGCAGGTAACTAGACCTGTGACAAACTTTGCAACATTTGTTATTTATATATAAACAGTTGGATGACACATATGATTGGGTCCCCCTCAGTCCCCCAATGACTGTTTTTTCTGTTGTTGTCCTTCAAGTCCAGAAATTCAACCTTGTGCTGCCTCCAAGTACAATGTATATGATACATGTATATGATACATTGTATCATAACATTGATTCATAAACATAAGCAAGGTCAGACTGGGCTGACGGGACACTGTGAAAGAATCCGTTGGGCCCTGGCTCTCATGAACCCTGCTGGCCCAGACCTGCTCCTGTTTCATATGGATTGTTAGGGAACTGAAGTAGCCTGGGGAAACCTTTCAAAGGGGAGATCATACAAAACCAAAATGTTCCATTTATAGAAGGCTGACGTAATAACCACTGTGTCACTGTATTGCCAATATATTAATATCATATACATTTTAAATTGATATCCTCTGTCATATAAAAAAAAGTGAATTGTACAGAACACTACAAAACATCTTTGAAGCATGTTTTTAAATAAGTGATCAACCACCATCCAAAATAAATAGTTTAGATACGTCTGTCTATCTTACTTTTTGGTCTTGATGCGGTGCAAGAGTCTAGCCAAATCGCTATCACAATGAGCAGAAGGATGATGTATAGAGGTCGGGAGCTCATGGTTCCTACTGATGTTCCCGGGTCAGTAGCTCTGCAAGTTGATATACTTTATATACCGTATATATATAGGAAGGCTTAGGGTGTTGGCCAATAAATTTTCCTCAGATTATCTGAGCTCTTTACTCTGCTCACACTCCCTTTCTAAATATTAGGGCAATATTAAGCACAAGACCAGCCAAACCAATTAACTGAGGTGTAACTTGTACAATGAATGACAACAGGGAGGAAACATATACTTTAATTTGCCATAGGCAGAATTTATAAGGAAGCTGCATGTTTCCCTGATAATACGCTTACACGCATAGTTTATTTTATACAATGGGATCTCATTCTATTATAAAATATATAATGTAGTCTCTTTAGGCACCAGAACTAGTGATGGGCGAATTTATTCGCCCGGGGCGAATTTGCAGCGAATTCCCGTGATTTGGCACCGGTGAATAAATTCGCGAAATACCAGGAAAAAATCCCCCGACGAAAATTTGTTGGGGTCTCGTTTTGGACGCAGGCTTCAGTTTTCAGACACCAGCAATGTCCGCTGGTGTCTGAGAACGAGATGCCGGCTGCGTTTCGTTAATTTTTAGAGGTTTTGCGAATTTCTCAGGTAATTCACAAAAAATTTGGCTGAGGGAAAGGTATCAGATTCGCCCATCCCTAACCACCCCTAACCTCTCTATTGCTGCACTTGGTGCTGCTCAGTCCTTCCTGCCTTTTGCTCTGAAACGAGTGCTGCTGCACCTATTGGCGTGGGATGCGGTTGATTTTCACTGAAATAGAGTGGCAAGTTTAACTTGTGAGCGTGGGAAATTTTACCAGTGAACCCAGGAAATGGTGCCGGACAGATTCAAAAAAATGTTCAGCAAAATTGCACCTTATTTGTGACAAAATGCACTAACCCCCATATATAATATAAGGCACTAAGTTTTCCCAGGAGCAGTAACTCCTAGCAACCAATAAGATGTTTACATTTATATGCAGATTACTGGTTCCAATTCTGCCTTATGCGTCCCTTAAAGGAAAATTCAACCCCTTTGTCCAAAAAAAAAAGAAATTGGAAACTTCATGACTTTTCGTAGCCTCCTACTGCGCATGCACCCGAAATTCACAACCCTTCCGAAAAAAAAGATGGGAAAGTGTGTGAATTTCGGGTGCATGAGCAGTAGGAGGCCTTTGCCAGTACTGAACTACTGCGCATGCGCCTGAAAGTCGCAAAGTTTCCAATTTCTTTTTTTGGAAACTTTGTGACTTTTGGCACATGCGCAGTAGATCAGAACCAGCAAATGCCTCCTACTGCTCATGCACCACCAAACTCTGAAGCATCCAGGAAGAAGAGCACTCAGGACAAGATGGCTGCTGTGAACTCTACTGGAGAGGACCTAGAGCAGGGGTGTCCAAACTGCGGCCCAAGGGCCAAATGTGGCCCAGGATGGATATGAATGCGACCCAGATTGAAACGATCAGTTCACAAAAAAAGTCATGTTGCATGAGGATGGGGACTCTTCCCATTCCCCAGTTAGTAATAATAAAATAATAATGAGTCTATTTAATATCTAGGTGTCCCTTATTCCAGTGTACATCTCCATTTGGTTATCCAACTGGTATTGTAGTTCTTTTTTTGTGTATTTTCTTTACTTTTACAAATCAAAAGTGTATGTGTATTTCATGTGTGGCCTCCAGACTATTTTTCTCCTTCCAATGTGGCCCTCGAAGCCACATTTCCCCGGGGGGGGGGGGGGGGGGGGGGAGGTAGGCCAGAGGGGGAGGAGGGAGGGGGACCTACACAAGGGTGGGGGTAGGGTTTTTTTTCACGAAGGGGTTAAATTCTCCTTTAAAGGGCAACTAAAGTCTAAAATAGAATAATGTTAGAAATGCTGTATTTTGTATACTAAATAAAACCATGAACTTTCTGCACCAGAAGCCTAATAAGACAAATGACTTATACATTCAAAGTTGGCACAGGGGGCTGTCATATTGTAATCTGCAATACCAAGACGCGCACATGCTCAGTGTGGTCTGGGCTTCAGTTAGGAGGGTTAAACTTACTGCCTTTTGTTACATAACCCCCTTGATGTTTTAGTGATTCTGAAGCAATTCTGGTTGGTACAGCACAACTTCCCCTTTGTGAGAGCAATGCCATTGGAATTGTGGGAAGAAAACACTGCGATTGTGTTTAAAATTGCAATTTGCTCACTGAACTTGTGGATGCCCTGTGATCAGAAGTGGATCTCTGTGTAAAAGATTAGACAGTGGTGGAAGTAAACTACTGGTAAAAGTGAAATATCTCTGTACATCTGAGAGCAAACATGATGTCACAGTGTTGAACTGGAACTGCCGGAATGCTTATCCATCTTTGGAAATGTAATTGTGTTATAGAGTTAATGTTACTGCTTCAGTGGAATATTTGGTGCATAATAAGGAGAGTCAGCTGCCCGAAACAACTCTACAGGCATATCTATCATTTTTATACAATAACCACATCTCCTCAGTTTTCAAAGTGTGCTGCAGAGTAACGTTTGACTCTTGCTATCTCTTTTACTCCCTTAACCTTGCACCCTTAACCAATTTTACAATTAGCTCCTTCCTTACACAAGGAAAATTTTCATCTATACGTCCATCTTTTCTGGATAAACACTATTATGCATTCACTTCAAGATTATTGTATTCAACAATGTTGTACCACCATACATCACCTATCTAATCACTAAATACACCCCAATACATACGTTTTGGCACAATAACAAGTGTGAACATTCCAACCCAATCCCAACCCAGTCTGTTGGTGCTGCTTGTAACTTGTTTATGGAATTCTACTACATCGCTCCATTTGCCAAAATAGTACAGGCCTTTATAGGGCAGAACATCTGATGCATGCAAATAATCACGTACATTATAAATAATGAAATGTATCTGAGAATGGGAAACATTGTGAAATTATAGCTTGTTTATAACTTGGTATGTAAATATCGTGTACCTAATTACACAACTGGTTCTCAACAAATCTCATCCCACGCACACCCAGACCTTTTTGCTGACTTTCCACTTTGGGAACAAAAAAAGATCCTCACAGTGCAATTGATATATGCTTACAATCAGTTCCCTGAACAACTTACAGTAAATATAATTTGAAGAATGGTGTTCATTAAGCCAATAACACATGCCACTTATAAAATCCCACCCGATTGGTGGACTTGTGGCAGGGACAGTGTTCCATTCTGCACATATGGCAAGTGGTAAGTACAGGGGAAATTGAGCCCATAGGCACTCCCTGTATTTTACATCTAAATGAAGTGCAAGTTCAGGGACCAGAAGAGGGTAGAGGGTATTTTATGGCCAAAGGAGGTCAAATGTAATACTCATTAAGATCAGCCACAAAACACATTTTTATTTTTTTTTCATCTGAAAGGCTTCCTTCATCTTCACTGAACAATGTCCTTAAACCTCATTTTACCTGACAATGTTAAACAATGCAAGTGGAGAAGTTTCATGCTATTAAAAGCCAGTCTAGAACAGAAAGGGAAAATAAAAGAGCAGCGATCCCCACCTACATGAGATGGCTTATTATTCGGGTGAATGGCATGTTTTCTAGTGATAGCTGCTGGATGTAGACCCGTTGACTGTGCAAATTAGAGGTATGAATAAATTTGCTAATTGTTTGAAAATGTCCATAAGACTGAACTTCATGTCCCTGGTAGGGCAAAATAATGCTTCGCTCTGAGGGCTCATCGAGTGGCAACAGTTTAAAAGATTTTATCTTTAAGAAATATATTTATTCTTTAGTTAACCACAATCCCTGCTCACAGCCTTATTTGCTGCACTGAATATATAGTAATGTCCTGCTTAAATTAAGAAAAAACACCCTTTTTGTTACTCCAATTTGCAGAGGCAGTTTTGCAATAAACATTGTGTGTTTAACCTCGATGTAAATGTTACATCTCCAATATTTATGCTTATAATGTATCTAATTAGAATCAATCAATGGTAAAGGGATACTCCACCTGTTGTAACATGGCAGTAACCTGTTGTAATCTGTTGTAACATATCTTGACTTTACAGTGATTTTCATGGATATTAAAATGTCCCACACCCTGAGTGAATCGCCTCTAGAACGAACTCTGCTCACCTATTTTCCAGTTAGGGTGTTATATACTAAACAGGTTATTTTATATTCCTTTCTCCTTCTGTATGCATAAAGAATTCAGATTTTTACAGCCTTACTCCAATTTTCTAGTTCCTTGTTTTAGAACAATAAATAACTTTTACATTCTGTGGTACTAGGCTAGGTAAATACTTTATGGAGACAGACCTATAGCCAGACAGCAGTATCAAGGACTAGCAAGAATGGGGTATAGATACTTAGGAGGTGAGGGTATTCCTTCCCCTTTACAAGCCCCATCTAAAATATGCAGTGTTGTTTGGGTCTCCAGAACCTAAGGTTTGCCATATAGGGATTAATTATAATAGAGTAGAGGAACTTTGGAGGGGGCTGGATATTATACTATTATATAAGGGGACCATACAATAAATTTTCAAATGCTATATTAACCAGTAAGTCATGACAGAAGCCACAACAACAAGCACTGAGGTTAGAATAAAAAAGGTTTCATTTGGACAAACTGACCTGGAACTGGTCCTGTTGTCTCTTTTGAAGCCCTATTATGGGTAGTGTCAAAGTTTTGTTTTTTATTTCTCTGAATCAACTAAATGTTATATGGGCTTCACTTGGAGAAACAGTTGAACCTGATGGATGAGTGTCTTTTTTCATACTCATCCAAGACGTTACTATGTTAAAGGGAATGTAAACTCATGTAAAATTGCTCAGAGCATTCTTCTGAATACTTTTGCTACTCACATTATTTTTTTGTTCTATTTTTGTTCTATTTTTCAAGATTTAATTGGTTCTTAAACTGCTATTTAGTCCAAAGAATATTCAGTTACTTGGTAGAATAAAAAATGCTCAGAAAATGATGTTAGTGAGCAGACAAGAGTTATTTGACATGTCTCTGGCTGGTTCTAAGCAGACCAATATCCGAAGAGTTTACAAACAGATTGCAATAAATTATACATATATTAAATAAAGTTAATAATATATATTCATTTAAAAAAAAAAAATAGATTGCATTAGAAAATTAGAAAATATTGGGCATTTTTCACTTTCATACCCCAACAGAATCATTGTGAAAAAATATGCTTCCCTGTTTACTGCAACAGATAGGAATGACTCCAACTATATACCATTGCCCCACCCTGCCTTATTTTGTCCCATTTAACATGTAGCAAGAGAATATAATAAATGTAATGAAAACATACATTGCCTAAAAAGTAACCTGCATTGGTGAGAGAATTTACAGTCTTGCTAATTGTTGCACAGACAATCATGCATATTGTACAACTGTATTTTAATAAATGCACGTATCTTCAGTTTCCATACAAAGAACAGCACCTTTAGGAGATTTTCTTAAAAAGCCTTTATTTGAACAAATGGCTCTGACCTAGATGCAACGTTTCAGACCAGCATCAGTCTTTTGAGCTTGACAAAAGACTGATGCTGGTCTGAAACGTTGCATCTAGGTCAGAGCCAT
This sequence comes from Xenopus borealis, assembly GCA_024363595.1. Lineage (NCBI taxonomy): Eukaryota > Metazoa > Chordata > Amphibia > Anura > Pipidae > Xenopus > Xenopus borealis. Next base: position 104,881,844 of record CM044445.1, read on the forward strand.
TTGTTCAAATAAAGGCTTTTTAAGAAAATCTCCTAAAGGTGCTGTTCTTTGTATGGAAACTGAAGAAACAAGGTAACAGTGGGAATTGTGGAATGCGCACCGTTAACCGAGGAAAGCAGGAGGATATTAGTGCTGACTAAACCAATTTCAATAAATGCACGTAGCCAGCTTTCGACCATTCAACTGGTAAAAGCAAATGTAAGTAATGACTGGCCATTTGGTAGCCCCTATATGGACTGACAGCCTAAAGGAGACTCTGTTTGGCAGTGCAACTGTTTTTTTTTTTTTTTTGCAACTAAAACTTGCCTCCAAGTCAGGAGTTTAATATTCAAATACTTTGAGGCAATTGGGAGAAACATTTAAGGGGTCGGTGAACAGAATGTTGCTCACAAGCTACTGTTTGGGGATCACTACTCTAGATAGTATAATGTTCAACAATGTACAGTATCCACACAATGGGTTCTCATGGGAAAAGTATATTCACAGCCTCCTCTGGTATTCTTGTTTCCCAAGCCCAACAACTTTTGTTGTAAAAGCTACATTGGAGTCTATGGGCATTTTTGTGGCATAACCTGGCAACAGGTCCATCAGTGTGAGGACTAGAACTTTGGTGTGGATAATTCTCACATGGATAGAGCAGATGGAAAGAATAAGGCAAATAAGGGATTATTTGCTTTATCTCGTATTAATTGCCTGGCAGACTAGATAAACAGGTAAAAACATCAGACTAGGGGTAATAATTCATTGTGATGAGATTCACACATGAACATTTGGGTGTAACTGGGATGATCCAGGGTGTATCAGAGGACTACATTGTCCCAGGTATTGACTTTGAAATATTGTGAGGTGTGTTCAAAATATGTTAAACAGCTAATGATGGTGACCCTAGTGAAAAAAGTAAATGTTTTTAGCAACCAAGTGTCTTTTACCAATGCTATCAAGTGTGGATTAATTTATTCATCATGGGGTGATCATGTTTTAACAAAGACAGTGGAACACATGCTGCTGAGAGCATTGCATGTCAAGGGCATTGTCAAGGGGAAGCTATGAACCATTTTGTAATTGTGGTTGAGGAATGGAATGGCATGGCAATGGGGGCAGGAAAAGACAGATCTTTATGAATGAGTGTGTAGAGAAGGCACCCCTAGCTCAGAGAACAGTCCACTTTAAAGCTAGCAAAGAACAACAAAAGAAATAAGGCAGCAGATACAGTGGCAGCTTGGACTGGGTGGCATAGGATTATATTGTACACAGTGGCCTAACAAGTCATATAAGAAAAGGTGACATACTCTTGTTCCTGTAGCCTAGAACAATAGGAATCACTTTTAGGCTAGGAAGTTCAATACTGACCAGTGTGATTAAAGGAAATGACTTGAGAGGTAGCTTGAATGCAATTAGGGGGCAAGCATTTGCTCTCAGGAGATATACTGTATCTACATTTTTAAGAAATATTTCATGGACACATTGTAACCCTTCCCGCCAGTCAGTCCCAAGGACAGGGAGCAGTTATGTCATCTGTGTGCGTGCCTCGTCTGCGTCAACATAGACACACGCGTCTAGATGGTCCACTTTGATTCACGCATCGGAACTGAAGCTTGCGTCAAAACTGTGGCACGTGATGATGTCATTCTTGGGCGTCCTATTTTCTATTGGTTGCCTATGTGGATGAACTCCTCCTGATTGGTTCCTTGTCCTTTAAATACCCCTTCCGTTGTTCCCTCCTTGCCCAAGCTGGCTTCTGTTTCTACAGTTCTTGCTAAAGCTCGAGTTTGTGTCTGTATCCAGTTTTTGACCCTTTGGCCTGTTTTCTTCGACTTCTGATCCTTGCCGCCTGAACCGACCCTCGCCTGCATTCAACTTTGCCTTTGCCCAATCCTTGTTGGTACTTCCCTTCTGGCCTTTTGCACCTTGGTCCTTTATTGCCTCCACCGCAGAAAGTCTGGGGCCCCAAAAGGGAGTCAGTGAAAACCTGGGACGTAGAGGGGCGTCAGAGTTGCCTTCTGCGTTGCCTGGACCAGCTATCTACCACCGGGGTCCGTGTTAACAGATCATTACACACATAGTGGCACTATTATGTTATTTCACCTAATATTTTCCATTTTTATATGCATGCTTGTACAATGAAAATTCACAAGCCCTTCTGGCAATACATGCCATTACTTTCCACTGTCTTGTATCCAATATTTTGTCACGATTCTGTCTTCCCAGATGTTACCACAAGAGGACAGCAAAAACCCAGCAACGGATTTCCATAGTCGAGTTTAATGAGTTTTTTTATTGAAAATAGCACTTAATTGCTGCCAATCACAAAGCACAAGGAATACACATTTCACAGGAGGCTTCTGTGCAGTATGGCTATTGCTGTCCTTGGTGGCGCATCTGAATCAAAAAGGTCATGCAACATTTTCTTAATTTTATTATGTTGAAATAGATTTGTGTTTATTAAAATATCATATTTTATGTTGCCCTTTTAATATGTATTTTCCACAGATTTATTTTTATATCAGCCCAAATCCTCTCAGGCACCTTATCCCTAGACATCTGCCTGTTTCCGAATATTGTGCCATCTTTATTGCCTGTTCCATAATAACTGGGTGTTTATGTTTCTCATATTATTGTTATAATTATGTGACCTTTGCTAGACTTTGTGTTGGAATCCACTTCTGTTCTGCTCATTTGTTCTGCTCTTCTTGCTGTACAGCCCTGTGGACAAATAGTGGCGTACAAAGGAAAAAGCCCAAAAAAGGTGTCAATATATGGCTGGGGGAAGCTTTTTAACCCAATAATTTAAAACCACACCCCTGGAATGTTGATAAAAGGCCAAGGGAACAAGACTACAATCATATTGCCTATTTTTCCCTATGGGTGCATACATTAACCCTATTTCTTCTTGTGCCCTGTAGGCAGTCAGGTCCCAATTTTGGGATGTTGCATACTGGACTTTAAATACATTTATTTGATTCACCCATCTGCTTAGGAATAACCATTTCCTTTAGCAATAGAGTGTTACCTGAATAGCCCAGAGGTAATGAGACTAGTTATTATCCAGAATTTATTTAGTATAATGGGAGGGAGCACATGGCTCATCTTTGGTCTCCACCTAGAACTATTGTTGGATGAGCTGAGAGCAGTATCAAGCTTTGGATCCTAGGGAGATCAGCAACATTAGAAGAGTTAGGGAGCAGAAAACCCTTGAATGATACAGACAGTGAATAGCAGCTTCTTTCATAGAACAGTTATGCGTTAGACAGGCCTTAAAAAGAGCTCCACCCATACACTGAGAGTAGGGTCGCCTCCTTCAGGCTCTATCCAGACTGGACAGAGGGGCAGGTGGTGATATCATGGGGGCAGGGTGACATTGTGAGAATGCCAGTGACATCAAGGGCAAGATTAGTGACATAGGAAGTTGGGGTTATGAAGTGGCAATTGGCAATTGGTTGGTCATCACATCAATCTAATAGAGATGGGAAACTGGGCTGTCTGGGTCAAAACCAGGCAGGTAACAACCCTAACTTAGAGGGAGCAGTGACACTCAATTGGAGTGGGTATTTTTTATCCCTGAGATCCCTCCTGTAGTGTTATAAGTATCCAGAAATATATGAGGGGTCTATCAGCATGATCAGTCAATCTTTTATGCAATTTACTTTAAGGGGTCCTGTGAAGGGAACTGTGATGAAGGCCAGATTTTTGTGAAGACTGGTTTTGGGTGGATTGAGGCATATCAGTACATTGCATATTGGACAATAACATTTTCCAACATTTGAAAAGTACCTGTGTTGTATGTGCCTATGGTGACATTTTCCTCTAGGTGGAATCAATCTCCAAATTAGACTAAAAATCAGATTAGCGCTCTGAAGAGTGTGACACCATGTGCAAACGGGCCTTGTGGTTTGGCACCCTCCATGATTGTTTGTTCATGTGAGCTGCCAACTGAATCCTTAGAACAACAATACAACTGTGTTTTGGAATTATGTTTCATTAATTGTGCATTTTAATACAATGCACATGTATACGGGGCAGATTTATCAAATTCACATGAAGGATTCAAAGTTCGATCGAATTTTGAAAAAGATTCTTATTAGAATTTTTTAATGCTTTTGAAGACCACTTCGACCAGTGAATTTTGAAAATTTGATAGAATCTAATGATTTGAATAATTTGAATGAAAATCTATTTGAATATTCGACTATTCGACAGTCAAATTACTTCCCCTTTAAATTTGTATTCAACTGGCTAGTTCGCCAGATTAAAGCTACTGAATTGGGTTTCGTTATTTTTGATAGAATAAAAAAATTCATTGAAATGGTTAAAATCGTTAAAATCGTTCGATTCTATCATTCCCAAAAATTCCCATGTTCGAATTCGAGGGTTTTTTAACCCTCAAATTCGACCCTTAGTAAATCTGCCCTGTAGTGTTAGCTTACATTAATATAATTGGCACCATTCATTATCAGCACTTGGAATACCGGAGAATATATTAGTCATAAGGTCAGATCTGTGATAGTAGAATAATATGTTTTTAAGAATTGGAATCATTGGTGTTTCTTCGTCAAGGAGTGTAGCTTAAGCATGAAGCATGAAGACTCTACTGGAGAAAAGAGCCAAACGGTTGGGGTTGGAGTCCTTTTTTTTTAAGTACAACATTTCCTTTAATTATGAAATATAACAAGTATTTAACCCAGGGTATGGGTATAGCAGTTGACTTTTCGACCTCCATTTTCAAGTAATGTTTCCAATTCACACATTTTAAAGGAAGTTTGGAATTATATCACAACATAAGAACTACTAATTGCTGAACTTCATACTGGGACATAAGGACACAGAAGTCAAAGGTGAAATACCTCAATTTAAAGACACTAATAAACATCTTCAAAACTTTTTTAAACAAAATAAACAGAAATATCTGGTTTCAGAGGTCTGTACATAAATATAGTGAAGAGAAGATCGTAAAAAGCCAACAAGCTGTGGTGCAGTTTACTGATACCTCTCCAAACCCAGCTTCATCCTGTAGAAAGGTTTCCTATATTTAATAACTGCCTATACATTTTTTTGTAAATCTTCAGTGTAACAGTTATCTGCATTTCCTAGAGTTTTAGAGGTTAAAGGAGCCCTGCTTACTCCATCTTCACCCCAGTTTACTCTCCTTATCTCTAAATAAATATTATTTACACCCAAACTATCCTATTTCTCCATTTATTCTCATTCTCTCCCTTGTTCATCCAAGATCTCTTTTATAGCCAGTTTTTCTCTTTAGATTTCTGCTATACTCCCTGTTTGGAAGTCCATCCTTCTTCATTTTGCTTGAGATTGTGTTCCAGTTTTCAGAGCATACCCCATTTTTTCATCTTCTGAAGTTCTAGTTCATCTGCTATACTTTTATATTTTATCATGTGACAAAATTAATTTCTTCCCAAGTTTACTGTCAATCTTTCCACAGTTCATATGTTTCCTTAATCTGTCTCAAAGCACCCAACTTTTCCTCATTCCTCCATCAGCCCCCAAATATCTTATACCTGGTCAAAGGGAACTGATCTTAGGATAATTCTCTATCTCTTATAAACATCATCACAATTTATTTCACACTCCCTTTCTGTCTTCAGTACTCTGAAGTTAACTCTTTAGTTAACCCTCCCCATCATATCTAGTTTCATTCACCAACTCATCCCTCTCTCTCTGTCCCATGCTTTTCAGAATTGTTTATTTCTTAGAATTTTAGAATATTAGTGGCTTATATTTATTCCTTCTCTTTAGGGTGAATACACACAGAGCTATTAGTAGCAGCTACTTCTCGTGACTACAATAGACAAAAATGATAATTTGCTTTACTAATACACTACATGCGTTTTAGGAGAAACAATTCACAGTATTGTCTATGGAAGGGTAGCAACAACAATTAGCTGTTGCTAGTAACTCTAGTAGTCTACCCTTCAGGCACTCCAAGAGATCACACCCGATATCTTGGAGTAGCAAATTAATGGCATCACTTTTGTGATGTACTTAGCACTTACTCCCATGCAAAAGTTCTTAAGCAAATAGTAGTGCAGTTTATATGGAACAATTCCAAGCTGAAGTATTAGACCAGTCAAGAAAATATAACATCACATACAACAGGGTTCTATTCGACTGAACAGACAAATAAAAACAAATGTTAGAAACAGAAACCAAAATAATATTAGCATGTCACATCAGTGTGTCACTATTCATACTATAAGGAATCCTGGTCAATAAATGAAATATTTTCTTCACTTGATTTAACAGATTTTGCCAAAAATCTCCTCTCTTACCTATGGATATATGTTCAGTAGCCATCACTGAAACATGTCTTAAGCTTCCATTTGTCCATTTCTCAAGAAAATGTTTACAGACATTAGTCTCACAAATTATTCAAATTTTTCATATGTTTTTTTAGGTTTGTCTGGACAATAAATTGTTTACCACATATTTGCACATTATTAAGTATATCACATTATGTTAATTACGGCTTATGTATTGTTCAGTAGTAAAATACTTATTAGTGACTGTAGAGGGACAGCTATTACCTGTCTGACAACAGAGTAGACAATATATATATATAGTTCCACATTTATATACACCTTAAGATATGTTTCTCAGAAAAAAGGTCCTTCAAATATGTTTTGTCAGATGTATGATGTATCTCAGTGATTTTCTTTGGACCATTCTTTTCTTTGTTATAATTGTTATGCAGAGTTTCTCTAGATATAGACATTGCTCTTTTGAACTCATCTTCTTCAACAGAAGATAGGAAAAAAAGAAACAATTTTAGATTTGCAAAAGACACATCATTTATTGAATACAGTCAAAAGTCATCCCATATCTGACCAGTCCTACGCTCAATATTCATCTGATTCATTAAGAATTCTATTGCTTCATTATACATTTTACAAAGAGACTAAGTTTTACCTGCAACTTACTTGCTGCTTTCAAAGTAAAACTCCCAATCTTGGTTGCCCAGATATGGGATGACTTTGACGTAGTTGGTCATCGTAAATATATTGCAATATATGGACACACAATCCCTGTTTTTTTTAAAGGGTAAGGTATTTTTTAGTAGCTGTATGCACAAAATGTCTCAATGTCTTAAATATATTGATAATGGGTTGAGTGCAAAGGACCTCTTGTTTTTGTCTATAGTTTGCTCTGACCCAGTAACCCTTAGCAACAAATTGACTGGTAGGATGTAGTGGTCTTGTGAAAACTGGCATCCGTAAATTGATTTTTAATCTGATATGTGACCCTTGAGGGATGCTGGCAGTTTTGAGGTTGTGCAATGGGCTTCCTGCTCAGTGGGTCCCATGGTAGAGGGGCTACAGTATGGTCTCCCCTACTTATACCCCCTAAAGACAACTCTAGCTTCTAGAATTGCTCAGGTTTTACCCTTGTCAGTAGAGCTGACCTTAACTTAAATATTTTAATCTTTTCCATGATGAAGATTGTCCTGTTAAGTAACATTAATGTAGAAAGATAGGATCAGCTATGTTGTTACAGTCACATTCAAAATACATGTACTGGTATTACTTCTTCTTTAAGCCAAGTTGGCCAAAAACCTTAAAAACTTCCCAACTGACCCAAATATCTACTGTACAAACATATTGTTGACATGCCCCTTTGCAATTCTTTGACTATTGCTTTCCTGTAGGAGTCTCACTATTTTGACGTTTCTTATGTTAGGGCATGTTGCTTTACGGGGCAGAACTGTACTGAGATCTTCATACATGTGCTATAATGCTTCAAGCTGTTGTGAAAATTGTTTTATTTATTTGCGCTTTCCAAGAGCATTAGAGTTTTAATATGAGTTCTAACGACTGTAATATTCCATAACTACTTTTTATGTGTCATGTGGATTACGTGTGAATGTCAAATAACTTTTATTACTGCGTCTGGAATGGCGTCTGCCATCTAATGGTTACTACAGTATCTGTGTTGTTTAGCTTCTCTCTCCTGGTGTCTGCAGTGCCACACTCCCTGCATGCTCCTGGAGCCTGCAAAGCCAGCCAAAGTTTGTTCTTTCTAGCGCCACAGCCCTCTCTCACCACCCAGTAATCCGGTGACCTCAGGAAACTCTGGAATTTCCTCTGCCCTGTGGTGAAACCTTACACTGGCCAAGCTGCAGGACGCTCTCAGAGATGAAGGGATTCGAATGAGCAGTACAAGGAGAGACTTTTTTTTGGCTGAATGAACGTTTTCTTGCTATATTCTAATACCTTTCCTGTAAGTCTTTTAAAAATGTAAAGGGAAAGATCTATCATATTTAGTGATGGGCGAATTTATTCGCCAGGGGCGAATTCGCGGCGAATTCCCGCGATTCGCCGCTGGCGAATAAATTTGCGAAACTGGCAAAAAAATTAGACAAAAAAAATTCACCGCGCAAAAACGAGTCGCGCGTCGTTTTTGACGCGACGCGCCGAAAACGACGCGACGCGTGCCGAAAATGATGCAACGCGTCGGAAGCGACGCGCGTCAAAAACGATGCGACGCGTTTGACGACGCGCGACTCATTTTGCAAATCGCCGAAAAATTTGCGAATTTCTCTGGAAAATCGCAAATTTTTCGGCGAAGCGAAACGCAGCCGTTTCGCCTGTCACTAATCATATTTAGAAGCCGACATTTTGTTTGGTTTCATGATTTAGGAATCTTTACTAAAACCTGTTGGAATAGGTCATTCTGTACAGAGTCTTATTTATGTGACTGTTCGTCTTTATTTTTATGCATGGGAGCAGCCATGATTGCTCTGACAAGCCAACAGTTTTCAATAACTGGGTTGTAACAGTGACTACTGTTGGCCTGATGCTTTCCTGTGTTTTAATGGGTGACATGACACAATAACACTATGACCACTCAATAAATCCTTGCACCCAAAGGGCTAATGATTTTTGTTCTGAAGCATATATCCAGGCAAGGGATAGATACACACAAACTTGGGATATTTGTGTGCCTGTAACCCTAAGGTGCTCCTGTAGCGGTGATACAATTCAGAATTCACAAACCAATAATTCATATAACCTACAAAAAAGATTTTTAAACATAATTACTCCCTTGGATAACAGGTACTGGGGACATATTGGGACCTTGGACACAGTGTGAGAATGACTAAAGGGATAGTCAACTTTAAACACTTTTCTAAATATGACAGACAGTGGTATTCTAAGACAACCTGTAAAATATGTTTTTCAATATTTCTTTATGTTTTTTTGACCATAACATTTTTTGTTCCTCAGTACTCTAGATTAGAATTTATATGCAGTAACAGAAATTATGTGTTGTGCTTCTGTACTAGCCCAAGGCAAACACAGCCCTTTAGCAGTAAAGATCTCTGTCTCCAAAGATGCCAGTAGCTCCCCATCTTCTTTTCTGCTGATTCACTGATTCTCATACTCTGTTCTGCTGTCACTTACCTGAGCTGACTGATGCACAGGATACTGCATATATATAATATAAATGTCACGGTATAAAGCTGATTAGTAATTAGTACATATAATCACTACATGTCAGCACAGCAACCAGTGTAACTAGCCCCAGAATTTGATAATCAGCCCTGTAACGTCAGATTATATTACAGGCCAACAACCATTTCTGCTTGTTAATTTGGGACTAGTCCTACAACTGGCCAATTCATTTTACATAAAAAAAGTTTTTAAGAATACCAGTGTGTGGAATAATTAATTACTATTATTTGAGAGCGCAAGCCCTATATTTTTGCAACATAGTCTAGGCAGGCAGCAGGCAAAAGGAGTCCAATAAAAAAGCCAGAGGCAGAACCAGAAATAATAGCATGCAGAAAATGGCAAGGACTCAGGAACTGGCAAGGAATACAGGAACTAAACAGGGGATCAGGATCTTAGCAAATTAACTATTATCTAAGCACCAGTGCTAGGAAGAGGCATGCTTATAAAGGTCCTTCATTTCTACTCAGGGTTGGACTGGGGGACCAGAGGCCCACCGGGACTACTGCCCCAGGTTCCCCTTCTGCCCCCACTGCTGCATTGGCGAGTATTTGCGGATGAGTACTGCACACAATGTTTTTGCCACAACCGCCCGACAAAGGGACATTAGGAAACGGATCTGGGCTGGCAGGGCCTACAAGATCCAGGGGCCCACCGGGTTTTTTCCCAGTCCCCTGCATGCCCAGTCTGACCCTGTTTCTACTTTTCTGGTATCTGGCATAAACTTAAAGGAAGAGGGGAACGTTTTTTAGCATTACCTGTAACTCCAATAGCCTCCAGTGTCTTAAAAGAGTAGCACAACACCACATTGTCACACAGGGCAGGGTATACTATGGACAGATCCTGGCAGATGGTTTCCATTTACCCACCCTAATGTACAAGCATAGAAATGTAATATTACTCTTGGAATCCCGTAGCCTCCTTGTTCTACTGACAACCTGCAACTATCCATAATTTTTTTCTGACTACTTCTTTACTTTATGCCAGTAGTCTGCATTAAGCTGCACAAGGAACACCAGTTTAAAGAATATTGTACCTGGTGGTCTAGTGGGGGGCCGTTCTTGTTGTGTCTCTTCTACCGGTTCCTTTGAACGAGCGCACGCACTTCTGGGTATAATTAAAGGCGCAGGCGCGCTGACGTGATGATGTCAGGGCGCAATGCCGTGAAATTCAAAAGGCCAATTTGGCTTTTTGCAAATCGCCGTTATAGGTTTAATCCTGGTGCCTTGTACCTGTGCTGCTAAGCTTCTGTTTGTTCCTGAATACCTGTTTGACCCTGCCTGGCTTTGACTACTCTGATTATTCTGTATCCTGACCTGTGCCTGTTATTTGACTATCGATTCTGCCTCATCCTCATTTGATCCTTACCTGCCTGACGTTCCTTTCTGTCTGCCTGCCTCGACCAAGCCTGTCTGACCACAAATCTGCTTATCCCACCTGTACCATGCCCTTCGGCCTTTTAAGACAGTTGTGCCCCATTGCTGGCCAGAACTCTTGTTTAAGTCCAGGTGGCATCTGAGTAGCTGAGGGCTCCTCCCGAAGCCAAAGGCAGTCACACAACTGGTGAAGCACGAGCCTAGAAAGTCAGGAACAGCCAGGAATCAAACCCTGGTCCCTGGTGTTGGGGAAGTTCTGCATTAACAGGGTGAGCAACTTGAGGATCTTGTACTCATGCTAGACACTGCTCTGGACAGACTTGTAACATGTTCTTTCTCCCCTGCCTCGTTAACAACATGTGTTTTCCATTCCCAATTAATGACCCTTTATAAGGGCCGGTACACACGGGCGTTTTGGACCTGCGCTCCCCTGCTTTGCGTTTGGCCGCGCTCAGCCGCAGGGGAGCGCAGGTCTAGACGCACCTCATTTTGTTCAATGAGGTTGTACCCACTAGACGCGTGTAAGCGCCGAACGCAGATTCAGATGCATCATGCTGCATTTTTCCTGCGTTTGGCGCCTACATGCGTTCGTGTGAGTACAGACCCATTGAAAATAATTGAGTGCGTCTATACCTGCGCTCCCCTGCGGCTGAACGCAGCAAAATGGAACGCAGGGGAGCGCAGGTAAAAACGCCCGTGTGTAAGGGCCCTAAACCTGTCCCTGCCCTATGATCCTTGCTTGATCATTTGAGCTCCTGAGCCCAATCCAGCCCCTTACTCTGCAATTCCTGACTCTTGATTCCTGTGTTCCCTGCCTGGTTCCTGTGTCCCCTGCTTGTTCCTGTTCCCACCTGGTTCCTGATTCCTGTTCTCTGTGGATTCCCTGGTTTTACCTTTGGCCTGTTATTTCGACCCTGCTTGATTGCTGCCTGCCTCTGACCTTGCCTACTCTTTGGACCTTTCTTGCCTGCCGCCTGCCCAGACCTTTTCTGCCTGTTCATTGGATTTTGCTTTGCCATTACCCAGGCTTGTATCTTTCAGTTACACTTCTGTTTGTTATTTTCATTTTCTCCATTAAATCACCTTCACCGTATCATGGCTTCTGCTGTTAATCCTACAGTAAATGTGTGTCACCTGGGTTATCCAGCATATAGGCTCCATTCACCAGCATCCAAACCTGACATAGACCAGGGTGCTTGGCATTTGTTCTGGTATTGGGTGCCGACCATAACAACGAGTCTAGCATCAGTAGGGGTATGAGGGAGCAAGGAAGAGGAGCTGGTGGTAGGGTGGGATAGGCATGAGCAGGAAAGCAGTAGAATGATCTGCTAGGCCTGGCAAAATATTCAGAACGAAAAATTACCAGTTTAATCCAATTCCCCACAAGTGTTCTGTCAGTGTGCTCTTCATAAGAACGTAAGCCCAAAGCCCAATAGCTTGTAGTTATTAAAAGTAAGAAGATGCACTTCAAATGAGCATGCAGTAGGTTGTCAAGAAGCTGACGCCAATAACTTTTACCAAAATAGGATTGCAATTTCCAATGTATATATAGTATATAACTGCAGGTGAACTTTCCTAATGTCTAAATACAGTTTCTTATAATTTTTCAACCTACCCTGCAAATGCTCAGAACCTTTGTGCTCCTTTTATTGTTGTAAACAGCACCTTTCATTCTGAAGGTCCAGGCCTGTAAGCTGTTTATTGACTGATATCTCAGAATTCTAAATTGGAGCATTGGTCAATGACTCTTTATCTCACAAGGTAAGAATCTGGATATTTATTAGTTGAACAGTTCTTGTATATGAGTGTGTTCTTATCCACTGACACACAGAAGAGAATAACATTAAACACATGTGTTTATATGTGAAAGTCTACTCTGAATCATTCATAAATATTCACAAGTATTACTTCTTCTGCAGAAGGGTATTTGACATAAATGGTCTCTTCTTTCCAGACTGTGCGGGATCAGCTTTCTTTGGCTCTGGCTGTAATTTCTGAGCATAATGTCCTGCTGTGTTTTATGATGGGATTAAAAATGTGGTCAATCTGCAACTTCTGTAAAACAGAAAATATAATGTAAAACATTATACGCTTTGCTAACTAGTCTAGGCGAGTACAATGACCCAAATCATCACACTGGTTATTTAGTACAGAAGCAGGTTGCCCATTCTAAAATCCCAATAAAACCTTTACTGTATCCAACATGCAGAACCTACTAAGATACTCGAGTCTACACTAATAATGATCCCCTTTCTATGCGCTATCAATCTAGCTATGGCAAGCCTGCAAATAGATTACCACCAACAGTATGTCAGCCTCCTTTGTTTACATATCACTGTCAAGAAAAAACATCCCTTATTACACAGATTTTCATACAATAGATATTTGGCCCATTTTCCCCAGGGTTGGACTGGGCAGATGGACACCAGAAAGAAAATGGTGGGCCCCAACACGCATAGGCCCAGCCAACCCAGGCCCACTTCCCTGTTTGGCCTCCAATGGGCTGCTATACAAACCCCCTACATTATATAGTGGCAGATATAGCATTGATTGAGGATGATCTATCAGACTTCTCCCTTCCAGTGTGCATTCGGAGTTGTTTGGGAGCGGATCAGTTGCTTCTGGCCTTCATGCTGCCCAAATTGCCCATCCCTGGTTCAACTGCAGAAGACATATGCATTGAGGAACAGAGGGGCAGCATGAGGAACATCTAAGTATAGAGACAACATCACTAGCTGGGAGAGTATCCCCTTGTCAGTGTGACCCATGAGTACAGTGATCCTGTAGAAAAAATCCAAACTCACAATCAAAACACACAGCTTGCTTGCATTCATCCTTGTGTGCCTTTGGGTTTTTTCTACAGAACTTTGTATGTGAGGTGGCCGAGAGCCATAGTTGATTCTACTAAAGTGATCCCGTAGCCATACACTCACAATGGGTACAAGGTTCTTCTAAAGTCCAGGTGATGCATTGTGTTGAAGACAAAGGTATGCCTTTCCCATTAGTGATTACTGTATATAAGCTGTTGATATTTCTATGGGAACGGTCTTTGTCCGAGGACGGGTGAATGGCTAGTATCAGAGTGTAATCAAGATATTATAACAATATAGGATTTATATCTATTATCTAAGTCCCCCATATGCTCTGATGCCGCAATGCCAATGGCCTAAGGCAGGATAGACTATGGGGTATAAGGTCATCTGTAAGACAGTGGTTATCCATAGGAATGATAGAAGGCCATAGTGCTAAATTGCTTACTCGATAATTCTAAAACCATAGTGTTAATATGTCTCTTGGGGCCCAGTGTAGGGATGTTGCTCAATAACTGACTTCACCACCAGTGGTTATCTATAGCCAACAGATTTCTATAGACCGCTGGAACCATGAAACTTATGCAATACCTTCTGTAAAATGTAATGCTAAGTAAATATTTTAGTGATAGAAGTACAAGGAGGAGTATGTATGCCTGTTTATGATAAAATATCTTTTTTGTATCACACCCTGTATGACGTAAAATGAAGTACATAACTTTGTGTCCTGTTAGAAGAATTTTGGAGAGACACTCCGTGTAACATGTAAGATGATGCACGGACCATTTTTCCCAGGCAAAACCTATTGTCTATATTTGGACTCAATAAACTACCTCCTGTATTTGTAACTGCCTTATCTCTTGGTTTTGCTTTATATACGAGGTCATAGAGGTAGAAATAAAACAAACAAAGCCTAGAGTAATGCAGACCACTGGGTATTGCTCATAAAAGGACTCTATGACAAACAGGTTGTAGAAGAATGGAAAAGTCTGACCTTATGTGCTACCCTACAACCATTAACTTAAATTAAAATGGGATTTTCATATACACTCCACATTTTTTCCATATTACAACGCCTTTTATACCTTTGATGTTCAATATTATCATTATGGAAAAATGTTCCCCAGATCTATAATTTCCTCTCTTGGAGTATGTTTACTGCCTTGCATAACGTTATATCCTCAATTGGAATGAAGGAGGTGGTCAGTAGTCATCAGATGTGATTGTTAAGGTATTATTCCAGGGTGTTTTGAAAACTGTCAGAACTCAAAAACAGTCTCAGACTCTTTCCACAATTACACAGTCCAGAATACTCAAGATTTCTTTTTTTCTTTTGGAATACAGTAGTTAGGGCTGAGGGCTTTGTTCAGCTCTCCCTTTCTATGTACCAAAACACTGGATTTGCTCCAATCAAAACAAAACCCCAGTAGCTATTATTTTCTCTTTGGATTTCAGCGTTTTCCGGAGCAGCTGTTTAGCCGAGCCCAGGAATTAAGTCTCGGCACGAGACCATTAAATCTCTGATGGTTTTAGCATGGAGTTTCCTTTTATACATCTTCCTTCTAAATATGGCATCATGGGGGACTTGGTGTAAATATAGCCACTCTCATTTCAGTTTTCATCACATTTATGATCTTCTGTCTACATTTTTTGAATTCATATTCACAGGGTGTGTTGCGTGAGGAGGTATTACCTAATTTTCAGAGACAAACAGTAAAAGAAATATCATAAAATGTAATATCTGCAGGCCAAGGACCTCATTCCTACCGTGTACCAAATTTCTAGAACTTATGTTCTTAAAGGAATTGTTCAGTATAAAAGTAAAAACTGGGTAAATAGATAGGCTCTGCAAAATAAAACATGTTTTAAATATAGTTAGTCAGGCAAAAATGTAATGTATAAAGGCTGGCATAACTGTAAGCCTAACCTAAAAGAACAGGACACTACTTCTTGCTTTTCAGCTCTCTTGGTTTACACTGAGTGGTTACCCTGGTTACCAGGCAGTATCCAATCAGTGACTTGAGGGAGGGCCACATGGGTCATAACTGTTGCTTCTGAATGTGAGCTGAATGCTGAAGATCAATGGCAAACTCACTGAACAGTTATGTCCCATGTGGCCCCCCTTCAAGTCGCTGACTAACTCAAAGTTAGGGAGCTGAAAAGCAGGAAGTTGGATTCTGTCTATTATATTGGACATCCAGTCACTCCAACTTTTATAGTTTGCATTTTTCCCTGACTAACTATATTAGAAACATTTTTTATTTTGCACAGCCTATCTATTTACCCAGTTTTTAATTTTACTCTGAACTGTTCCTTTAAAGTGGACCCATCACCCAGACACAAAAATCTGTATAATAAAAGTCCTTTTCAAATTAAACATGAAAACCAATTTCAAATTTTTATTAAAGCATTCATAGCTGTTTTAAGCTCATTTAAAAATCTCAGCTATCAATCAAATATTGTCTGCCACTCCTCTATGCCTTAGGCATAGAGGCGGGGCAGATAATTACTTTCACTTTCCATTCAGCACTTCCTAGATGTCACTGCTCCCCACACATTCCCCAGTTCTCTTAACCATTTAATTGTGTAGCCAGGACATGGGGATAGACATTGGGTCCCCCATTCTGGTGCGCAAACAAGATTCTGAGATGATACAAGGCTTGTCTTAATAACAGTGTCCACAAAATGGCTCCTGCCTGCTTGCTATAATTATGAATTCCCAGACTGAAGGAAACAAGATTAAAATAATTTATATAGTGTAATTAATGTTCATTTTGCTTGACTAATGTGATAAAATATTATTTTGAATATTTTTTTGGGGTGATGGGTCCACTTTAATTACTATCATTTATATTAAACACATCAAAGTAGGTTTATAGATTGTAAAGCATTGTGTCTATATAATTAAATTCATACAATACAATGCAGTGTGTGATCATTTAAATTCATTAAATATGTTATTAAGATATTAAAGGTAATGATTTGCACAATGTTTGCATATGGGTATTAAGCACAATATTGGGGGTTTAAACTACATTAATAAAGGGATGATTGCTGATTGTATTAAGAAGTGTAGGCTGTGAGACTGAAGGGTATTGGTCAATGAAGGGTTCAAAGGTAAGGAAGCAGAAGTGACAAAAGAAGGGGAAGATTATTTGGGTACAGTACTGTATATAAAGAAATTGCTGGCCTTTTCCTTTGTGAGCAGGTACAACCAACATCCCAACACCCCAACCACCTTCTTTGTGTAAGGATCACCAGCAGGGTGGTGGTTCCTTAAGAGGTGCTAGCTTTTGTCTCCTCTGACAAGGGTGCCAGGATAGAGGTACAGGTATGGGTTTTGTTATCTGGAAATCCGTTATCCAGTAAATTCTGAATAATGGGAAGGCCATCTCCCTTCCTCCCATTTTAATCAAATAGTTCACATTGTTGAAATTAATTTAATAATTAAAGTAGAGGTAAAACAAAAATCCTATCAGGTTTAATTACTGTTAATTGACTTTTCAGTAGACTTAAGGTACGGAGATCCAAATTACAGGAAGACCCCTTATCTGGAAAACCCCTGGTTACAAGCATTCTGGATATTATGTCAAAATAACATTATCATATTCACACTGTGGTAATTTGAAATATGTTCTTTATATGAAAAATTAATTCATTAGTTTTACAAACAACTTGGTTCAAAAACACAAAAGACAAAAACATTTTTTCATTTACAGATCACAATGTCGCAAAATTGATATCGAATCTAACAAGCTAGCAGACACCCTTGCCAAAGATGAAAATTACCCTGACGTTTCAGCGTAAAGCCTTTATTAAAACTCTATTGTAGCCATTATGCATTCAGTTTGGTAGGGTTCTACATGCTGGTTCTGCGCGAGGCTCCTGAAATGTTTCGTTATATTCCGCACATTAAAACTTTGCAGGTACTTTAAGTACACCCCCCGCATTGGCATCATGTCTTCATTATTTTTGTTCTACTACTTCAGATTTTTTAATCAGACTTTCATAGTCCCATGTCAGCAAACTTCACATCACACCAACAGCTGTTCGGCATTGCACATATTTATGGTACAAATAGTTCTTGTGCACACACTGTTTCCAGTTTCAGGCATTTTAGATATTATGTCCTTATACATTTGCAACCAAATAAGATGAGCATGCACTCCAGGAGCCAGTCTTTGAAGTAAAAACTTAGTTTATTGGACATCACCAAAAATTACACAACCTAACGCGTTTCTCAGCCTCACCTCCAGCTACGGGTTCAGGGCACAGCACCCGGACCCGTCCTCGGTGAGTGTTATAAAATGATATTAATACTAATCCAGAGTTACAGAGCTTGCATTAATTGTTCCTGAAGGCAACGGACCTGGGTTTCACACCCAGGCCAATCTTCTTTTCAGATGAGCTGCAGTTCAAGTTCACTTTTGCAGCTAATTGCATAGCTCAGAGACATATGCTCCAGGACTAACTTTCATCTGATTATTTATTTAAATTGTAAGGATTAGAGCTGGCCATGTATATATATTTCTTTCTTATATATTTGGGCACAAATATGTTTGTATATTCTTGGACATATAAGCAGGACTGCCATCAGAAATCACAGGGCTCCGTACAACAACATTTTCTGGGCCCCTTG
>CM044445.1:104900139-104920229 GCA_024363595.1 Xenopus borealis
AACTCATCAGTTAATAGGGCTTCTCAAGCATAATTCTAAAGTCTTTAAAGGGGAAATTCATATACAAATTTCCACGCCATTTTTTTGTGGCCCCATATAATGCACTTCCCTGATTTTCAATTTTCACAGATTTTACTCATTTTTTTATGGTCCCCTGAAAAAATGTAATATAGAGGTTTAACGGTATTTTGACATCTGGCAAGCTATTGCACTGATTTTCCAGGATTCCCCACCTGAATTGTTCTTGAATAAAGTGCAGCCTGCTTTGCCACTGCCCTCCTAGGAAGATGGGTAGGAGATAAAGTGTTACAGGGCCTGGGCAAGTGCATTACCGGCTCAGAGCTGAGGCCACGGCTTGTAATTTTACGCAGCAACGAACTACAGGGAACATGTTGATTATTCACCCAGCTTTGATTTCGGTCACATTCCCAGGATATCACACCAGTTCCTGTTGCCATCTGCAACACATGGAGTCCTCCAATCCTGCGACCTACCCATCATACCCCGCGTCCAGCCACAACGAGCACAACTTTATTTGTATAGGTGGTTAGCGTGCACCGCACAGTACCAGCAAGCAGCAAAAACCTAGAGAGGCGACAGCTAGGTCACTCAACATTTAAAAGGGCTTTGTTGTAGTGTTTTGGCGATGCAAAGCACCAGGTTCAGTACAGCTGTGTCCCCCCAATGGCGGCACTACATATAAAGACGAATTTGTTGTAGACAAACCTCACCAGTGATGTTGTCCATGGCAACCAATCAGATCTTTGCTAACTTGTAGGTGACTGTTCAATTCTAGTTGCTGATTGGTTGCGATCGGCAACATCACCCTTGATGTTTGTCTCCATTGTTTTACACAGCATGATAATTAGGCCCCTTAGTGTATACTTAGCACTGAAGAAGACTTAACTGCTCTAAGAAGAGAGAAAGGTGAAAACTCTAGATTACTTTAACAGAGCAATAGAGAAGGTTTTACAGTATTGTGCATTAGTAAGTAGTTAGATTAAAACAAGGGACACATATAAACATATATTGAAATAGTCACTATTTTTTTGGCTCTTGGCTCTGCAGATATTGAAATCTTAAGAAGCTGATTCCACAGTTTTTCTTCTGCTCTTATGAGTAATGATTACAGTAGGTGCCTAAACCAAAATTAAACCAAAACCAAAGATGATATTCCCACTGTTCAAACTAGCACAATGGAATAAATGTATTGGATTCACGTTCTCAGCATCGTAAAACAAATTATTTGGCAATATGCAGTTGAGTGAATGCATCCTGAAAGGTCAGGTTTTGGGTTTCGTTTGCAGAATTTGGTTTGGACAACAAAAGACATATGATACGCAAGCCTTAATGGGCCTGGATCGTTTCAGAGCAGCTACATGTGATGGCCTGTCCAGTTCCTGTCTGGATTAAAATCTTAAAAGTAGATTACGGGGTTAGAAAGAAATATTTAGAGTAAGAAAACATTGGTTTGATACTATGCCATCCACTACATAAAACATGGTCTAATCTCTGCAATGGGTTAAGGGTAATTATAGATACAGAACTGGAATGGCTGGTGTTTAATTCTCCTCCTGAATGAGGATAAAGTTCACCAAAACCACTGCAGCCTTGTATAGTGTTGCCATTTTTGAATTGTGACATCATCATCATCATCACTCCTTTGCATTAAAGGGGTGGTTCACCTTCAAGTTAACTTTTAGCATTTTGTAGAAGGGTCAATTCTAAGAAACTTTTCAATTGGTCTTCATTATTTATTTTTCACAGTTTTTTAATGATTTGCAATTTTCTTCTTTTTCTTTGCAGCTTTCAAATGGGGGTCACTGACACCATCTAAAAACAAATGCTCTGTAAGGTTACAAATGTATTGTTATTGCCACTTTTTTTTACTTATCATTCTATTCAGTCCCTCTCCTGTTCATATTCCAGTCTCTTATTCAAATCAAAGCAGGGTTGCTAGGGTAATTTGTACCCTAGAAACCAAATTGCTGACACTGCAAACTAAAGAGCTGCTGAATAAAAAGCTAAATAACTATAAAACCACAAACAATAAAAAATGAAAACCAATTGCAAATTGTCTCAGAATATCACTCTCTACATTATACTAAAAGTTAACTCAAAGGTGAACAACCCCTTTAAGTGCCTGGAATTGCACCAACAAATACCTATATTTGTGATCTGAATACAAATGCGCCCAATTAATATCAGGTGTCTCTGATGCATCTTCCAGATAGTTGTCACAAGGCGACTGTAAATATAACGAATCTCAGCAGGGTATTGATGAAGATGAGTATAGCTGGAGAAGCATCTGTTAGTGCTTACGGCTGCCCTTTCAGAGGATTCACAAACTTAGTGCTGCATCTGCTTTGACAAGTTTAATTATTAAAACAGCATTTGCGGTAAACAAAACAAGTCGTCTCACTTTAGCATCTGTTCAGCTTTGGGTATTTTGAAAGGAAGCAGGATCAGCCGAACGGCACGGGAGGAGAGATTCTGCAATAAGAAATGTAATAACATTTATGGATGGAAAAGTCATTAGTGCTTATAAAACCAAATGATGGCGATGTCCAAGTGATGCGCAAATGAGATTAAAGGACAAGGAAAGTGTAAAATAGAATAAGGCTAGAAATGCTGTATTTTGTATACTAAACATAAACATGAACTTACTGCACCACAAGCCTAATCAAACAAATGATTTATGCTTTCAAAGTTGGCCACAGGGGGGCTGTCATCTTGTAACTTTGTTATACATCTTTGCAAGACTAGACTACATACACATGCTCAGTGTGATCTGGGCTTCTTAGGGATCGTCGTAAATGATCAAAAAACAAAGCTGCTTGAGTTCTGCATGGCTGGTAAGTAAGGCAGGGGGTCCCCCTGCTGTTCATAAGTATGATTGTGTCCTGTCAGAAGTTAGGGACCGTGTGACAATTCCTATCCACAGCAGTAAATGAAGGAAGAATTTCACTGCATACAGTCAGGTTTCTTATAAAAACGGTAGACATTTTTAATTCAAGTACATTGGAGATCCTGTAGATTTATTTTTCATTGAAGAAAGTAAAAATGGGATTTCATTACTTTGCCTTTCCTTGCCCTTTAAGGAAGAACGGCCTTACGGAGGTGCTAGATAAATACCATTTGGCTGATTTGCACCAGTGAAGTTAACCATAGCAACCAATCAAAAATAATGGGCAATTGCAATGGTGCAATTTAGCACCTATATTCTTAAATCAGCCCTACTAATGAAACTCTGTTTTATGGTCTGTGGTCTAACACTTTAGGGGTTACTTATGGTTTTATGGACAGTATGTAATGTGCAAATGCACAATGTACCTGCTTTTTGCTATTGCAGAATTGCCGCAGGTCTCTGCACGCCATTTCAGTTCGCACACACCTGAGGCCCCCCCATGAATTGAGTACTATATTCAGGAAAGAAGGGCTGGGGAGGCAGGTAGGCACAGCCTACTTGTCCCCTAACTTACATCAGAACACCCTCTGCTGTCCACCTCCTGCTGGATTTTTAAATCTCACACGAGATACAAAATGTAGCCAGTCCCCTCTGGTAGAAATGCTGCCCAAATGAGCACTAAGGGGTGCACTTCTGCACTTGTTTTAGGTTGAAAATTATGGACTTAGTTTTACAAATGGAGTTGTGTCCAGTGTATACATTTAGTGAAGAGTTTCACAATATAGAAATATGGAAAATTACAAATGAATAAAGAAATAGATGTATTATTGCCCTGGGCACAAGCATATAAGCACAACAGGATGCACAGTTGCACAAAGGTCTACCCCCTTTAAAGTCAGGTCTGACAAATTAAACCATTGTTATATTCAGGGCATGCATGGTGCAACTCTTTGCACTGCATTCTAGAATTGAAAAGGGATGTGACATGAAGGGAGTTTGCAGTACAGTATAGTGTGCAAATGCAATTTACAGATTCAAAATTACTATGTTTTTTACCCAAAAGGAAGTGTTCTTTCAGTGAAATTGCAAACATGTGGGGGGCTGCACTCAACGCAATTGTGCCCTATGCATCATAGCTAATGCAATCAATAAAAACTGCCTGCCGTATTAAATTCACAATCATGTCTTTGCATTATTTAAGTGCCTGAAATCATATAGCGATATGCTCCAGTAACACAACATGCTACAAATGTGTTTGGTGAATATCAACTGTCTGTGATGCATCTTCCAGAAAGTGTGCCCTTGCGGCTACACGTGTAAATTATCCTTTAGGTTTTTTCCACCTGGTTTTTGCACTTTGCCCTCTGCAACCACTGGTGCACTCATACAAAAGACATTTTAAAGTGCAAACAAAATCCGTAGGTTTATTGCCACTTGTTCCATTGTCCAACGAGCATCGTATATCATCTCTGCATAGTGATGCAGAAAAGACAGCTCTCCACTTACGCACCTATCACTTTTCACTGTAATGCAAAGTGTGAGTATGATACTGTATATCCAGTGGGAATTGGTTCTTAAGGGAATACAGTAACAATATCTAGAAAGAAGCTTGCAGATAATGTTCCACCAATCAGACATGAGGGGTCTAGTGTCACAAATGGTGCAATGCTACAAGTATCATCACTCATACCAACCAATCCGTGGGTCGTACTAATAGAACCATTTGATTGGTTGCTGTGCACATTCTGAGTCCTTTGTTCCATTACCCTATAGGAACCTTGTACAGTGTTTGTTGAACAGCTTCAGGCTTTAATAAAGTCTTTACTGGCCAGTGAACATCTGTTTTAAATAACTTTATTCCCATAACCTAGGTGGGCTTTCAGCTCAAACATTGTACAGTTTCCAATGAATACCAATGCATCACATTTATTTAAATAAAACACTTTGCATGATAAACGCACATTTAAGTCTAAGCAACTTTTCAATATAAATTAATTACAAATCCTCATGATTTGAAAGCTATTGGAAAATGCAATTCTATTGAAAGTACTACCTCTTACTTGCTTTTTCTCCTTTGCTTATCCTGACTGCGTATTCTTTATGTAGTAGTTCTCTTCCAGTAAAGATACTTTCTACAATGCTTTGTGTCCCTTTTTACTGGTTTTTCTACTGGTCTGTCAAGCAAATCTTTATAATTATAGTTACTTAGGTGCCACTGAGACAGGGGCTTCAAAGCCCCTCCTGTAATTTAAAGCAATGGTTCACCCATAAGTTTACTTTCAGCAATTTATAGAATGGCCAATTCTAAGCAACTTTTCAGTTCGTCTAAGAACCAAATGCTCTGTAAGTCTAAAAATCTATTATTATTGCTACTTTTTATTATCTGTCTTTGTATTCAGGCCCTCTCCTATTCATATTCCCTTATTTATATCAATGCATGGTTGCTAGAGTAATTTGGACCCTAGCAACCAGATTGCTGAAATTGCAAACTGGAGCTAAATAACTCAAAAGCCACAAATAATAAAAATGAAAAATAATTGCAAATTGTCTCAAAATATCAATCTCTTCATCAAACTAAACGTTCATTTAAGAGGTGAACGACCCCTTTAAGTACAATGGAATATCCTGTGCACTTGGAACAATTATAATATGCAGTCTGTCCTTTGATTAGACACAACAAAGAAGGGGGCTGCTGATGAATTTCCAACTAGGGTTGCCACCCGGCAGATTTTTTACCAGCCTAGCCAGTAAAGCACCTGCTGCTCCAGTCTGAGGCTCCTAGGGCCAACCAGAAAACCTGACATTGAAGGCAGAGCAGGCCTAGACCAACCAGGCACCCTAGGCAACCGGGCCCCATACATGCATGCCCCTGAAAAAAATTTGCATGCCAAATAGACTCCACACACTACGCCAGAGGACTGGACAAAGGGGCAGGAGGCGCCCCCCAACTTTGCGCCCTTGGCATGTGCCTCCTCTGCCTACTCCTTGGCCCAGCACTGATTGAAGGCCTACTCAATGGAAATAAGGAAGGGATGATAAAACTGTCCTTGGCTGAAGTTTACTAGGGCTGGACCCACCAGGAGATCATCTGGTATTTTGTTCAACCCTGAAAACTTCATTCTTTCTATGATGTCATTCATGAATGAAACAGTTTCTTTTCTTAATATAAAGAATATTGGCCCTGGACTTAGGCGTTGCCCACTTTACTGCCGAATATCAGTTTTGTAAGATGCTAAGTAACAAAAAAAAATAAATAAATAACTCGAGGAAATAGGCAGGAACAATCCAGTGACTTTTCCAAACTCTACACCGGATATTAATATGGAGAGCCAGACATGCCTTGTATCAAGTTATTTTCCATGTAAATAAATCTGTTAAAAATAGCAGCTCTGTCAGGTCATGTGGTTTACTCTGTGTATTACATGGCGTTTCCCATACAATTCCATAAAAAATTTTCAAACGAAGAAGACAAAAAAATGTCCATAGTTGACCTTTAACACCAAGTAGGGAGAAAGGTGGCTAAGGGTCGACACATTTACAATATTCTCCTGTCCCATTGATCAGCAGCCAATGAATCTGATGTTTAGAAAAATGAGAAGAATGCAGAAAATCCGTGCTCTTGAGACACTGTGTCTCAGGTTCTGCAGTCGGAAGAACATCATTCAGTCCTACTGCAAGAGATACAACATCTGTTCCCGAAATGTCACAGCACAATCATTGCATAATAATGGCTTTTGCTAATATTAACTGCTTTTCTCTTTCCCTTTCACAAGATGCTACAGACACAGTTACTACATGTTAAAGGACCAGGATCCTTACGAAATAGAAAGACTTTGAATACACACAAAACATAGAAATACATTATATATTTTTAATACCTAAGTTTAATTGAAGAGCTTTTGTTGGGTCATTATTGGGGAGTGGTCAAGCACCAGATGATGCTGGGGGTAGTATTAAAGATTTGTTTTGTCCTTGGTCAAACTTGTTACACTGCTGAGCCAAGCCAATAAAAGTCCCAATGAAATAAAACAATGGGTTGCCCAATGATATTAGTGCAGTTTATATAGACAATGCCTCCTATAATTCCACTACCCATCCCCATGTCCTTAATATCACATTTCCTGTCCCTCTACACTTGCAGTAGATATTGGCTCTTTAACATTACTGTGTCTGTAGAATCTTCTGATTGTAAAAGCCTATATTATGAAATAATGGAGCATAATAATGGCGCGTAATGATGATGCAATAAAGATGTTGCATGACCTGAAACAGGGACAATTCATCACTTTTTATCAAAATTTTCATTTTCAAGAAGAACAGTTGTACAAATACTTGCAGGTCAAGCACTGTGTACAAACAATATTGGGACACCATTTTCCAAAAAGTTCCACAAACTCTAACCAAATCTCCATACACCATCGCCCCCCCAAACTAGAAAGCTAGGCATTTATTTAAACTGGAGGATAAACTACACCTTAAAGCAGTGGTCCCCAGCCAGTAGCTCATGAGCAACATGTTGCTCTCCAACCCCTTGAATGTTGCTCCCAGTGGCCTCAACGCAGGTGCAAGTTTTGGTTCTGTAAAAACCAGGTGTCCTGCCAAACAGAGCCTCAATGTAGGTGGACAATCCACATGGGGGCTACCAAATGGCCAATAACAGCACTTATTTGGCACCCCAAGAACATTTTTCATGCTCGTGTTGCTCCCCAACTCCTGAATGTTGCTCACAGGTTCAAAAGGTTGGGGATCCCTGCCTTAAAGTATAGGAGTAAGGATGTATAAGACGCAATAGAATCTCTATGAAAACTATGCTAGGAATAAAACAAACAGTGCCACAACACAGTCAAACTTTTCAGTAGAGTCATAATAATATAATGTGAGGGGTGCCAAGAACAGATATATATGTCGTAACAGATTACAGAAAAAAAGTTAGCAGTTTTTTATGTCACCATAATAGTAGCAGCATGTTGCTCATCTTGATTTACCGAGTCAGGGTATACCACAACAGTAACGTGTATGCAAATGAATACAGGTATGGGATTCATTATGCTGAAACCCATTATCCAGAAAGCTCTGAATCACGGGAAAGGCCATCTCCCCTTGACTCCATTTTAATCAAATAATTTAAATGTATTAAAATGATTTCCTTTTTCTCTGTAATAGAACAGTTCCTTGTGCTTGATCACAACTATGATGTAATTAGTCCTTATTGGGAGCAAAACAATCCTTTTGGGTTTATTTAATAGTTAAATCATCAAAAAGATCCAAATTACAGAAAGACCCCTAATGCAGAATACCCCATGTCCCTAACATTCTGGATAACAGGTCCCATACCTGTAGCTGCTTTACCTTACCAATTTCTTAATGCTACAGTATTTTTACTTTCATTATTAAAACTGCTCTAGGCCAGTAAAGGTCAAAAGCCTATTGGTTCTATGGGTTACAGGAATGCATGAGAGTGCAGGGAGATGCACATTGAGAGACTCCGGTTATCTTTTCTGCTGCCAATTTATCTTTTTCCGGACTATTCTTTCAGTTTGCTTCAAGATTTGTGAGAAATGCCATACTTTGTATGTAGTTGTTCACTTCAGCAGATGGAAGAGTAAAAACCGGTCAAGCTCCAGTGTCTGGGCTCTAACAGTCATCTTGGAGCCTACATCAGGCAATCAGGCAGCGAGTAAGCAGACTGCCAGCTTTGCAGTCCAACCCTACAGCACAAGAGATTCCTATCTGTGTATGTCTATATTATACATGGCTTCACTTCTCTTGATGACTCTAACATATTGACAGCAGTTACAGTGTTTACTTCTTAACTTCTCAGGAATTCAGAAATTTTCTACCCCAAACAGCAATACATTTTGTCGAGCAGAGGTGCACCAATCCAGCATGCAGTTTTGTGGCATATGTTCCTGAAAATGCTTTTTGGAGCATGTCATCTTTCCATGCATTTGCCCACATTTCTTCCTAAAAGTATATGGGAAGACTAAAATAAAATTATCAGAGGAGAAGTGAATTAAATTACAATGAATGAACCCACCTGCAGAGTTAATGCTATCATCTGCTAGGATTCAAGATGATCTGGGAAAATAGACCGAAGACCAACACTAATGGAACACAGTTAGAACTAGACCTGGGTCCATCACCACCTATGGAGAAGAAGACCACCAAAAGGAGTTCTATGCTCTAGATTGATTATTGCTCCCATTCCTTTTTTTTCTCTACATCGGACAAATGAAGATAATTGTCTACTGTGAAGCTGCAGATGTCATGTGGGTCAGTTACTACTTTCATTTTTTTTGCACGTAGGCCCATTACAGAGTGTTGATATGTGCTGCCATGGGTTACCAAGCAACTGCAAATTCTTAAATATTTTCATAGTGAGACATAAAATATTAAAAAGACCAGGGCACTATGTACTTACCTATGAAGAGATGTTTATTCAGGCCAGGTTCCTGTAGAGTTCCCTGCAAACAGATACGAGCATACATAGTTACCGAAACAGTAACATCGTTATTTCTTTTAATCCATCTCATAAATCTGGTTTATCTCTTACTTTTGCTGTTGATCCTATAGAAGGAAAAATATCTGAACTGAAACTTATCCAAAGGGTACATCAGGAAATAACAGGAAAGAAAAAACCTTGTCTTTGTTATGCCATGAGAAACATTTTGCTTGTGAGATTATGAGGCCCTTCATATTACTGTACAGGTTGTACAGGTACTGGGATGGCATTTCAGGCATTAAATGGGCAAAGGTTGCTCTGGTCCAGTAAGCTAAGGGCTTCATTCTCTGTGGTCGTGCATAACTAGAGTAGATGAGCAAAGATCTTGTTAGTTTTTGTGGGTTACTGGTTGCAAAACATTTCGTTATCATTATCTACTGAAATAAATTCCAGATATCACCTCAATCTCCTAAAAATTAATAAGATGAGGTGATAATGTTTGGATATTACACAAACATTATGAATATACACATCATTTTTATTTTAAATTGTCATTAACATTATTCCTATTGACACCACTCCACCTTTATGTGATGAATGTAATAAGGTTAGTACGGTCCATTATTTAGGAACACCAATAATATTGTGGTGTAGATTCACCAGGAAGAACATGCCTTAGTCCATCCATTTGTTATTGGTAAACTATACTTTTCTTGAAGACAACAGACTAGAAATAAAACTGGAGCAGTTAAAAAGTGTTATTTAGGAAAAAGCACAAAACAAAAGATTAAAGTCCATAATTGGGACTGGAGCAATGGGGAGTGGTGCACGGCAAATTTAAAAGAAAACTATATCTCCTGCGCATCCCCTGTGTTTCTGAACAAACGTGGGTGTGGTTGGGCAGCCATTAGCCAAATACTGGTGTAAATGGAATACTGACACTCAGTCAACTCAGGGGAAAAATACCGGCACACCTTGCAAACTACTTAAGCCTTCTGGCACTTTTAATAAATGTCCCTTTGCATATAATATTTAGCAATTTAATATTATAGGGCAGGAAACAATGCAGGTAGCAGGTTTTTATTAGCTGCCTCTCAAGACGAAAATCATACTATAATCTAGGAAGAATTTTATGATGTGGTGTCACACAGTCTGCACCTCTATTAAAAGAAGGCTCAAGCCTAAAATCAGTTTAATGTTCTCAAATTGTTGGCTGCATAGGAGCTAAAAAAGGGCAAAGCCATAATGCAACTGGAACGTTGTTTAACTTTCTTAATGTGACTGCTGACATTTTCCCGAAGCCAGTATTATAGGGTTTTGTTCTGAAATACTCATGAAACGAAATGCCATAAGGTCTAGCCTTGGGAGGGGAATGTTATATGAAAAGCTTATAACTTCTGGAAATGAACGCGGCCAGTGTCCAGGGAAGAAATATTTGTCTTGGTCACGTTACAAAATTCTTCTCAGCTCTCCATAAACGTTCTGGTCAGTGGAACAGACACACTGGGGAACGAGGTATTCAGTGAACCAAATGACCTCCTCTTGCTTTTCTGTGGCTCTTGACCTCCTTCAGCTTTATGGTCTGAAAATGGAAGTGTCCAACCTTCTGCCCTACTCACTCAACGCCTTGAACCTGCTATCCAACACCAGTTGTAGGATTAAAGACACGTCAGCTATGGGTTAGACTGTGTAAAACTGGAACAATTCAGAATTATTGAGCATTAAAGCTTCTGAATATCCTAAAGCCCCTCAGTTCAAGACGGTTCTTTGTTTTCCAGCAGGGTGGCCATTAGGGGGCCCCACCATTGTCAGGGCCCTGAAAGCCATTTACTTCAAACTGTCTGAGGGGGAGACAATTGAGAAGGGGTTTTTGAATTCCTTAGTAAGGGAAGTTTTCAAAGACATAAAAAGATACCCAAAAGGCTCATTTACCAACATAGGTACTTAACTGCACCAAGGCAGTGGCTTATAGATCTTATAGATAACTCTTCGCTTTTCTAACTACAGTAGACTGCACAGCTGTGCCCTGGAAAAATGTATTTGCTGGGGAGCCTTTATGCAACTGTCATACCCCACCACAAAATAATGACACAGCTGCAACTTGTATGCCATTTACAAGCAGGTGGCATTTTTGACCTGTATTATAACATGACTTAGTGGGGTCCTTCAGGGCTCAGTATTGGGTCCACTTTTATTTAACTTGTTCATTAATGACTTAGGGGAGGGTGTTGTGAGTAATGTATCAGTGTTTGCAGATGACACAAAACTATCCAGCCCAATTCTAATTCTATCTAGTTTTCAGCATCCTTGCAATAGAATCTTGAAAAACTGACAATCTGGGCAGCTAAGTGGCAAATGAGATTCAATGTTGATAAATGAAAAGTCATACACCTGGCATGTAAATATATCCAAATCACTTATCCCCTTAAAGGAGAACCAAACCCATACTTCCTCTCCATCCAGAGCTGTTTTGCCCTCCATAGACTGGAACTCATGTCTTCTGGCAGACAATATACAAAAGACTGCTATGTGAGTGCTCTAAAAACAAATCTCTGCCACGGACAGTGTGGGGAATGGATAGTGCAGCTGTACTACTACAATTCTGACATCAAATAGGGGAGGCAGATGAATAGAGAAGCCTTTAGCTGTATGTAGGATGCTGGGAGTTGTAGGCCAACAGCATCTGGGTTAGGCAAGCATACATGGTGTATATATAGACTTACTGACTAACAGATTATTCTTCCCTTCACATTGGATAAATTAATTTTACATGCACAGGGAAATTCTTTGCATTCTGTCCTTTCTCCCTTTTATGGCATTTTGCGGTCCTTTAGAAAAAGTTGTAATTTAGACTGTTCACTGCTTCCACAGCCCATAGCTGGCAGGTATATTTGTTAGGTGACACCTTTGCCTCAACGCTCCTGCTGTCTCCGCCTTCATATTGTATCTGCAGTGTAAATAAATGAGTCCCTGGGGCAGTCTCCTTGCTCTAACTCACCATTAACACGCATCTCCTGCGGCCTGTTCTCCTGCCCACTGGCTCAGTCAGACACGAGTCTCAGACAAGCGCAGGAGTCATGTGTTAGACACGCTCTTTTCTTTGCTGACACATGCCATTGGAGGCACACATATTTACATTTTACTTTTAGTGCCTGGAATTGCACGTTGAAGCCCATGTGCTTGTAAATACTCGTCGTGTTATACACGTGGGGTTTGTGCTAAGACCTTTCATATTGGTAACATATGGATCTCTACTACATTCAGTTGAATGACTCTTTAGAAAGCAGTGCAGTATGCAGAATGTATTTGTACTTGATAACTGATCATTTTGGTTGTATATTTTTGATACCAAGGGATTGAGGTGCTAATATAGTTGCACCCTTTTCTAAAAAAGATTACTGGCCGCCCTATATAATTATGTTTCTTCCCTGTTAAAGGGATACTTTCATGGCAAAACATGTTTTTTTTTTTTTTAAACACATCAGTTAATAGTGCTGCTCCAGCAGAATTCTGCATTGAAATCCATTTCTCAAAAGAGGAAATAGATTTTTTTTTATATTCAATTTTGAAATCTGACATGGGGCTAGACATATTGTCAATTTCCCAGCTGCCCCTGGTCATGTCACTTGTGCCAGCACTTTAGGAGGGAACTGCCTTCTGGCAGACTTGTTTTTCCTTCTCAATGTTACTGAAGGAGTTACAGTGGGACATGGTTTTTTACTATTGAGTGCTGTTCTTAGATCTATCAGGCAGCTGTTATTTTGTGTTAGGGAGCTGTTATCTGGTTATCTTCCCATTGTTCTGTTGTTAGGCTGCTGGGATGGAAAGGGAGGGGGTGATATCACTCCAACTTGCAGTACAGCAGTAAAGAGTGATTGAAGTTTATCAGAGCACAAGTCACATGACTTGGGGCAGTTGGAAAATTGACAACGTCTAGCCCCATGTCAGATTTCAGAATGAAATATAAAAAAAATCTGTTTGCTCTTTCGAGAAATGGATTTCAGTGTAGAATTCTGCTGGAGCAGCACTATTAACTGATGCATTTTGAAAAAAAAAATTCTTATGAAAGAATCCCTTTAATAACTTTGAGATCAAGCAACATTAAATAAACCTAATAGGATTGTATGATTCATTATATCTTAGTTAGGATCAAGTACAAAGTACTGTTTTATTAATGAGAAAAAGAAAACATTTTAAAAAATGTAATTATTTGATGCTTAAAAATGAAAATATAACTTCTATCTAAAGGGATGCTATAGCCAAAGATAAATAATCTCCATAATTTCCATATCCAAAGAATAAAAAGCAAATATCATATATATAAATACCACAAAATACATATAGACAAATACAAAAGGTCCTCTGCACTCAACCCATTATCAATATATTTAAGACATTGAGACATTCTGTGCATACAGCTACTAAAAAATGCCTTACCCTTTAAACAAAACAGGGATTGTTTGTCCATATATTGCAATATATTTAAGCTGGCCAACTACATCAAAGTCATCCCATATCTGGCCAGTCCTACTCTCTAATTGCATCTGATTCATTAAGAATTCTATTGCTTCATTATATATTTTACAAAGGGACTTTTTTTAGGTTTTACCTGCAACTTACTTGCTGCTTTCAAAGTAAAACTCCCAATCTATCTATCTATCTATCTATCTATCTATCTATCTATCTATCTATAATATCATTGTAAAGCAAGGCACTCACAGGACTTAAAATATGGTGAAAAAGTTTAACTGTTATTCCAACTTTCTGTCTGCCTTGAGACCTTTGTAGATTAAATAAAGACTAAAATAAATTAAATAAAATTCCCTGTGTGCACCAGCATCTATGCATTTATATAATTGAATTTCTGGTAGGACCAGCGTAAGTAACTGAAATAGAGGTGTGTGCAACAGCCTTGAACAGTGAGTACTGATAAACAGCGATTAATTATGTAATTTTTGTCACATGACTTACTGGAACTTGTGTATTATATTAAATAAAATACCCCATGTTGTAATACATAAGAATATTAGAAGTCACCTTGGAGTTCCATGACCTGTATAAAAATATGAACTCCTCAGCAGCTTATAACATGCTTATAATTTACAAAAAGGGGTAATTTATTCATTATATAATATATAAATGTTTATAATATAATATATAGATAGAGAGATAGAAATGACTTTACACAATAGTGTTTCAAACTGATGGAACTTTTTCAGGGATCAGAGTCTGCATTACCAGTCATTGCCATAAGGTGTCAGCAGCGGCCAGCGAACCAGGGTGCCCTCCTCACAAATATTCCTATTTCATTCATTGTGCAAATGAAAAATACCTCCTTGCTGAAAGGTATGTCCTGAAATCCTGTACCTGGTGCTGGTGTGCTGCCATTTGCCACCTGCTTATCCAGAATGTTAAATCCCATCAGAGCCGAGATTCAATTCTATATATCTGTCACCAAGAAAAAGGAAATTATATAGTGCTTATATAGTGACAGGAAAGTGTAAAATAGAATAAGGCTATAAATGCTGTATTTTGTATACTAAACATAAACATGAACTTACTGCACCACAAAACCTAACCAAACAAATGATTTATGCTTTCAAAGTTGGCCACAGGGGGCTGTCATCTTGTAACTTTGTTATACATCTTTGCAAGACTAGACTACATACACATGCTCATTGTGGTCTGGGCTTCTTAGGGATCATCATAAATTATCATCTTTTGTAATTGCTTGTATTTAGAAATATTCTTATTTCAGTGTGAGGAAGCTTACAGTAAATTTTCATTTTCATGAAATTCTTCCTTCATTTACTGTTGTGGATCGGAATTGTCAGACGGTCTCTAACTGCAGGCAGGGAAACAATCATACTTATGAACCGCAAAGGGAGCCCCTGCCTTACTTCCCAGCCATGCAGAACTCAAGCAGCTTTGTTTTGTTCCCTGTTTTGATAATTTATGATGATCCCTAAGAAGCCCAGACCACACTGAGCATGTACACAGTCTTGGTCTTGCAAAGATGTATAACAAAGTTACAAGATGACAGCCCCCTGTGACCAACTTTGATAGCATAAATCATTTGTTTGATTAGGCTTTGTGGTGCAGTAAGTTCATGTTTATGTTTAGTATACAAATACAGCATTTATAGCCTTATTCTATTTTAGACTTTCCTTGTCCTTTAAGAATTCATTTTGGAGGTATAGTTTTCCTTTAAAGTAGAATTCCGGGGCTGTTTACACTTGTGATTTGTTGTGCAAAGTTACAGCAGCACCACAAGATTTAGGGCCAAACACTGGCACTTAAAGCTGTTCTCCCCATAAAACTTTCTGTCCTCTAAATTGTTAAGCAAACAGGTTCCAGAAAGAATGGAGAGGGATCAGAGAGGGAGAGGTGGGGGTGGTCCTGTTTGAGTTTTTTTAGGACTGTTTTAGCCATGGCAACCTGTGTATCAAGAGCTACTGGCTTGTCACCAGGGTAACCTCTGCCTGTTTCATTATTCATGAAGCTTTGAGACAAGGCCTCATTGAGAGCTCAGATGGTGCTCAGCCATGCAGGAGATAATAAAGTGCAATTCTACCTTCTGATAATGTGCAGCTGCCCAGACACTTGCAGCAGCCTTCCCTCCTATGCTGGTCGGCAGATTTGTCTTTTTCTCTGTCTGTTCCCATGGTATTTAAATTCAACAAGTAAGTCACCTGTTAGTGTCTCAGCTAACACTGGGTGGCTTGGGCTCTGCGCAGGGGAAAAGATTTCAGCAGTGGGTGCCAGTCACAGGGAAAAATGATAGACAACATCACTGGCCATGATGAGCAGGTCATGCAGCCTACCTTAAAACACTGCTTGCCAACCCATGCCCAAACTAAAGTACTCCTCTGTTTGCCAATATGCACCCAATCTGTTACGATATTCTTGCAAATAGGCAGGGCTGGCATTGTGGCATAACTGGGGGCAGGGGTTGGTGCAATCCCTGGTATTTGACCCACCACCTACCTGAACCCCCTACCTGGGGTCAAATCTCAGGTCTGAACCCACCAACTCATGATTTTACAGCAGGGGTCCCCAACCTTCTTTGGTTCGGGGACTGGTGTCGTGGCAAAAAAAATATCAAGGACCGGGGAGGGGGGCCGGCATCCAATTTGGGGGTGCCGGTGTCCAAACCGGCGTGCCTCGTTAATGGTGGCCTAGGTTTGGGGCCCAGTCCAGGACTGTCGGCCACCCGGCAGTTGGGGACCCCTGGTTAAGAGCAATCGGCTCTCTATGGATCAGGCTGCTCTGCTTCTCTCAGGAGAGGAGGAGGCGGGGACATATTTTTGGGTCTATCAATAGTTGGCTTTCCAATGAAGATCTTACAACTTTCTATATATGTGGCAGTTGGTCTGTAAGCCTCCCTAAATTGCTCTTTCTCAATGGGCAATGGCACATGGAGTGACTTGGAGTGCTTTGTTGCCCTGGTGTTTTGCTGTTTCTTGGGCAGTCGACAATATGCTTTAAAGCACTTCTCCATTAAAGGAAAACTTTACCCCCCGAACAATGTAGGTCTCTATAAAAAGATACTGCATAAAACAACTCATATGTAAATAAACCATTTTCATAATAATACACTTTTTTAGTAGCATGTGCCATTGGGTAATCATAAATAGAAAATAGCCATTTTAAAAAATAAGGACAGCCTCCTGGGATCCTAGGATCCAACGGTGCACACAAACATACCAAACAAACTATAAAGTTAGGTCACACAAGCCAATCTGTTGCTCAAAAATTCATTTTTGGGGTATAGTTTTCCTCTAAATTTGAATTAAAATCCCTTGAGATTCGCCAGTGAGAGAGATTCAGGCGATGATAACTCAAGTGTTAGTGTTGCTTTTTGGAACAATAAAACTGCACTTTGCGGTTTCATCAAGCAATGATTTTTTGGGGGCATGTTTTGTCACCTGCCCACAGTTCCCAAAACTATAACATATACTGTATGTGAGATTTCTTCAATAAAATAATTATATAAAAAAAGCCAACCTATTACCTGGTGTGGCGTTATCCTATGAGAGAGTATATTACTATAGGGTTTCTCGGAGGGTAAACAGTAATTTCCTATACATAACTGGGGTCCAAAACAACATTGCAAAGGATTGTCCAGTGAGTTGTTTACCAAGCACTAGGTCTGTTGTAAACTAAACTGGGGTCATTTCTCCAGCAGTCAGCCGGCAAGAAAAAGTCTGAGACCTTTTCTGGGCCTTTGTACACGCACATAGATATATAAATATATAGTGTATTAATGCAAAGAAGCAGTTTACATACCTGCAGACAATGGCTAAAGTAGAAGTCTATTAGAGAAGCATCCATGCTGTCTCCAGGAAGGTCTTTATGAGGTTCTCTGTACATTCCATGTAGTGCTCAGCTTCCACAGCATGACCTCCTTCGGTTTATGGGATACAAATATTTGTTAAAATGCATTGGCACTGTCCTTCATTCATAGCCCCCCGTTCAAGAGGGAAGAACTTCAGGGCTGAGTCAGGAGATATGTCTATAGTACTTTTTAGCATGTGAAGAGGACATTTCCTTGATTCTTAGTTATGTGGCCCTATAAATAAAATATCTATATTTATAAATATTTACTGAGAAGGTGGCAAGATTCATGCAGTGGCAGATAGAGTGGCAGCAATAGGCCATTAGATCCAATCTCTGCTTCTCTGCCAGTAAGATGGGCCTGGGTTTAGAGTCAGTTAGAGAAGACATTTACCATGGACTAAAGCATAGGAGCCGTGAATAGCAAAATGTAGATAATTTTACAAATTGCAGGTTATATCGTATCAAATATTGCTACTGATCCTTTAGCTATTTTTAAACTAAAAGTCCTGAAATCCAATTGTCTGTGAAAGAGAAAAAGTAATGGGTCCCATTGCCAGGGAAATCTAATTGGGTCCTGAACTTGATGGACTGCTCTGGTGACCACTACATATTGTTCACAATTGGCACTGGCCAGTAGGTACTACATTCTGCTGCACTCAGTCTCTCTTCACTATACTTTTCCCACTGTACATATCACAGGCAGTGCAGCATTGCAAGTGGACAGGGTCCTCTTGGGACCAGTTACTTTGGTGGACCCTAGGAAGCCCAGGCCTAGAATTGTAGTTTAGACAGGCCCGGATTTGTGGAGAGGCCACCTTGGCCCGGGCCTAGGGCAGCAGGATTTTAGGGGGCTGCCCAACCACACCCACTTTGGTTCAGAAATTAAAATTTCCTGTGTGCAATTTCCCATTGCTCCTTCCTGATGATGAAAATTTTAGCAAACAGCAGACCTAGGGGCACCCGCTAGGTAAATCCGGCCCTGAGTTTAGATGGAGCTTGAGGTCACAGTTCGGTATTTTTGAAGTCATCTCAGTGACTACTGTGATTCTGTTTTTAATGGCCATGAACTGAAGGGGTGTTGGTGCTTTGCCCAGGCTCTTATCAAAGGCCAGGCTCTCGTTGCTGCTGGTAGACAAAAAATAATTTCAAGATGCAGATCCTGAGTGCTTTCACATGTGACAGCCTTTCTATCTGCCAGTGGGTTTTATGTGATGTTCCCTCTGCTTAGAATTATTGTTAGTTCATGGAATCCAGTGATTGCCTGGGATTCTGCTCCCCTAAGACAGATCTTAAGCCGAAGAGAACTGTGAATTCTAAGCATTAGCACCTGAAAAGTTCAAAACACATAAATTCTGCTCTCTAGCAGTGCAACATCCGGGCAAAGTGCACAGCTTATCTGTCAGCAGGACTTTATTGGGAAAGCAAAAGGCCCATGAAGAAATTCATGGAAAAAGGTTTTTATTGTTATTAAGAAAGATATCAACAATATCTGCTTACTACACACCGGTGATGCAGTCCCTGGCTCAGAGCTAATGCTATAAAGAATTTTCCCTTTTGTAGTTACCAGCAGGGAGTTTTTGCAAAATATGCTCAGTGGAGCACAGGTGGATAAGGGAGGGAGCAATTTTAACAATGGCCAACCATGACATTTAAATGATTTCATATTATAGTTCTTCCACTACTTTCAAAGCAGTTGTGAGAGCAGGAAAAGTTAATTAACTTTTCTTAATCTTTTAGTTATATTGTGTGATATTCATAATTGATTTTCATTTTTTGAATTAATATTATTTGTGGTTATTTTTATACAGAAGCTCTCTAGTTTGCGATTTCAGCAATCTGATTGCTAGGGTCCATATTATCCTAGAAATCATGCAATGATTTGGATAAGAGGCTGGAAAATGAATAGGAGACAACCTGAATAGAAAGATGAACAATAAAAAGTACATATTTGTATTGTGTCTAACAGAGCATTTGTCAGTGACCCCTTTTGGAAAGCTGGAAAGTGTCAGACGAAGAAGGCAGATTATTAAAAAAAACTATAAAAAAGAAATAATGAATACCAATTGTTGCTTAGAATTGGCCATTCTATAAAATACTAAAAGTGAATCACCCCTGTGATCAAATTACTCACATATCTTCACTCTTGAAAATTGTCAGTATGTGGTCAGAGAGGCTTGCAACAAAAAAAAAAAATTAAAGTTGGCCATACAGGGCAAGATCTGTTATCTGGCAAGGTTGGCAAGCAAGTGATCCAAATGTTATTTCATGGGATCTTAGTGGTACCCCATACAGATCATTAGGGAAAGAACCCCAATAACATGCCCCTTTGGTCCATTTCTGGTGGGTTTTTTAGCCATCCCAACTGACATCTGATAGAGAAGGCCCCATACATACTCCAAC
>CM044445.1:104920239-104961208 GCA_024363595.1 Xenopus borealis
TAGGGAAAGAACCCCAATAACATGCCACTTTGGTCCATTTCTGGTGGGTTTTTTAGCCTTCCCAACTGACATCTGATTGAGAAGGCCCCATACATACTCCAACAAGCTTCTGGAAGGGTCCATGAGTAGTCACATTAAGGGTACAGTGTATTTAACTCCTAAATTTCCCAAAAGCTCTGTTACTGACACTATAATCTAAAGCAGCTGTACTTATTTCAGTTTTCTTGAAAACAGTCCACCACTCATCCAAGGGGCTTCTTCAGTTCAACTCAAAACGTTTCACCTTCAGTTCACCAGAAGATGCCACTTGAATGATCGGTGAAATGGTTTCAAGGAAACAAAATAAAAAGTACAGTTGCTTTAGACTTAATTCTACTAGATATATGACTTTAGGACTAGATATCATGAATTATATGAATGAGAATCTCCATAGGAAATGCTATAGTTACAAAGTTACATAGTTAAATTGGGTTGAAAAAAGACAAAGTCCATCAAGTTCAACCCCTCCAATTTAAAACCCAGCATACACACACACCCCTACACTCTTTCACACAATAATCTATAGTGACTCTATAATCTGAGTGACCACACTACCACAAGGACCACAATATGAGGCAGACTAAACTGTCTTGTTTGATTATATAATTGATGATACAGTCTGCATAAAGGTCATGATTCAAGTCCATCATCAATGACATACTGGACTACTTACTGGACTACTTAGAATATTAACTGTAGGCAGTTATGAAAAGTTGATTCATCAATGTCATGCAGCATTAGAGCAGAGTAAAGAGGTGACCTCAGTTTAGAGGAATATACTGGTTTGTGCTCAATCGTGGGCAATGTTGAGTTTTGATCTGGGAGATATAATTAGCTTTAATGTTATGATTTATGATCTGGGCACATGATGCTCGTTGCTAGGGTAATACACATTTATCAAAGGGTGGGGCAAAACATCCGGCATGAAAGGTGTAAGAGTTTAGTTGTCTATATTTCAGCTAGCATCACTGTGTACTACTGACATGAGGGCCACAGAATCTTCTTTTATAACAGTGAATGCAAAGGAAGATTGGTAAAGGAAAAAATAATCTGCGTTCTTCACTCTTTTCCTTGGACACAGTACAGAAATCTTGCTTCTTTTGGCTGCTCTTGAGGCACATTAACCTTGGTCTACACAGAACCAGCTAAGCAAACACATAATAACGCACAGTCCTTTTTATCTGTGGGGGTAACTTTGCTGTATATTCAGTCTTGTAGGTATATGGAGAAATGTAAGGGTTGTTTTGTTGTTTCCGAACCACATTAGGAATTTGAAGGTTCCTAAGTCTGACTGTTGACCAGTATTAACTTAGAGGTTTCTTGATTAAAATGCAAAAATTTCAGTGAGTGATTACTGATTATAACTGAGGCATTACTAGGCTCTGGATTGCTTTAATTTGCCTGGGGAAAATCAGATTATTCCATTCATTATTAAAAATTAGACAAAAAAAAATCATCAAATGATTCAATGTTGAAAAAATACACCTCATAATGTCTTCAAAAGAATCTCACCAGGTTTTAGTAGCCAATTTTTTTTTTCATATTGATTTTCCTATTGATAAATCCCTATTATTGGACTTTGATAAATTTAAATGTGAAATAAAATTTTTGCAGTTTTGCTTTTTGAATCGCTGTAAAAGCTCAAGATAAAATTTTACCCTTTATTAACCTAGAGGTTACCTGTTTATAATGCAAAAGTTTCAGGGGTAGATTAATCAAAGAGTGAAGTTAAGAGTGAAGTTCCGCCACTAGAGGGAAATTCCACAGCTCTCAATTAATTTCTATGGGATTTTTAAATGCGTATTCATCAAAGGGTGAACTTTAACTTCACCCATTGATGAATACGCCTTGCAAAATCCCTTAGAAATGAATTGAGAGCTGTGGAATTTCCCTCTAGTGGCGGAACTTCACACTTTGATGAATCTACCCCTCAGTGAGTGACATTACAAAGCACAAATGATAATGACCAACATTAAAGGGATTATACATAAAAAAATCATAGGTTTTTCTACTTCGAATAAAACCCCTCTTTAAAAAAATTGAATGTTAACTTATTTATTAAAAATCAGAATATAAAAAATGCAATTGAATACAGTCATGGAAAAAACTTGCATGCATCGAATTTGTGAGTTTACCAGCTCATTGGCTTTTACTTAAAACTTGGAAGCTTTTAGATGCCAGTGGTTTACATTCAAGTTTTTCAAGTTTTTTGAGATTAATAAATAACAAACATTTGTTTTTTTAAATTATCATTTGAATGTGTGAATTTCTGTGCAAAATCATGCCAAAAATTCAAATTTAAACATTGAAAAAGCAATCCCTTAGTGAAATTTATAGGACTTATATTCACAGGTCATTCATGGTTTTTGTGTATTTAATTCCTGTTACAGGATAAAATATTATCATAAGAAATGTCATTGTGGGACGTTTACATATCTATAGTACAATCTGATAGATACCCATTTTGTTTTGATGATGGGTCACACTCTAATTGCTTCGCAGAATTAGATTTCTTCGAGTCTGAACATGAACATATTCTTATTGGAACTATGACTATGAAGATTTTCATTCATCCATAGTATATCTAATATAAGTAATAAAAAAAATGGTCTTGCTGAAAGATTTTAATGAAGTCTTTTTTTAAATTACTTTTATTAGATATTCTTACTGGAAATAAGTTGTGTGGGCTTTTCTGTGGTCCATTTGTGTCATACTTGGATATATTTCAATGCCACATCAGTGTTCCCTCAGAAACCCTTCTTCATGCCAGCTCATTAATGTATGGGAATAGCCACACTCAAGCATAGCTTTCCAAACCTACAAAGTATATCTATTAACATTTTTTTACCCACAGGTTTCTAAGGAACGTCTTTATTAGGTTAGGAGGAACTATACATAGTCTTCTACTACAA
The DNA here is from genome assembly GCA_024363595.1 of Xenopus borealis. Taxonomy (NCBI): domain Eukaryota; kingdom Metazoa; phylum Chordata; class Amphibia; order Anura; family Pipidae; genus Xenopus; species Xenopus borealis. Next base: position 104,923,191 of record CM044445.1, read on the forward strand.
GATTAGCGCATAGACATTATAATACAGAGAAAACATGATGCACTTTGCTTGGGTTCTGTGGTATGAGATCTATTTCAATTACCTTAGATATTTAAATTTTTGTTTGTTGAATTAGTGTCCTGCTAATGTTGTTCTGATAATACACAACATGCCTCCATGGCTGCCATCTTTAATCCTAAGAAGCATGAAAATCCGGCTTCCAATCTTCTACTTTTATTATTCTCGTTTTGGAAAATTGTCATAAACCTTTGGAATATCCACCCACATTTTAGCCAATGCATTGTCACTAATTAACAAATTAAACATGCTAATACCACACTGGCTATTTAATACACCTACTACAGAATGCTCACCACTGACTAAATTCTCTGCTGCATATCCTTCAGCCAATACCGTATATACTGTAACTAATTTAGATGCAGTCCAAAACTCCCCAACTCAAATATTAGCTCATTGATAAACATTGTCAAATGTTTTGCTTACTTCAAAATCCTGCCTTAGGTAAAAAGTAAGGTACAAAGTTTCTAGTATTAATAGACAGTGCTCTTTATTGGACTGTAACTTTTAATTAGGGCAAATGAGAAATACTCAATTAACTTGAAGAGTTTTGGATCTGTTGTGGCAGATGCTTCAACGCTGACCAACATACTGTATAGATGGGCCATTGTATCTTGTCTCTGATCAATGGCTTGATGGTACTAGTGATCCTTTCAGAGATCAGCTAACATGCAAACTCTGCTGTGCCATTTTAATGAGCTTATGAAATACATAAATGCAAGTTACTTGTACTTTCAAAATCAATTAGCCAATCAAAATGTAATGCCATGATCTGATTAATACTGTATATTCATCTGCAGAGCAAACATATCTAGACATGTTTAGACAGCCCAATGGAAGTAATGCCATATTGCAATTCACATTATCTCACAATGGTCACTTGAGGAGAACATACCATATACTCAGTTCATTAGATTAATGTTCTTCACAATTAACCTTTCATCAGAAAAAAATAATAAAAATATAAATAAAAGCTAATTAAAAACAGTATTAAATATTTTTTCTGTATTTAAAGTGCACAGTTGTGGGCTCTATTCTGTATTAGGTATAGAAACATTGAATTAAAGTTTTGGGTTTATGAGGCCAAATGGGCACTCTCTTTGAAAGCTCAGATCCCACCTTCTACAAATCCAACTACACTATTAAAGAACTAATTTACACTTGAGTGAAATGATCTCCCTTCAGTAATTTGCCCCATGTCTTGTAATTTACTTTGGGTATGCAGCAATAAGGAAGTCATTTTAGTAATACAGTGTATTAACTGCATTGCTACAACCAGCTTGTCTTTGATTCCTGTAAGGAACAGATTAGTCAAGGAAGCAACCCTAGTCTATTAAAAACCCCAATAGCTCTAAACTGACTCTATGTAGCCTTAATTTAAGACCTTTTTCCTTAAATAATGGCATTCCAACCCAGCCTTTACCCCAATCCATTCTGCATCCTGATATATCTATGTAAAAGTCAATGGCTGCACTATATCTCAGTAATGGCTGCCAGATCTACTTTATTCATATCAATTATATAAAGCAGTTCTGCGTATCACATCATTTATAAGCAACACAGCATGCCTGGCCACTATCTAACAAACTGCATCAGTAAATTATACCTTGTCAACTTAGGCATCAGTCACTCTCTACTAGACGTAATTGTGGAAAAAAACTTTTGAAAATCAACATCTGGAGGCAGTTAGATTTCCCATAACACAGATCTCTGCATTTAGTGTTTATATCTGTAAATTCACTGTCTATCTATCCTGTAGAGATGAAAATAATCCTTCCTGAAGAACCTCATATGACTAAGATAAAAGAGCAACATTAGATAATGTAAAATAATAAAAATAGATCTTATGAAACTTACCTTATTCTTTGTGATGGTCTTGCCATTCATGTTGCTGATTAAAGGTGATCAGGTATTTATTCAACTGTAAAACATAGTATGGGATTTGTTAATTATCTGGCCAAAACAATGGTACAGTTGATGGCAATGCACCAGAATCTGACCTGGCCACTGTCTGCCCTTAGTTTATTCACCATGTGTTTTGGTTGGGCTTCCTCTATCTATTTAATTTTCCTCCCCTACTCCAAAATTATTCTAGCAGCTTACCTGGAACTCAGCGAAGAAATTCAAGTTTATGTGATGTGGCAAAGACTGACTGAAGCACCTGTATAGAATCTTAGGTGAGCAATAAGACCCAGTAATAACCAATGAAAATACCATGTGCCATATGCTGTTACAGGCAACTATCCCCTGACAATTATTGATATGCTTAATACTGATTAAAATGTACCATCCTTTCAAAATGCTTAAAAAATCCCAATGTGCTATTACCCTAAAGTAGAGTCATTCTGTTGGTCTACTTGTTCAGACTGAAGCCTGCTGCACATGAACCCTCTAACCATGCATTGTCATCTTTCACTTTCAGAATTGTCTCTGCTGCACACAACTTGACCTGGAAAAAACATCTCTAAAAACCAGAAGGGACTTTACATCAGAGCAGATTGTTGGAACACAGAGTGAAATTTTACATTTTCTTTCTGTCCTCACAACTTAGAGCGGTTGCTCACCTTTAGGTAAACTCTTAATATGATATAGAATGACCAATTTTTTTTTAATTATTTGCTTTCTTCTCTTTCCAGTTTTCAAATGGGGTCATTGGCCCCATTTAAAAAACAAATGCTATGTTAGGCTACAAATGTAATGTTATTGCTAATTTAAATTACTTCTCTTTCTATTCAGGTCCTCTTCTGTTCATATTCAAGTCTCTTATTAAAATCAATGTGTGGTTGCTAGGGTTATTTGGGCCCTAGCAAAAAGATTGCTGAAAATGCAAATTGGAGATCTAAATAACTGAAAAAACACAAATATTAAAAACCAATGGCAAATTATCTCAGAATGTCACACTCTACATCAGGGATCAACAACCTTTTTTACTTTTTTACTTGTGAGCCACATTCAAATGTAAAAAGAGTTGGGGAGCAACATAATCATAAAAAAAGTCCATGGGGTGCCAAAAAAGGGCTGTGATCGGTTATTTGGTAGACCCTATATGGACTGGCAGCCTACAGGAGGCTCTGTTTGTACACCTGGTTTTATATAACCAAACATGACTCCAAGTCAAGAATTCAAAAATTAGCTTTGAGGCCACTGAGAGCAACATCCAAGGGGTCAGAGAGCGACATGTTGCTCACGAGCTACTGGTTGAGGATTGCTGCTCTACATTATACTAAAAGTTAATTCAAAGATGAACGACTCCTTTATCCCTCATCCTTAATCATTTCGGATTTATTGAAATCATCATTAGCAAATTTTTTACTTTCTATTACAGAACCCCCCTTAGTTAAGGCTCATTTCACATGGAGCTCCTGAGTTTAGCTATGGAGCCTGTTTTTAGTGGAACCACTTGTCACTGAAGCTCTTGACAGTTTCTTTGGCCAGGAGAATACAGCGTGTGTGCCAAGTACCTTTTTGTTAATGTCAGATTTACTGTCACCCTTGACTTCAGTATCATCCACCTGTCACTAGAGATACAGTCTACTAAGTGCAGTTTTTCAGGCTGTGTGTGAATGCAGTGACAGGCTGATGCCATTGATATGGCTGGCAGCAGGCAGAGTTAGTATTGGTATTTCTTTGCCTGCCTTGTTCCATCACACCAAGTCCAACTTTAGCATATATGCTTGTGGCAAAGGCTGTATTCCCCATAAGAACAAAGAAAAGTCAGACCTTGTTTAGGTGAGACTGAAATACAGGAGTATCAAAATAATGCCAGCACAAAAGTGGCTAAAACTTAAACCAAATGTTGGCATGAATGATGTGACTTGTTCAATTTCCTGCTGTTGTGATGTACAGAATGGAACATTAAACAATATGGTCTTTTCACAATGGAATGCTCTGGTTCTATACTGTATGTAATTTATGATTTTTGAAACTTGAGCATGGGGAGGCGAGACAGTGACATTGAAAGGTTATGGACAGAGCTTTTGTATCACTGCTGAGCAGGTTTTCTTTTTGTGATTGAAATATTAGTCTATGATGTTCGCCATCGCTCATGTGGACACTTGCACAAAGCTTCACTGTGTTCAGAAAAATAACAGCCATACGATACCCACTGCATACCTCTCGCTGCCACATGACAGGGTCCTCTCCAAGACAAGCTGCCTCTGACTTTCTTGCTATTAGAAATTCCATCCATTACCAAACAAGCTTTTTATGTCTATTTCTGTACCCTATTTTTGTTCTTTTGGAAAGAACAAAATAGCAAATTCCATTCCTGGTTGAAAAACATCCTAATTTTTAATGGGATAATTACACATGGGGCTATGAGACGTTAATACCAGAATGTTTACATAGTACTGTTATGGTACATGATTCCTAACATAGAGATCAACACGCTTGGTGCGATTCAAAGGTTTTGCAACCCAGTTTTAGCTCACAGAGCAGGCACAGAGAATTATACGGTAAAGTTAAATATTTTCTAGAGATTCAGGTAAATTATAAATATCTCTCTCTCTCCAGAACCTATTTATTTGGTCCTCTCACAAATAAGACCTGGTAGCATCCAATTAGCTGAAAGGCGGCAGTTATAGGCAGAAATGAGAGCTGAGACCCGGGAGCTTAGCTTGGGTTCTGGATTTAGGGTGCTGTTCGTGACATTTGGGCACTTTACATGCAGTCACAGCAGAGAAAGGGGGAAGGAGAATTCCTCTGGAGTAGCCAGTGGCATAACTAGATCTTACTGGGCCCCACAGCAAATTATTTTTCAGGCCCCCAAAATGTCCAGTGGTTGACCTGTTTTACCAGTATTTATTGTAATTGTATATGAATTAGGGCCTCATGGGGCCCCTATAGCTCCTGGGCCCCCCTGCAGCCACAGGGTCTGCTTCCTCTGTAGTTACGCCCCTGGGAGTAGCTAACAACACTCTGTGCATACAGGTGGGACAGGGGCCCTGGAAGCTTCAGGGAAATACATTCTAGGGGTGTGTGTCTGATGGAAGTACCAAGGGAGATAATGAGACCATTTTCAGAAATAATAAATGTTGTACTGTTAACATCTTTTTTCAGGAACCAGAGCCCCAGTCTTAATCATACCTCCCTGTTCATCACATTTGTATGAAGATGCCTATTTCTGTCAGCATAGGACTTGTATTTGTATCTTACAGAAATAGGTGCCCACCAGCCATGGGTGACCCCTTTACAAGTGGGCCGTGGGGAATTTTTTAGATCTGCCTCCGATAAAGTTGCAGCCCTAGGTACTAGCCTTCAGGTGCCTATGTATAAATACATACCCAGTTGTCAGTATTTTCTAGGGTACTTTAAGGTGCACATGGTAGAGGGTCCTGTAGGGACACTGTATTTTATGAATGGAAACTCAAAAGCTTGGAATTCAGCTTGGGATATAACCTGAGAAGGTTACTGATATAAATTGCTCATGTAATATATATCTCTATTAGGAATGTTACTTTTAAGTTTTTATTCTCAAGGTTATAAATATTATTGGTGACAGGTATATGGGGAAACAGGCGACATTGTCTTTTGAACAATCAGGTGATCACCTTTAAATATGTTCTCTTGGAATTCAGCCCTTTGGTGTATCAGTAAGGGTTATAATGACTGAAACATGTGAGACTGAGGCAGCATGACATTTATAATAAAAGGACAGTTTGAACTCATTTTGGCTGCTGTATTGAAATAAACTGAATCAGCTAGTGAACACTTAGGAAATGTATTATACTGGCCTGATTCAGGGATGTGTCACTTGCAGCACTCCAGCTGTTGTGTAACTACAATTTCTACCACACCACTTGTCATGTACCTGCAGCTCTCATCAACAATGGCTCTCAGGGAGGGGGCTGCTGTTCATGAAATTACAAATCAATACAATATTGCTGATGGTGTATCTTGTGTTTTGGTGACCACTGTGCTCAAAAGTGGTCAAGAGATGGTGCCTTAGGCTAGAGGTTGTCACACTTTGTCAGTTTAAGCCCCCCTTGGAAGTCCAACTTTTGGTCATTAACTTATAATACAGTTACATATATATGAAAATGTTATTTAACAGTTATTTAGCTACAGGTCCAATAATATTTAAGGCCACATATATACGTTTTTGCAGTAATCTTTAAGCTGAACATTCAAGTCTTACCATAAATGGCATTAAGGTTTAACTGTTCCAGATATGATTTCTTTGGCATCTCTGAATGGTGATCGAGCTGTCTCCAACCTGTGTGCCAACCTAATATTGTGCCAATACTATGCCAAGATCAAATATACAGTAGATGGTCCTATTTATTACATATGGCATAGATGGAACATCTGGCATAGATGAAAAGGGAGGGGGGTAAAAACACCTAGAACACCTGTCTAGAACAGCTGGGAACTACAAAACTCAACAGTTCTGTACGCAACAAAGCTGTGTCTCATACCCTTAGCCGATATTTTAATTTGGCACAAGTATTAGAGAACAACACACATTCAAGTACTACAATGATGGACAATATTGTTCCCTTAATCCCTGGTAAAGTTGCTGTACCGTGTTAGCCAGTAAAAATGTTATTGGGCAACCCTTTTTAAATAAAAAATAACAAAATGGTATAAAGGTGATACCTTTATTGGCTAACTAATATAATCATAGCAAGCTTTCAGAACATTTTAGTTCCTTTTTCAAGCTGATTACAATGAAGCTGTGGTGTTCTCTGGTATAATCCCTCAAACCCTTGTCAGAATGGAAACCCAAGGACACACAGGGGGACCTGAAGTCCAGCATCCCACCTGCAACAACCACCAACAAATATGGATCAAAACATTGGAATGCACAGTGGAATAAATAAACACAAAAAAATTGGTCTGCTGATCTCCTTGACAAGTATGTGTACAATTTAGATCAAGCACACCCATTACATGTGAAATGGATTTGAGTGTGGCTACACACCTGAACTGTATATATATATGTATATATATATATATATATATATATTTATATACACTACACATATATATATAAAACATGTGGTTAATCTATTTGGAGTCTGTGTTGTATATTGCATTCACTCTGAGACATAACTTCTCACTATAACTCTCTCCCGTATCTCCCACAGCACATCTATTCTCAAATCAGCCGTCTAGTGTTCCAAGGATAAAATGAGAATAAAATGAAGAGCTGCCGCACACATATTTTATCAGCAGGCCTATCACTAAACTGTCTTAGCTTATGCCAATCTGTCTATCATGATATCCTAAAATGAGTCTTAATGGAATTCACTCTCCATATGAATATGGTCTGCATGATGCTCGGAGGGGAAATGTCTTAAATATTTCTCTGAGAACCTTGAGCTGAGAGGATTGATGCGGTTGGCTGACCACCTAGGACAATACAAGCATTTAATCACATCCATTTATACACCTGTCATGTGGCCTAACTCATGCCGCATGTTTCCGAAGATTTGAACATTGCAGGAGACATAAATTGCACATATTATACAGCCTGCCATGTTATTAGATATATATATGTATAAATGAGGTATTTATCTTAGCAAATAGCTAGCACTAACTAGCTCATTCTTGACATATTTGCTCTGTGCTTTAATATATTACCTGTCATGGAAGGTTCTCCATGCCTGTAACCCATCCATCAGTAAAAGCTTTGCCATATTGTTGGGGCTTTGTCTAAATATATTAACAGTTAAAAGTATTTTGCTCCATTTAATTCAATCCAATTACAGCAGAAGGTGAAAGACCAGTATTATTTTTTTTCATTAATTATTGCTTGAGTGGGAATAAATACACAGCTTTATTTGTTATGCTGATGAGATTTATAGGAGTAGATGTGTAACTCAAATGTGCTGGGCCACTCAGCAATTACATATCAATCATGTGCCATGGTCTATAACAGTGATCTTGTGAGCAACATGTTGCTCTCCAACCCTTTGTATGTTGCTCTCAGTGGCCTCAAAGCAGGGGCTTATTTTTGAATTTCAGGTTTGGAAGTGAGTTTTAATTGCATAAAAACTAAGTATAATGCCAAGCAGAGCCTCCTGTAGACTGCTAGTCCACATAGGGGCTACCACAATACCACAATAGTCAATCATAGCACTTATTTTGCACCCCAAGAGACTTTTTCATGCTTGTGTTGCTCCCGAACCCTTTTTACATTTGAATGTGGCTCACAAGTAAAAAAGGTTGGGGATCCCTGGTCTATAACATCATAAGATGGGGGGGCTGATCTACTAAGTTTTGAATTTGAACGTTTTTAAAAAAAAAAGAAATTGTCATTATTATTTTCCATGACTGCTAACATATTTTTAAAAAATTGTTTACGTGAATTCATAAAAATAAAAAACTAGGACTGGGAATTTTGAAAAAGATTTGAAAAATAACAAAGCTTGTATGTTAAATATACAAATCCCACTTATTTATATAGGGGCTCGCCAGGTCTTAGCTATCAAATCTTTTAATTTGAATTTCAGAGATTTTTTTTTTAATTAATTCTAAATATTCTAGTTCAGAAAAGTCAAATTCGTAAATATTTGAAATTGAAAAAAAAAATCTGTCTAGAAATTAAATAGTAACTGTTTTAATATTAATACCATTTATAGAGTGTAGAAGCAGCAATATTAACTACTTTGATGCAGGTTAAAAAAAAAACCAATGAAGTCAGAGCTATGTAGACATAGCTGTCAAATCCTGTTATTTTAGCATTGATTGGCAAATTGGATAATACTTTTGTGCCCAATCAGGACCCAAATACAGTTTATAGCTGCCAGTATGTTGATAAAAGTTTAAAATTACTCTAAGTTCCCTTGAATACATATGGCATTGGCAAAGTAAGAAAAAGCAGACAGAGTTGAAGTATTATCAGAATAGTATAGAAATGATGCATTTCTTTCCAAGCTGAATTTACTGGCAAAGTCGGAAACATGGCAGATATTTTTCCACCTTACAAATAAACCACTTGGATTTACGAGGTGCAGTCGGGTGTGTAATTATTTGATATTATTAACAATCCCCTCCACTAGTAACCACACTCCCTGCAGTTTTTAAACCTGTGCAGCTGAGCAAGCATTAACAATGCAGTATGTATCGCACAATGCAACAACATGTCGCACAGGAACCCCATTCATTGCAAGGGAAAACCAACTGTGTCATGTTGGGTAGTGTTGAGCTAAATGCTCCATTAAAACCTTCTTATTCTGTATGTATGTCTGCAATTGAAGCACTCTATGCTTAAGCTTTAAAGTGAAATAACCAGTTGGACTCTCAGCAATACTTCTGAGTGCTTTTTTAGGCCTTTAAGGTAGAATTCTTTTTTCAGCCTGTGGCTGAATGCTCATGTATCACACATCTGCAGTCTAGAATGTGGTGGATTTATTTACTTTTGCGCAATACTTTAATGAATAGGTTCCAATGAATAACAAAACTGTATTATTTTAGTATGAAATTCCACCAAAGTGTGTGCTTACTAGTTTGTACTCTGCGGCCAAGACTATTAGACTCAATGTAATATATATATAAGATTCCTGTTTTGGCTGGTAGTAGTGGCTGCAGAGCCGGATGCTAATTACAGCATAAGTACGTCTGAACTAATGGCAGATAGATGGGCCCAGCTGGTGAGATGCTTTGTATTAGCATGGCCTTTGTTTTTGACTCTTATATCTTCTCAATGTTCCTCTTTAATCTTGTCCTTGTTCATCCATCCTTTGCTTTATGCTGAATAGTGGTGTCCAGAGTGGAATACATTCACCCATAGCTTGTACCATCTTGTTCCACTCCACATATGGGGATGAAGCCAAGCATTTGCACATTTAGGAACCATGCTTGCATTGTTGTGATCGTATAATATAGGTTTATGGGCACCTTTCTTATTGTATCTCTAGTATAAGTTATATAGTGAATAAAGTACTGAATCTTGTAAATTATAAAAGGATATTATAAATTACCGAAGAGATGCATGACCATATAAAAGCATGAGGTGACTGCTAATATCTTCATATTTTGCAACAGGGGATACTTTATTTACTGTATTATTATATACAAGTTTCAATGAGTCATGTGATTACATAATTAAGCTCCAATTCTAACCTGACGTCATTGAGGATATAATTTACAATATATTCATGATATTCATAATACCTGTAATAATTATAAATCAATAAATCTCTTTATGAGTTAGCTTTATCCCTAAGCCCCACAAAAATGCTGTACTGTGCTGGTTTCCCTAAGGACAAATGTTAGTAATAAAAACGACTTTCCTAGGATATTGCATAATGCAAGGGTGTTTAAATGCGTCATTGGCTTGCTCCGGTTTGAATGCTACCAGTTCAGGATGGAGACAGGCTTTCTAACAATGGGACATAGCCAACTCTGAGGGGGTCTAACAGACGGACGCACAGCGAGAGGAACATTACATTGAAAATAACCCCCCCTGTTAAATCAGATTATCCAACTGCTGAGATGTTGTTCTTCTCTCTAGGCCAGGAGCAGTTGAGATCTCGTTACTGCCAAGCTGTGGTAATTAATAAAACACCTTAATGAATGAGCACAAAGCTCTCTGTCTATTTGGTGACATATCAAAGAGGGCAGCCAGTTCTTTTGCTGCCAGTGTACACAACTGTTCAATAAGCCCATTCACTCTTAATATTTCAGGCTGCTGGAAGCCTCCGGCTTGTCTTTAGAAAGCTCCTTCTTAATGGCCACAACATTAATCTACATCCCGTTTTCCATGTGCCATTCATGCCGACTACAGTACACACCATTCTGGACCTTCTCCAAATTCCTAGCATCCACTGCCAATAATAGAACACATCAGCAATGAACACTGAACACACAGGCAATTGATAGCCAGTGGTGAATGTCAACTAATACAGCCCCCTCATAAGTGAAGTTCCTTTAGATTTTCCTGGCAAGGGCATAAGCCTCTTACCTATGGTTGGGTCTGGCCTTAGGGGAAAAAAGCTATGGATAATGGTCATATATGTTCTTTGGGAGGAAGGGTAGGAGAAGCCAAAACAGCATAAAATACATGCAGGCTCTACATTTATATCGTAAAATGACAGCATTTGTGTCATGTTAAGAATTTTATAAAGAGCAATAGACAGTCCCTATTAATAAAGCTTATGGGTATATGAGCAATCTCCATATGAACAACATACACCCTTGCAAATTACAACAGAGTACAAGTATTACGGGGTTATGTAATAAAAGGCACTAAGTTTGCCCTCCAGCAGTAACCCATAGCAACCAATCAGCAGATAGAATGTATCGGTCACCTGTTTGAAAGCAACATCTTATTGGTTGCTATGGGTTACTGCACCTGGGCAAATTTGGTTCCTTTTATTACATAACCCCATAATACTTATTCTCTGTTGCAATTTGCAAGGGTTATGTTGTTCATATGGAGATTACATATGGGGGTTTATGTTTGAACGGATTTCCTCTAAAACAAAAAAAATGCAAAGGAAATTGAAACAGTATTAGTAAGTGCAGCAAGAAAACAGAGCCCCGAAGGTAACATCTCTTCAGGGCAGGCCTGATTTTGATGAATGCATTCTGCATCTATTTTTGCAGCTACAGATGTTCCAAGTGTTGGTAAATGAGTCCATTAGTATACTACTTTATATAAACTGTATTGTTGACCTTCTGGTGGAATTAGATTTTTTTGTTGAGCACTTCTTGTTGTGTGCAGTGGAAAATGTATTCTCTCAAATGCAATCATTTTAACATTATTTTAGTTAAAAAACAATATTTTTGAGAACATCTTCATGTGAATTAAATTCCAACCTAGGCTTTCTTTAATATTATTGAGAGCTGGGACTTTTTCTGAATTGTATAACTCAAATGGAAATCTGTCCCTTTATGACTTGTGCACAGAGTCCATTTTGGAGCCCCAGACAGTGCTTCTTTCACAGGTGGGCTGTGGCAGGGCCATTACCTTTGAAAATGCAAGGTCCTAACAAGATCTGTCTGTAAACACTGAGCCTCTCAGAGAAGTGATGAAGTTTACAGACAGATTTGCAGGATTTCTGAGCTCAGGCCAGGAAACCCGAGCCTTTGAAAAAAGCCAAAGCACTTTGGAGATTTAGAATAGCAGACTGTGCTATGAAGCTGAGCTGACATCTGGGAATTATCATGGTGTTTTGATAAAGTGATGCGTTTGTCTGTCCCATGCGAAGCTTCTGAGGCACGGCGCTGTAGAACACTCAGACTGTCTTTCACACTGGGATTGCTTGATGGAGACTGAGGTGGAATGTCACATACTACCATACTGAACTTGAGAAGTAAATTTACATTTCGAGGCTTCAGCTCATACAGGACCTTTATCATTTGAGCCTTTGGGTCTAATTATTCCCCAATTTGCTGCTAAATGCAAATTCCAGCTTACTCAAGTCACTCATTGTATGGAATTTACTGGGGGCACATATGATGTAAATTGGGTGAACATTCAAAGATGTCATTCTTTATTGTGAGGTCCAATGCAAAATACCCTGCACGGAGCCCAGCAGTGTTCTATCCGTTTCTTTTTTTTTTTTTACAAATTCAATATATCTGTTTTTTAACTACAAATTCCAGAATCACTCAACACTTACGGGCACATTTATTAAAAACTGTGTTAGATTCGCATAAACACTCATCATCGACATTGTGCTGATCAGTATATGAATCTCAATTTTCCTTGAATCTGGACGGTATTTTGGCAATACCTTGAATGGGTTCATTTTTATTGAATTTGATCAAAGAAATTATACTCTAAGTTTGGTGGTTATGTTCTCGAATTCCAGCATTCCTTGTGGTCTCCAGTTTTTAGACAACTCAGGAAATATCTTGAAAAACGTAAATATTTTACTTTTTGAGAAACCAAACATAGATTATCTAAATTCCAATATTCAAATATGATTTTTTTCTCTTCTAGGTAAGACAAAACAATTGTGAGCAGAAAACAGTAGATATGGGGAAAGTGGAAGGAGAAGAGCGTAAAAAGATCATCTGTTCAATCCACTACACAGGGCTGCTTTACAAATATTGGTGCTTTAGAAGTTAGTTTAGTAAAAGGGCCAGTTATTGCCTACTTCAATTTTGGGAACCGGATTATTATAATGCAGTAATGCCATACGTACAGCGTGAGGTCAGTGAAGATCCTGAACATGATGGTAACAGGACACATCTTGTCCAGGGACCTCAAGTTGGTTAGCCCTGGTCTACTACAGATTGGAAAATAAATGCAATAACAGTTGGCTGCTGGAAATGGTCCAACTTACTAACTATATATATTTGTAAAACAGCCCTTATGACTGATCTAGGCTCATTTTGCAATTAAACTATTTTTATCAAGTTGCCAGGGGGAGATCTGTATCTCTCCCAAGTAGTTAGTGGGTTTTCAATTAAAACAAGGAGTCACAGTAGAATCTCTACTGGATTTTTATGTATCAGGATCTGAGTCAATCACATTGTAACTGTAGAACATACAACACACAGCACAACATCACAGTGTAACTGTAGAGTCTTTGTACCTTGTAACACTCCCAAGAAGATATGGACTGTTTTTGCTAGATTACAGCATCACATAAAATTATTGTAGTTGTTAAGAACCTCCAAAGAAATACTTTGAGACCCACAATTACAAATTAAAAAAAACATCTAAAAATATATGAGGTTCTTAAGTGACTCAGGACCAGTTAAATTGGAGTTAAATTCTTATCTATAATGCATCACCTTTCTTGGACATGCCCCCTAAGGCTTAGTCCAGACGGGGAGATTCGGGGGCGATCCGTCGCCTGGCGACTTCTCGCCACGACGGATCGCCCCCGAATAGCTAGGCACCGGCATAGCTTAAAAACGCCTGCGCTTATTCACACGGAGTGGCGCGATTTTAAAAATCGCTCCGCTCCGTGTGAACATGCGCCGGCGTTTTTAAGCTATGCCGGTGCCTAGCTATTCGGGGAGATTCGGGGGCGATCCGTCTCGGCGAGAAGTCGCCAGGCGACGGATCGCCCTCGAATCTCCCCGTCTGGACTAAGCCTTATGCACATTTTCCCCAGTCCATTTAGAGGCTACCAAAATGGAGGATGTGGGATAGCCTGAAACTACTGTTATGATGTTCTCTACCACCACATTTCTTCTATTGACCCTTCACCAGACATAAGGTTTCTTTTTTGGAGTAGAAAAGATTTAGGGGAAAAGAGCAACCTCAATGGAGGAATAACTGTGTAGAAACCAGTTGTCACTTATGTTGTTTTTGTTGAGATGATTTCTGTATTTATCCAAGAGAAGCTAATGTTTTTTGTAGGAGGTAAGGAGTATTTTTATTTTTTTTGCCTCTGTTTGTGTCCTGTAGAAAACTTTTGCCCATTTTTTTCACCCCATAGAAAAACAAAATCTAGTTAAGTAAACTGCTATATGCAGCATTTAACAACTCATTTTAATAAAACATAGTAATATATATTAAGTTAAGGTCCAAAAATGGAATAATGATGGAATAGTGTACATTGCTAAACACTGAGCTTCACATTCAAGTGAAACACAGCTTCTACGTCTTTACGTGCATGTTACCTTATTTATATAGAAGCTTTTGGGTACACAGAGATTTATGCAGACACTAGGGGGCAGATTTACTAAATTCACATGTATTCACATGAAGGATTCGAATATTCGATCGAATCTTCAAAAAGTTTCGATATCGAATTTCGAATATGCAAATTAGGCAAATTCAACCAAATTCGACCATCGAATATTCAAATTCGAATATTCTAATTTAATTTTATTAAACTATTAGAAAATTCGATGGTCGAATACTTCCCCTTTAAATTTAAATAAGATCACCTAGTTCACCAGATTAAACCTACCGAAATGAGGATCATTTCCTAAGATCGAACAGGAAAAATTTGATCGATTGTTTAAAAATCATTTGAAAATTCGATTCAAATCGAATTTGATCGAATTTCCCTATTCGATCGGTTGAATTGCGCTAAAAGAAAATTCGAATTCGAATTTTTTTAATTCCCCACTATTCCCCCACTATTCCCTGGTCGAATTTCGAATTTTTTTGACATTCGAGATTCGACCCTTAGAAAATCTGCCCCTAAATGTATGCTTGGTTATAAATAATCATGGTCATTTCAAGCACATCTCTTACAATACCAATATTAATATCTATTTGACTGTATACCACAGGAGAACTCTAATAATCCTAATAACAGAGTGCTGTGAAGCTCTACCGTAGCCAACTTTCTGTTCACTCTTTGATTAATACGTCTCCAAGAGTGGTCCCTTCAGCATAACAGCCTGTGGAAATACATTCCATTATTGAGATAGACAAGAGCTATAGCTTTATTAAAATAATAAAATAATAATATTTTTCAAACACAGGTGGGTCTTGCTATGAGCCCAGCAGTGTAGGTCAGTCTTTTCAAAAGCACATGCACCACATGGCACAAGCTAGAAACTGATTGAGATGGGTTCCTGTGCCTTATTTCCCCTGCAGGGCAGGTAACGTTAATTTAAAAAAATGCACACATGCCTGTTTATTATTAGAACTTGGCTTTTTGGGTCAGGGAAGAAATAACAGTAGATGGGGTACTGTCAAAAGAAATCTTCCTGTGTTAACAAAACAACTCCAATGAAATGTGGAAGATACCTTGCCTAGGCATCAATCACCCAGAGGTGGCTCTGTGGAAAGATGTTAATTTGGTGCTGGGACATGCTTCCTTTCAATAAGCTGGTCTTAGCTCAGTGAGTTTCTCTAAGCAGATACTAAATATGCAGCCACTGGAATGCATATAGAGCTGCGAAGAAAGCCTCCTCTATTTATCATGATTACATTCTGTAGAAGATAGACAATGTCTCCTCTGCAGAAACTTGGCTATGTTTTAATGGCAATGGGAACCAATTTTTTTGTCCTTAATTTACCTGGCCCCAGTACAGTAGGAGTAAGCTACATTTTATTAAAAAATAAAATAACTTTTAGACTGTTAGACAAATGTGTCTTTTATTCACATATATACTTATTGAGCTATCAACTATAGGGGTAGCACATGCCTTTACTGAAAATCGCCCACAGTAAGTGAAAGTGATTAGTATAAGGAGCTATGAACTAAAATGTCTCTTTCTTAGATTTTGAGGATCAATCTTGGATGCCAATGAAGGATGTCATAGAGAGTGCCTTTGTCAAATAACCTGGGAAAAGATTCATTCTCCTTGCACTTGTTTTGGAAATCAGGCTGAATGGAATCTCTCATTGTTGTATAGAAAATATAGAAGTGATTTATGTATTTTGATCCCTGTGTATATCATGGAAATAATTTGTGTCTTTGATGTCTTGGGGTCTCAATGGACGTTGAAAGGGTTTGCAATAATACTTAGTTATTGTTCTATTCCATCTACAGTTGACAACTTTTGTTTAAAGATCTCTGCTGTGTTAAGTGCTACTCTAGATTGGTAGATCCATCTCAATCAAGCATACTCAGATAAGGTTAGATAAGATATGGCAGCCAAAGAGTACATAGGGCTGGTCAACCTAGATAGAGACAGATAACACACACCCAGGTAAAGAAATGGAATGATAATATTCTGAAATTAATTCACTTGCAGGCGATATCACCAACCTGCTCTCTTATTGCTATATTAAAATATTTTTCCAGGAAGAAATATAGGAAACTCAAACTAACAAACCTAAAAAATTGTATTTAGACATCATCAATCACACAATTACAGGTCTCCTAGCAGCAAACAGGAATAAAACACAGCACCAATGGTAATAGGATGAAAATATGAGTATTTATTTTAAGGTATGGACCTACAGTATTATCCAGAATGCTCTGGACCTGGGGTTTTCCAGATAACATATCTTTCTTTTATTTGGAGTCTTCTAGAAAATAATTTAAACATTAAATAAACCCAATAGGCTGGTTTAATAAGGATTAAAGGACCAGTAACATCAAAAACTGAAATTGTTTTAAAGTAATCAAAATGTAATGCAATGTTGCCCTGCTAAACTAAACTGCAGTGTTTGCTTCAGAAACATTGCTATTGTTTATATAAATAGGTTGCTGTGTAGCCAGGGGGGCAGCCATTCAAAGGAGTAAATGCTTAAGTTACACAGCAGATAGCAGATAAGCTCTGTAGAACATATTGATGTTATCTGTTATCCATTACTTATCCTGGGCCATATAGCCATTTTTCAATTTCCGCCATTGCTACTTAGCAACTTGTTTATATGAACTAAAGTAGTGTTTCTGAAGCAAACAGATCAGTTTTAACAGCGCAGGGCAACACTACATGATATTTTCTTTACTTTAAAGCACTGTTCATTTAATTATATTTAGTTTGGATCAAGCATAAGGTGCTGTTTTATTATTACAGTGCTATGAAACATGTTGGTGCTATAGAAATACAGGTTAATAATAATAATAATAATAATAATATTATTACAGAGAAAAATTTAATATTTTAAAAAAAAATTGGATTATTTGGAAAAAATTGCATCTGTGGGAGACAGCCTTTTCGTAATTCAGAGATTTCTGGATAACAGGATTTCGGATAATGGATCTTGTATTAATTTCGAATATCTTATTTGTAAGTGACTGTGACAGGTGGGAGAAGCTTAGGGACCAACTAAAAATATACAGTACACCTGGAACATAACTGTCACAGTATAAGACTGATTAGTAATTAATACCAATAATTACTACATGGCAGCACATAAACCAGTGCATCTGGCATCAGAATGTAATAATCAGCCCTTTAGCATCAGCTTATATGACAAGCCAACCTCATTTTCTGCTTGATCATTTGTGATGACCCCTAAGCTTGTACATATAGATACATTCAAAGGGCACAGAAGCATCCATATGCTTGAAATACAGAACAGAAGCCATTTTGAGAAATTATTTTATTAAAATACAGGTTAAACGAGATTAAACGATGCCTCATCACTGCTGCCAGATATCTGCTATCTCTATGGGGATAGGGGCTACCTGCCAAAATGATGTCAGATGCAATTTTCAGGTATTATGAAATACAAAATAAGATTCTCTGCAACATTTCAGTCAGTTTTTCTTCTTTGGCATCAGAAGAGCTAATTTATGATGAAAGACCTGATGTATTAGCCTTTATGCATGTTCAACAATAAATTATGCCTAGCTCAAGGGTAACATTACATCTGGAACTGAGGTGCTACTAAAATTGAGAGTGCTGAATAGGATGAATGGAGCAGCACAACAAATCATGATGTTCCAACTGTCGCTATTGGACATTGGTCAATAATTTTATTGTTTATTACAAGACTGATTATCAGTATAATAATAATATTACATAATATAGCATCAACTGAGACTTTTGTACTTCATAGTCTTCAAAGCACTAACTCATAGGCAATTGCTCAAAGGCAGAAACTATAAAAGAAATCTTGGCTAATGACAAAAAACTTTCCAGAGTACAACATGAGTCACAGGACCATTTAAAGTTAATTTAGAACTAGGGAAGGATACTAACTTCCAGATCTGAACAATTCTGTAGAATAGTTTTATTATATGTCTTCAGGTTTATTCAGAAGGTCAAACACATATCTAATATTAAGTGTATTCAAACTGACTGTTAGAAGAATTATACGTCTTCAGGTTTATTCAGAAGGTCAAACACATATCAAATATTAAGTGTATTAAAACTGACTGTTAGAAGAATTATATTAGACACTGACAGTAGCAGATCATACCAAACTTGTTGTTCATTGAAGGTTAAATTCTAGCAGACTATACATCTACTTTACTTCTTGATGTGACAATTTGCTGCTAATCTTCACTTCTTTTGTCAATATATGTTTAATATATGTTCAAAATATGTGGGTCTTTCTTTAGCCTTCTGCTTTTTAATTAATTGATGAATAACCTGAAGGCTAGTTGTTTTCAGTTTTTTAGTGCCATTAGTAAGTCAACAGATTCCACGCAGGCTGTTTCCACTTTGCAAAGTGATTGTAATAAATGGTGGACTTTTTATTTGAAAAGAAATGACATCTCATGAACTTCAAGAATTAGTACATTAGTATATTAGTATTTATTAAATTGAACCACTTAAAGGAAACCTAAACCACCAATAAATGTAGGTTTCTAAAAAAATGTATTGCATAAAACAGCTCATGTAAAACCTTGGTCTTGTAAATAAACCATTTTCATGATAATATTCCTTTTTAGTAGTACGTACCATTGGGTAATCCTAGATATTTTCCATTTTAAAAACTAAGGGCCACCGCTAGGAGCCTATTCACGGTGCATACAAATAAATAAAACCCATACATGTTGGGTCACATGAGCCAATTAACAGACAGAGTTCTGTCTTTTGCTTCCAGACATGTTACTGTTACAGTTAGACTTGCAGTATTTCTGACCAGGTGATCTCTGAGGCAGCACACAAACCAACACGAAATGGTGGTTCAAGGGAAAAGATGTAAAAGGGAAATATTTACGAAAATATATATTCCAGTTTAGTAAGATTCTTAAATATGCCACTTAATATGATATTAATTTTATCTGTTGCTTAAGTATTGTTTAAGTGTTGCTTAAGGATTCATAAGTGCATATATTTCCTTTAAAAAGTTAAAAAACAAGATACACTACCTAACTGTCATGTCCCTTCTCTTTATATAGAAAACATAATTGCAGCAGTCCAGAAGCTAAAATGATTTTGTTCATTCAAATGCTGGTTTATAGATCCAACTGATCTTCCAACCAGAGGAGTTAATGAATTCAAGGCTGTTTCAAAACTTTAAAACCTTCTGGATAAGTAAGCGTGACACAATGTGTCCCAGAGGGCTGAGACAGTCATTATAGCCCAATTAAGTTCATTTTTAAAAAAGTTATCCTGAGATTTACTGTACCCATGTGTAAAATAAAATATGTACTGCACATTTTGCATTCTTTTCTTCTTTTTTTTTAGGTATAGCAGTGTGATACCAAGTGCAAGGCTCCCAGACTTTCTGGTTCACTGAGATCCTTAGATGTTGCTTGGTGGTACTACCTACTCTACTCTTTTTCTTTGCAATAGAAAAAAAACTGTGGCTGATAATTGTAACCCATAAACAATGAGGTGTAAATATGTCAGAGAGACTTAATTAGAAAGACAAAATGCTGAAGGTTTTTAGGTCATTAGAGAGTCAGGGCCATGACACGCTGTGATGAAGTGTAACATGATATTATCATGCCTTGGAACTTCAGTGTTTGCATAATATAGAATAGGAAAACCAAACCTGGTTAGGGTGAGAAGGACTGAAAGGAGCCAAAAGCCCTTCACAAGCAATTGCATGCCAAGTGAAGCTTTCTAAAATCAGTAGGTATTTACTTGTCTCATGCCATACACATAGCATTGCCTAGATACCAAAAATGTGGTGGCATCATTGGTGGAGACATGTAAATCACTCCTTTATGTCGCTTTGGCCAACTATGCATCCAGAATGCCCATGATGCCTTTGGTGTCTAGGCAATACTTTTTGTATGGCATGAGACAAGTACATACTGTACCTTCTGGTTTCAGAAGGCTTCACTTGGTGTATAATATAGAGATAGTTTGCACTGACATAGGATCATAATGACTAATGGGGTCAGTAACCATTAATTACAATCTGGCCTTCAATTACTGGAAAGAGTGACCAACTTTTATGGTGTTTTATCACTATGTTTTATGGTACGTGGAGGGAAGCTTAGCATTCTTTATTTATAATTTTGAATATCAGTATATACAATAAATCAATTATAAAAAATAGGCCTTTTTCATTTGGTCCCATTAATTGCAAGACTATTTTGTTGAAAATGGTATCCAGATTCTGACTGGGATACTGTATATACTGTTGAAGCATAGGTGTTGCAAATTTCACACCCAACATAAGGACCACCCTTATTTAATTAGGGCCTGGTGGTCTGACCCCATCAAAACTGGTGCTTTACAGCCAGAAAATCCTCACTTGAACATTTTTTGGCAGACAAAGGCAAGAGGTACTCTACACTCACTTTTATCTGATTCATTAACAATTCTACTGCTGCACTATACATTTTACCTACTACTTACATGCTTTCAAGGGTAAAATGCCCAAATGGTTGCCCTTTTTATTGGCCACCATTGGGATCACCTGACTGTAACTGAGAATGAAGGAAACTGGCACATGGAGCTGGCAATGGCTCCTGTACAAACTATATCAGAAAAGGGAAATTTGTGCTCACCACTAATTTTAAAGGAAAACCAACCCCCCAATAAGAAAAGCCCCTGCCTACTACCCTAGATAGTCCCCTTCCCTGCTTCCCCCAGCATAGTTGATTAACCTTGAAAGTTCCCCTAGCATAGTCTTCACATATCAGAGCAGAGTAAGCACAGCGGAACTCTTGGGTGCCATCTTCCTGCTCTTCTGTATTATTCGAGTCCTCTTTGTTCCTTTCGGCAATTTCCGGCATTTTTGGAGCATGTCCAGTTGCTTTTAGATGGGAGATGATTATATGGTGGTTGTGCAAGAAAAAATTCCAATAATGTTTGCCACTCAACTCCTATTTCAGATGGAAAGGATTTTCCAGAAAGAAAGAGAAAGAAAATTGTTATAGTTCATTTAAACAAAGCTCTAATGGGACATAAAAGCTGCCCTGATATTCTCAATGATGATACAGTCAAAGAAAAGAAAACCCTTCTGGGGCAATTTCCAACTCAGCCTCAAAGTGGAAAACTTTAATTTTCTTAACTCCAAACATGGCAATAGGATACAACATCTTTTTGTATCAAAGACCTGTTTGTTCCCATAGCTGTTTGTAGCAACCCATTATTTGCTTCTTTTTTTAACATATTTACTCTATCTGCCAACAAAACCCTTCAGACCTCCAATAGCAAAACAAACAATCGAATTGCTTTGATTTTATTTTCTTTAATCATTAAGGCTCTTTTAAATGAGATTACTCTTTAAGAAAGTTGAAAGTCTTCTTTACCATGCTAATAACTTTTTTCTTGTAGAATTCACATGTTTTACATCTGCTTCAATGCTTTTGGGACTATCAATGTTAAAGCTCAGAATAAACAGATAATGTGGCCATGAAAACAGTATATTCATATCTGTAGGGCACTAGCAAAAGGATTTCAGGCAGATTTATTTGTTTTACATACATACTGTAGAAGGTGGCATATACAGCTACTAGAGTTTAGGGCAGTGGTCCTCAAACTTGGCCCTCCAGCTGTTAAGGAACTACAAGTCCCACAATGCATTTGCCTGACTGTGGCTGTCAGACTCCATCATTGCATTGTGGGACTTGTAGTTCCTTAACAGCTGGAGGGCCAAGTTTGAGGACCACTGGTTTAGGGAGTACACAAATGCAAAAATAATGTTTGATGATACCAAGTAGAACATGTACTTTATTGTTTCTAGCCTCAAATTTTGTTGAACCTCCACTCAAAAACTGAGACCATCCTTGCAAGTGCTTCTTCTTCAGCAAAGAAAACACAACTTTTACAGAAGCAAACCCATCTTTTCATGTTTTTACCATGAAAGTATTAGATGCTGGCAGAGTTCAATGCCTAATGTTTTAGGACTTTTCAGTTTAAATAGAATGGGTTGGATGGATTCTGTGAATCTCAAATTAAATTTCATAAACCTTGTATTAAGTTACATTTTTTATTATCCTGGAACACATTAGATCCTCTTAAAATAAGTAATTTAGGAAACAAGTATTGCATAATCTTGGATTCACGACCATATTATCTACTTGTCTTTCACTATATTATCTGCCACTTTCATGCATACCATATTGTTTATAGAAACCTGAAATAACATTTTGTCTTACTGTAAAAAAAACATTCCCAAATAAGACAAGAGGGAAGTAGTGTAGTCAGTGGCATTTAACAAAGTTTGTGAATTTATGACATATGTATGCAACTTTTTTCCATGCACGGGTCAAAATAATTGAAATAAAAGATGAACAGTGTATTCTTCATCTTCAATAGCTTTGTATCTAAGCAAAAACACATTCTCTAACAGAATGGTCGTCAGCGATGAGTCTACATAGCCAAAAGTAGCAGGAAAAAAATCATCCTTAATCTCAGGCCATTACATGTCCAAAAGTAAACCAGTTCGACTTCTGGCTTGCCAGTCAAAGACAGTTCTGGGGGATGAACATAATAAACAAACGCAAGGTAAAATAACTGCATGATTATGAAAGATTCAGTCTGGATAAATATGATTAGGAAAACTTCTATGTCAAATTGTGATTGCAAACACATGGGTAGAGATATTTGGGTCTGCATTCTTTCATGTGAAGTTGACTGAATCTCCATGGTAACCTTTGTGACCTTACAACAAATAAAAATTACTGAGAGCATCCATTTAAAGACAAGAACACCAAGAAATGTGCAAATGGCAAATAATATTGAGGAAGAAAAAGAAATCAATTTATTATTGGTAGAGGAAGTGTCAACATACATCCATTTTCTTAAACTGATAGTAAACATTCTAGCTTATAAAAGAATGTGTCTGTATCACCAGTATTGGACAAGAAACTTCTAAGACTGCTGTATGACTAATGATCACTACTGTTGTATTAATATTGTCCAAAAACACCTGTGCTTGGTGCCAGTGATTTCAATCAAATCCCCCCCCCCTTTGCAGTCATACATGTGGTTGTCTTCCAACCTTTGGTTTCAACAATCATTCTTATATAGTTCAAGAGATATAAAAGACAGTATAAAAGGATTAAATCTCAAATGACATACTGCCACCCCATGACACCCCATGAACTGTTTACGAATCACTGCTTGGGGCATCAGTATGTTACTCCCCACATGGGTCCATGTGCTGCATTAAACAAAGGTTCGCAGACCAACAGAGGGCAATGCTAGTAGATGTTGTGAAACATAACTCTAATTACCTTGATTTAGGTGGGACACCACAAATTGTGGGCATTAGTGCCTTCAGGAGAAGTTACACATACTGCAACAGTATGAATTAAACTTTAAGGCCCAAATTAACCTTTTTAAATTGCAGGTTTGTCTCTTACTGTAACTGCATCGGGTGCCTAACTTTTCTTAAGTACCTGAAATACCTGAAAAATGTAGCCAACAAAATGTTTCAGCTTATGCTATGTGGTGCTCATCTGCTGCTAGTCAAGTTAAGGATCATCAGAGTTGTAGAAATGTACAGTATTAACCTTATTTGAGATCTGAGTTACCTTATATAAGATTCAGTATCACCAGGGCTCAAGTTGGTTAAGTAAACTGGGAAAAAAGCAAAGGAACATACCCTCTAATCATTAGTAATGCACAAGACTGTCTAGTGTAAAGCTGGTTCTTCACTCATCACCATGGCTGTTTGCTCAAATAAATGACTCGGACAAGCTTTTCCCCAGAACACCTACCTTTCTTGATCCTGACTCCCTCACTGTAACCAGGCAAGAAATATATTTTCCCAGACTGATGAAAAGACTGAAAGGCACACCCATGAAGTCTGCCTTCAATATTATAAATTGGTGAAATGCACCTTTAGAAAACCACAGTATAAATATACTGTGGGTGTTTTCAGGACATAAAGAGATTAAGTGACTTTTTCAGGGCCACTAGGAGTTGAAGCAAGGTCTGTAGCTTAACATGAATCATCTGACTTTACAAGGCCAAAACCTCCTTCTTAAAACTTCTAGGCTAAATTGTACATGGTACACTTCTTTCTATAAAAAAGCTCACGAACTTGGCTGGGGTATGGCAATGTGATTTTCTTCCCAGGTAGTCCTTGCCTGGGAATGGGCTACATGGACACACACTATAGATATTGTTGTATGTCCTAGTGTATTCTGCATGTTCTTACCCTTGTTCAATGCAAAATATATAGTGGAGATCACTGAACAATTACTGTACTAAGTGTCAATGTGCCATTGGCTATTGTAAGTTAGATATAATATCTATTAAAAAGAAACATGCAATTGATATTATTTGGAGTGATTAGATGATTTGTAGCCTATGGAGAATGTTTCCTACTGTCCAGTCTCTCATTAATTTACTTCAGAAGTAAGGTAATATGCAGAAATTCCCAAGGATGAACCTGTTGATAATCATTGATGAATAAGTGTATGGAACTTGACTAAAACTTTTAAGGCAATTGCGTTAACCTATTAAAGCAAACAACCTACTATGTGGTACAATACTGTCAACCTAGTCTCTCATTGATTTGCTTTAGAAGTAAGGGAATATTCAGAAATTCAGGGATGAACCTGGATGATAATCACTGATGAATAAGTTTATGAAATTTGAATAAAACATTTAAGGCCATTGCCTTACCCCATTAAAGAGAACCCACTTTCTGGTATAATATAGTTAACTTACGAAATGAATTATATGCACACGATATATGCAGTCTTTTCTTATTGACATAAAAATATTTTTCTACTGTTGAAAGGAAACATACTGCATGTTTTGCCCATGGATAGATTGTTTATGCAATATTTCATGAGTATAGTGTATTTAGCTACAGAGTTGTATATATGGTTGCTCTTCATTAATACCAGCATTCCTTTACTGGAAACTGAGTCATTTAAGATCAGCTCAGACAGAGCATGCACAGTTTACCTTCTGACGGGCAAAAGGCCAGGTCAGTTAAACAGCTGCTCTGGATCATTCCAATGGCTAAGAATCTATGTATTTTTACAAGTGTTCTTTGAGATACAAGCATTGACCACAATCTTTCCTTCTGCTGTGATAGACCCTGAAAATAGTTTGCTTTTCAGTCCTGTAGACTTGCCATCCTTTTGGTGCATTTCGTACATTTTTGTGAATGATGCTACAAAGGCTCATTCATTGGGAAAGGTCATTGCAGATCCAGAACACAGTTCCATATACAACATACGTATTGAGATAGCAGTTTAGGGAAACATTTAGACTATGTTTGGTTTCTTAGCGATGTCAGCTATGATAAAATGACTATTATTAATTTTTCTTTTGCCCAATCCCATCTCTCCACATTTTTTTCCTTGGAAACTGACACTTCGGATTTCCTTCCATTTCTCCAATAACCTGAAGTCATTTGAAATGTACAAAAAGTGTTTTTGTTCACTGTTTCCAAAATAAAGTTTTCTGACAGTTCTGTTTGTTGGTGCAACTGGTACACCACATGTTTCAGCTTAAGGAGTGGAAACAGACAAACTATTTCAGGAAATAATATCATGATTGAGAGTTGCCTCTTTTCTTTCAAATGAGCCATGGAGATAAAGAGATTTATGCACTTTTCCATCATTGAAACCAGGTCCTTCAGGACATTAAAATCATGTCAAATGAGCCACCAGCCTCCCATGTTTAGATTCCATTGATTTGGTGCTTGCAATTAATAGGAACCTACAAGTGCCATGAATAATCTGTATAATAAATCCTTATAATGGTCATAGTGAAGTCATCAGTTACACCAGTGCTAGAGATGTCACTAGTATCACATAATGTATTTTAAAAGATAATATATCACCAATTTAGACATTTGAAGTCACCTTGGAAATTACAAACATGTGGCATTATACATTCATGAAGTCCCTAGATTTGCAGAATCATCTTAAAGACTGCAAGTTTTCTTTCTGCTTTGTCAGGACCCCCTTTTTGCTCTGTTCTAGAAAGAACATAATTTTCTTGGATACAACAAATTTGTTGTCTTCACACGAGGAATCTTAAATGAGTTGTCTCCATAATGCAGAACCTAAATATCAACCTATATTTTTGTTTTCCTATGGTGATTCTATGGAAGATTCTTCCTGTGTTAGACAATACCCAAATGCAAGTTCTTAACATGCCATACAGAAATTAATTAGAGCAAGGAGAGTGCAAAGTGGTGCATGAAAATCTCAGCATTGTCCATATTATCTTGGCTGCAGCATTGATGTGAGCTCAGCACCAGGTTTTGATATATTAAATCTTATTTTTATATATTGATTGCCAACAGTTTTGTTTAAGCCCTGTCTATTTTATATATATATATATATATAAACCCCCATTTTGCAAAACAGGGTCTGAAACTGATACAATTTGGGGCGTAACCAGCGTAATATACTTGGGCCAAAGGGTTAAACACAATGGACATACTGTTTACCCCTTCAACCAAGAAAGACTGATGCCATTTATTAAAAAGTACCTGCCCCTAAACCCACACCCTGCTGTTTGCTGTTTTAATAAAAACAAACACACAAAGATAAAAGTCATATAAAACCCATTATGAGAAAAAGAGACAGAGGGGTCTGTTTACTAAAGTGTGGTAAAAATTTGCACACAAAATATAGACAAATTTAATGCAGAATATGTTTTTGCGAGTTTATTAACCTGCGGTAAATATAAATTTGTGAATATTCTTGCACAAGAATATGTTTTCGCCAGTTATCGCATTTGCTGAAAATAACATTACGTACACATTAACACCTAGCTTAATAAACACCTAAAT
Organism: Xenopus borealis; assembly: GCA_024363595.1. Lineage (NCBI taxonomy): Eukaryota > Metazoa > Chordata > Amphibia > Anura > Pipidae > Xenopus > Xenopus borealis. The sequence goes on from CM044445.1 coordinate 104,950,642, forward strand.
TTTTGAAAGACAAAATGAATGCCAGAATATTGGCAACATTTTACCGCCATCTTATTTTTGGCCAGAAAATTCTCAATGAGAGTTTAATTCTCATTAAAGGACAAGGAAAGTCTAAAATAGAATAAGACTAGAAATGATGTATTTTGCATACTAAACATAAACATGAACTTACTGCACCACAAAACCTAATCAAACACATGATTTATGCTTTCAAAGTTGGTCACAGGGGGCTGTCATCTTGTAACTTTGTTAAACATCTTTGCAAGACCAAGACTGTGCACATGCTCAGTGTGGTTTGGGCTTCGTAGGGAACGTCATAAATTATCAAAACAGGGAACAAAACGAAGCTGCTTGAGTTCTGCATGGCTGGGAAGTAAGGTGGGGGCTCCCTTTGCTGTTCATAAGTATTATTGTTTACCTGCCAGCAGTTAGGGACCGTCTAACGATTCCGATCCATAACAGTAAATGAAGGGAGAATTTCACTGCATACAGTCAGGTTTCTTATAAAAACAGTACACATTTTTTAATTAAAGTATATTGGAGATAGGTTTCTTTTTCATTAAAGAAAGTAAAAATGGGATTTTATTATTTTGCCTTTACATGCCCTTTAAACTGTGCATTTAAATGATACAAAGAGATAACTGGTATGATTTCTTGTTCATAGGATTCTATTGGCAGAAGGGTGTGTGAGTGGATGGATGAAGTATCGATTTATATGATGCATACATGTTTGATTGGTGTCACTCTGGTAATGTTGTTGGACGGTATAATCATCAGTCAATAAAGTTTATGAGTTTTGAAGATGTATTTTTGAACATAAATGTCACAGTAAAAATTACCATAATTACCACCATTATTAACACCATAAAACAAGACTATGTTCTAGAATAAATATTTGCAAATGTAATTTGTCACCAGAAAATATGCAACTCGCTAAAATTACCGCTCACGTAAGCTGGTTCGCTAACGTAGTTACCGCAAGTGATGGCAATGACTTCTAAGGGTATCGCTGTTTAGTATATTTAGTAACTGCGAATATTCTGGTGGAAAAATATTCTCAGCGACAACATGAGGAAACTTAAATTCAAATTTATCGCACTTTAGTAAACGGACCCCAATATCTGATACAATTTGGAGTGTAACCAACACCATTGTAAGTACAATTCTCTATAGCAAGACAGATAAAGCTAGTAGGTTTGTAAATATGCTTAATGACAACTTTTTATCCCAGCTTGTTCAAGAACCTGCTAGGAATAGCTCTCTTTTGGATCTTGTAATAGCTAATAATTCTGAACTCATCTCTAGCATTTGTGTGGGTGAGTATTTAGGGAATAGTGATCATAACATGGTCTCTAGTGATGGGCAAATTTATTCGCCAGGGGCGAATTCGCTGTGAATTCCCGCGATTCGCCACTGGCGAATAAATTCGCGAAACGGCAGGAAAAATTCGCGGGCAAAAATTCGCCGCCAAAAACGAGTCGCGCGTCGGTTTTGACGCGACGCAACAAAAACGACATGCGACTCGTTTCGCGAATTTTTCGCCAATTCACTAATTTCTCTGGAAATTCGTGAATTTTTCGGCGAAGCGAAACGCGGCCGTTTCGCCCATCACTAATGGTCTCCTTTGAGATTCTGTTGCAGAGGCAATTCTATAAGGGAGTAACTAAAACACTGAATTTCAGGCATGCAAACTTTGACAGTATAAGGGCATCTCTGCAACATATTAAGTGGGAAATGCTTTTCACTAGGTTAAACACAGAACAAAAATGGGAAGTCTTGATAAATTTACGTCAGTATATTCCCCTTGTAAGCAAGGAACATTTTTTCAGAGCAAAACCTTTTTAAGAAAATATGTGCTTTTAAGGCTTTCAAGTTAGCTGGGACACAAATTTTTTTTTAGATACGTTAACAGTAAAAAAATTAAGCAGGAAGGGGTGGGACCTTTATTATCAGAGGGGGTCAGATGGTTGATGAGAACAAGCAAAAAGCTCAGATTCTGAGCGCATACTTTTCGTCTGTCTACAAGAATGATGAACCAGCTAATGAAGGTAGTCCCAATTCTAGTAATACATCTAATGATGCATGGTTCACACATGATGAAATTCAAAAGAGACTAAAACATGCTAAGATAAACAAAGGTCCGGGGCCAGATGGTATTCATCCCAGGGTACTTAGCTAGCTTAGCTATGTGGTTGCCAAACCTCTCTACTTAATTTTTCAAGATTGTTCTGGCATGGTGCAGAGAGAATGATGTGGTGCCGCTATTCAAAAAGGGATCTCGTTCTCAGCCTCAAGACTATAGGCCAGTTAATGTGACGTTGGTGGTAGGAAAGCTTTTTGAAAGGATTAATAAAGCATAAGATACTGGAATTCATAGCAAATGACAAAACGATGAGTTTGTCATGAGAAGGTAAGCAGGGACTTCAATTCTGGGATGGCAGTGGAAGTGATTTACTTAGAATTTGCTAAAGCATTCAATACAGTGCCACACTGAAGGTTATTGGCTAAATTAAGGAACGTTGGCTTGGAACATAGTGTTTGTACCTGGATAGAGAACTGGCTAAAAGATAGACTACAAAGAGTGGTGGTAAATGGACCATTTTCTAATTGGACCAGTGTTATTAGTGGGGTACCTTAGGGCTCTGTACTGGGCCCCTTTCTTTTCAACGTGTTTATTAATGACCTGGATGTGGGCATTAAAAGTACAGTTTCTATTTTTGCAGATGATACTAAATTGTGCAGAGCTATAGGTTCCATGAAGGATGCTGCCACTCTGCAGAGTGATATGTCTAAGTTGGGAAACTGAGCAGCAAACTGGAAAATGAGGTTCAATGTTGAGAAATGCAAGGTTATGCACTTTGGCAAAAATAATATAAATGCAAGTTATACATTTAATGGCAGTGTGTTGGGAGTTTCCTTAAATGAGACGGATCTTTATAGATAGCAAGTTGTGAGCTGGAGATAGTGCAGAGACGTGCAACTAAATTGGGTTATGGAAGATTTAATTTATGAGGGTAGACTGTCCAGGTTTGGGTTGTTTCCTCTGGAAAAAAGGTGACATGATTACACTTTACAAAGACATTAGAGGGCATTATAGACAAATATCATGGGACCTTTTTACTCATAAAGAGGATCACCACACCAGAGGCCACCCCTTCAGACTAGAAGAAAAGGACTTTCATTTGAAGCAGCGTAGGTGGTTCTTCACCAGTGATCCCCAACCAGTGGTTCTTCACAGTGAGCAAAATAAGGAAGTGGAATGCACTGCCGGGTGATGTTGTGATGGCTGATTCTTTTGATGCTTTTAAGAGGAGCTTGGATGATAATATCAAAGGCTACTGTGATACTAAACTCTACAGTTAGTATAGCTATGGTCATGTATGGTTAATGTGAAAGTGTGGAGAGGTGTGTGTATGCTGGGTTTTAATTTGGAGGGGTTGAACTTTGTCTTTTTTCAACCCAATTTAACTATGTAACTTTGTCACTTCCTAGGCTTTCTCATAGCCTCTACAGGGTGAGATACCAACTATACCTGAATATATTCCCCTATAGGAATATAGGGAGATTGCAGGTTATTGTGCCTCAGTGACCTCTACACATACTTTGAATATTTTTCAAATTCTATTTTTCCCTGAAGAAACAGAAGGTAATACAAGACATTCCATATGTTTGTGGCAGAAAAAACAGGATTTGTTATGTGTACATTGCAGTTCTCTTAGGGGCCCATTTATTAAACCTCAATTTCTTCTGGTTGAGGTTTTTCATGGAAAAGAAAGAACCCCAAAGTTGCTAAAAATCCAGATCCGAAAATACACCATCACAAACCTGTCGAGAAGTCAATGGCAGATGTCCCTAAAGTTGTTTTTTGACATCTGATCTGTGTTGGACAATCAAAAATTTTCGGGATAATAAAAAAAAAATCAAGTTTTTTGCAGTGAAAACTCGATAAGATTGAGTTTTTTCGGCGCTTCAGTCACACAATTTGAATTGACGCTCGATTTTGTCGTGATGTTTTGTCACTCCAATTTTTTCAAGAACAAAAGATTGATAAATGAGTTAAAAATCATGTAAGGGTGTTTGTTTTTTTCCTAAAAATTTGATTGATTTGGGTTTTAGAAAATGTATAGTAAATATATAAATGAGATCTAAAAAAACAACAAACTAGGTCTCCTTTACTATATCTGGGCACTAAAATATAAAACACAGTAGTGTTGTTATGCTTTAATAAGTAGACGTTAAGTAGAATATTCCAGAAGTTAGGTGAGCTTTACTTGGACCAAAGGAATAAACACAATGGACATACTGTTTATACATCCAGCTGAGCAAAATGGACTCCATTTATTAAAGGTACCTGCTTCTAAACCCACACCACGCACAAGCTGGTGCCATTGTGCCCAGATACTTTATTTTACTAAACAGTATGCAATTCATCCTAGTGACACAGAGGAACCCTAGAAGCTGTCTAATGAAGTGGTGGATATTCCCAGCCTCCCACTATCAACAGGCAAAGCAGACTAGCATCTAAAGAGTTGTGTTTGCTTGCATTTGATGCATTGGGGGCAATTTCATAAGTTGCAAGCCCCTCAAACCCACAACTCTACTGGAATTATGGAATAAAACACAGCAAACTAAATCCTGAATTGCACTACGTATTTACATTCCATGCCTTCTCCTCAGTTTATCCCAATACAGCCATCTCTGCCATTTCAGCCAATTAAAGTACTGTCACTCTATGTACACCACTTTCCTAAACTGAAAGAGTTAAAAACCCTGAGGTGGAAATGAGAGTATACATAGCTGTCTACATGTATTAATTACTTGTGTAAACAGCCAAAAACCATAGAGGACTGACTGACTAACCAATGCAAAGTAGGTAAAAGCCATTCAGGCATTCTCCATTCGTCCCTTGCGTCTCAGAGAGTTCTGCTGAACATTATTCTGGCAAGAGCTCTCCGGTGTCCAAGCAAAGAAAAATAACCATAATATCAAATAGCCTTCCAGACTGAAAGATTTTGTCAATTAATATATATTAATGTTAGCACAGAACTCTACGAGCATCAGATAAAGAATTCTTGGCCCAGTGTGGCTGCCAAAGAACGTACTACATTTGGAACATACTTTTCAGAGCTGACTGCTTTTCATTTCATGAATTATTTTAGATTTCCTATATTGTTAAATATCATACACTTTTAACTCCATTGACTCCTTTCAGTTAAATGAATCCCAGCTCCTTATACAATTCCTTTACTACTTTTCTAGTGCACAGAACTACAGGGTGGCCAATCAAGGCCCAGATCATTATAATTGGTCACCCTTCACTTTCTGTACATATGGAAACCATACACTAAAAGCATGAGTAGAAACAATGCATTCCATTAGTAAAGCTATCTTGAATTTAAAACAGATTTTATTTTTCAAGAGTTTTTCTTCTTTTTCCATTGTGAATGAGCCATTGTAGAGCACAGCAACCTTTTGTGGAAAGGCACATGAGCAGTTCACATATAGGGGCAAATTTATCATTATTCCATAATTCAAGGGTTTTTAGCCCTTGAATTCGGCCGAAATTTGATAAGCACTCGACTATCGAATGCTTATTGAATAGTTTTAGGCTATTTTTACTTCGATATTCGATTTCTCGATAAAATCGTACGATCGAATACCGATCATTCGATTTCATGAAAAAAACGTGAAATTTCGTCCAATCGTTCAAATAATTTGTACGGTTCAAACAATCGAGGCGTTCGATCTTATGAATGGTATTCGAGCAGGTGATAGAAAAAAAGCCTATGGGGGGCTTCCCATAGGCTTCTATAGCAATTTTGTATGTTCAATCTGGCAAAGTAGGCAGTCGATCATCGAATGGTCGAATTATTGAATATCCGATCATTCGACCTATTCAATCTATTCGATAAGCTCGAATTTTCCGTATTCGATGATCGAAGTGGACAAATTTGCATATTCGTATATCCGAAAAAATCGTACGAACGGAATTCAATCGAATTCGATCGATCTTCGAATTATTCAAGTGAATTTAGTAAATCTGCCCCATAGTGTACCTTTTTGGTTGCAGAGAGTCATGGTCTTACAGGTGTGTCAATGATATGTGTATGCAAAGGGTTTGTGTCTGGAATGCAATGGGAAGCAGAATTAATCTGATTCTGGCTCACAAAGGGCTTTGAACTTTGATAACCTTTTTTGACATGGGTATAAGTAGGGTAGTGGAACCACCATGGGGAGCTCAATTTATGCACAGTAGGGAAATTTACACTGGGGTAGTAAACACACCTTTACGACCATTGTTTTACTTGCAGACAGCTGAACAAAGCTACTCAATGATTGGTTGATATGGGTCAATGCCCAATGGATACATTTTCCGACAGTAAATAAGTGACCTTAAAAGGGCCTTAAAAGCAATAGAATTATTCATTATGTGCAAATAATGAGAATGCTGTTGTCACTTGTTTTATAAACTTTATTGAATTTATTCAGCTAAAATGGGCTTAAAACCTAAAATCAAATTTTGCACATGCAGCCAAAAGTTTATTGGATTTTTCTTATTAGTATTAAAATATGAATACACTGTCAATATATATATATATATATATATATATATCTTGCTTCTCCTCCATTTTCACTGCACTATAATATAATACCTGTATTGGTAATATTCTCACATGTCAAGCTAAACTGTTAACCAGCTTTTTGACTGGGTAACTACCTTTTTCTCCTTTGCCAGGATTGGGATGGCCTTTGCCTTACTGTGAATAGTAAGAGACTTGTGATATGTGGCTGTTCTACACAGCTGAACAAACGAAACAATATGAAGAATATGGGGCAGATTTACTAAGGGTCGAATTACGAATGAAAATTTGACCCTTAGTAATGAAAAATGAAAAAAAATGAAAAAAAAATTCTAAATTGGACAAGGGAATAATGGGGAATTAAAAAAATTTGAATTCGAATGAGTTTTTTTAGTGCAATTCGATCAATCGAACGATCGAATAGGGAAAATTCGATCGATCGAATATTCTAATCGAATATTCAAACAATTTTTAGTGATCGATCGAATTTTTCAAATTCGATCTTAGGGAATGATCCCCATTTTGTTAGGTTTAATCTGGCAAGTAGGTGATTGAATTTAAATAAAATTTTCGAATATTCAAATAAAATTAAATTCGAATATTCGAATCATTCGAATTCAAATATTCAATGGTCCAATTTGGTCCAATTTGCCTAATTTGCATATCCGAAATTCCAATTAGAATCTTTTTGAAAATTCGATCGAATATTCAAATACCTCATGTGAATATATGTGAATTTTGTAAATCTGCCCCATAGAATCTATTGTGTTATATATCTATATGTTCTGACCTGGACTTTTCCCAAATAAATAGACTTCTAATTTATTATGCCATATGTTGGGATTGATGATCTGAACGCATATCTAAGACTTATTAGTAAACATATATTCAGCAATATTTTACTCTTATTTTATTTTGCTGGGTATAGATGCAGTTGTATACGAGCAAAGATTTTGCACTATGTTTATAACAATCTTGTTAGAAGTGCTTCAATTTATTTTCCCAACAGTGAGAGAGACAATAGCTAGTATAGGAGCTACAACCATAGTGATGGTATAGTGATAGGTATAGTGTTCCTTTAATGGAACAAATGTTAGGCACCCCCCAGTCATTATATTCACTTTCATGATACCCTGGGCCAGGGCTCCTGCAGAAAACTTGGGGGAACTTTAATGTTAAAGTGGAAGCCAACTCTACGGTCCAGGCCCCTTATTCCACCACCCCACGTGACCTTGGGGTCTGCTCCCTCTACAGTTATACAGCTGAAAGCAGCATTCCCAATGTGCAAATGATCGTTAAGTAGGGTTGCCACCTGGTCAGTTTTTTATCAGCATAGCCAGCAAAATACTTGCCAAAGCTGGGCAGATATTGCAAATTTACCAGCAATATAAATCTGCAGTGGTTCTGCCCCAGATTGCCCCAGTTCACTTCCATCTCCCTCACCCTACTCTCCCTCTTACACCTCTGGAACCCTTCCTACTTACCTAATCATCACCTATCTGTGTCGTAATTCTGTCACTTCTTACATCATAAGCCTTCCGACCCATATCCCGCTGCCTCTTCTCACATCATTACCCAACTTCTTTGTCAGCGCTGGAGGTAGAGCCTACGGCAAATGGTGGCAACCCAATTGTTAAGTAAACACAGTAAAATTTGTACCCTGGGGAACCCCTAAATAACTCCTCAATGAGGACAATGTAGACAATATGACTAATATAGTATTAGTAGTATAGTAAGCAACATTTATTTTTGAAGCTATGAAGATATACTTGGAAATAAATCAATAAATGACAAGTAATTGTGCATACAAAAACAGATTTCCAATGTTAAAAATAATGTAAAGGTAGCACTCATTGTAAGTGACCTACCCTGATCTATGGTATGTCATAAAACATTGTACTTTAGATATATAATTTCCTTTAAAAGCAGAAAATGTTACTACTGAATATTAAATGTAAGGCATGTGTGTAGATGTCATATTTGCTGGTTTCTCAGAAAGATATGGCCATGAGCATGAGCATGAGCAGCTGGCAGGTCACTGCTATGTGTGGGATTAGTTGCAGCACATATGATGATAGTTAATGTGTTAATGTGTCAGGCTATTCAGAGGCACTTTATAAAGTGTAGCATTTTCTGGTGAATATTAAAAACACATAAATGTTGTGGCCATTTCCATTTTTAATCAGATTTGTCTGAGTGTATGGTTATTCACTGCGAAACAGCGAAATGTATTCTGGGAATTCGCCCCAGGCAAATAAATTTGTTCATTACTACTTATTAGGAAAAGCAAGAAGACTAATGCGTTGTGTTCCTAAATGGGAACTTACTCATAGGCTACAATGCACTTGCATCATTTATTTCTAGAACATTTCAATACTTTTGTCATTTTTGGAGGGTGCTTTTAAATTACAGCAGAAGAAATATGATATACCACCAGTGTGTTGCTCTAGGTGATCCCCAACCAGTAGATCGTGCGCAACATGTTGCTCTCCAACCCCTTAGATGTTGCTCCCAGTAGTCTCAAAGCAGGTGCTTATTTTTGAATTCCAGGCTTGGAGACAAGTTTTGGTTGTATAAAAAACAGGTGCACTGTCAAACACAGCCTCAATGTAGGTTGACAATCCACATAGGGGATACCAAATGGTTAATCACAGCACTTATTTGGCACCCCAATAACATTTTTCATGCTAGTGTTGCTCCCCAACTCCTTTCACTTCTGAATGTTGCTCACAGGTTCAAAAGGTTGGGGATCCCTGCTCTAGGTAAATGCCTGATTTGTCCATATTTGTCATATTTGCTGTCACTAGTAGGGACTAATACAGTAGAACCCCAACTAAGGGAACTGATATCAGCTAAGAAATGCAAGGGGGAATTTAAACATAGTGGGGGTCATTTATAAACTTTGCGCAAGGCAGATTGGTTCGCAGAGTTAATATATTTGCCCTGCACCTGGTTATATTTATAAAGCTGAATAGGAGTGTGCAAACAGATTCGAGAATTTATTTTTTACATTGCGAATGTCTATAGGAGCTTTTTATATATGGCAAAAATCACAAATTGCTAACACACTGCACCACAACTTTGGTGGCGGAGAAAATATTCGCAAAACTGTTTTGCAAATTGCGAATTTAAGTTACTTTTAACGCTATTTTCGCACAAAACAACCTAGCAAAGTGCCTGTACTCACGCAAAGACCCATCTTGTTTGCGAGTTGTTTGCGAGTTGTTTGCGAAAATTCATTCAAAATGCGAATTCGCAAAAACCATTTGCGAACAATATAAATCACCCCCACTGTATGATAACTGCTATTAACTAGTGATGGGCGAATCTATCCCATTTCGGTTTGCCGAAAAATTTGCGAATCTCCATCAAAATTCTCGAATTGGTGAAACTTTGCGAAACGAGGCACATCCCGTTGTCGATGCGAGTTGCATCGTTTTCGACATGTCACGTCATTTTTTTTTTTATGCAAGTCTCGTTTTTTTACGCCAGCAAATTTTCGCTGGCGTTTCGCAAATTTGTTCGCCAGTGGCGAATCGCGGGAATAAATTTGCCCATCACTACTATTGACTAGTCCCCATTTGGGTTATACAAAGACGCTAAGGCTGGAGACTGAGGAAGCCGAATTATAGACTATAAGCAAAGTCACAGTTTAGAAGAGTCTGGTTTTAAAGAAGGAAGTTAAAAAATGAATCTGGTCAAGTTAGATAAACAGCAAATGTTCATCGGCATCAAATGCTCTCCTCAAATCTATTTAGCTTAATTCGTCTTCTTCTGTGCATGTCTCCTGCATCTTTGCATGCCACCATTATCTCCAAAAATCCATATTTTTTATTTCCAGGTTTTGAAAAGTGAAATTTTTTAAATTATTCGTTAACCTTATCTGAGAAAGACAATCAGATCTCTCCCACCAGCTGTCTTTTCATGACTTAATATAAATACTGTTCTCTCTTTGGCAAAAGCAGTATCAAATATCTTTCTTTGTA
>CM044445.1:104995866-105009832 GCA_024363595.1 Xenopus borealis
TCGCAATGTAATATTGTTCCTTAAACTGTTATTGCATTGCGATTTTTAATTGCGCATTGCGAATTTTAATTGCGCATTTCGAATTTTAATTGCGCACCCTTAAGAAGTGCTTGAAGGTGTCATAATCTTTAGGAGCAAACATAACGACTTTTTCAGTAAGAAGTTTTATTACATTGACTGCGCATTGGCGCAAGCTGTAAAATTCGCAAACTCTCTTCCACTGTCGGAAGTGGTCGGTAAAACAGTTTCCGGTTTCGCAAAAGCTATATTAAATTCGCGCAGAGCAAAAATTGTTCGCCCAGAGGCATAACTTTTCCCATTGCGAATAGTTTTTGCCTTACCGACTTATATTACATTCCCCTATGTCTTTTAAGTGTTATAGAGTAGCTTGTTAAAGTGAGCCTGACATAGCTCTGCTAAGTTTTTTTTGAATGCACATGCATTACATTGTACAGTGACAATGGCTCAGAGAATGTCAACATTTTTAGAAAGATAACTTTTTCACAGTCCTACCAAGCAGGTGACAACTCCAAGAGTAACCATTCAGCAATTATTACAAGCCTACTTCAATGAGTAACCAAAACTAGGGCAAACTTGGAACCTTTCACTACAGGTATTATAACTGAAACCATATTTGGAAAAGTTTAGAAGAGGCAACCTTTCATATCCACAAAAAAAATTGTGTTAATATTTATACACCCAGAAGTTTTCATCACAACGCAACAACTGCGGCATGAACCGTCATGTTGTGCTCTTAATCATACCCTCTACAGTGAATTCCAAGTGATGCCTACAGTAATGGCCCTGTGATAGATGACTCATTTCCAGAGATGAAAGAATAAATCTTTTATCGGTGCCAGCCAAGAGCAATTGCAACCTTAGCAGCTTGGGTGCAGCCAAAAAGGCAATGTCAATAGCTATGAAGATAAGAGGGAAACTCACACCTATTTCATAAGAACATCAGCTTGATTCTCTTCTCACAAGTTGTTTAAAGAACTGCATGGCCACACAGTAGCATCAAAAGCTTCTGTGCACAAGGATGATGGAACAACATGTTCAAAAAAAAGGGTGCAATCATGGTGTCATCCATTAGAAGCAACAGCACAAACTGTATTTATATACACATAAGCACAATGGCATGGTGGTGGTTAGATACGATTTGCTGGAAGATCTGAGTATTGAAGTTAAGCTGGCCACACATGTGCAGTGTCCTATTTTCAGGATTTGTTGCAAGGAATAAACTTAAAAGACCCTGTATAATGGATACTGGTTGTTTCATCAATCAGGCAGGTTTGGTCATTTTTACAGACAAAGACAAGAGGAGACATTTTGTGCATTATTAAATGCCCTCCCCTTTAAATAAACAGGGTTTGTTAGTACATGTATTGCAATAAATTCAAGAAGGTCAAAGTCATTCCTGGCCTGGCAATTCCTACACTCATATCTCTTTATGTTTGGCTTTCTATCAGTTTGCTGATTTCACTAGGCTAGTAAAACTGGTCTACCAGAATTGCAGATGATAAGCAGAAAGATAAAAATGTGATCAGCAGGTCTACTCTAAACATACATGTAGTTTTATATATGTAGTTTCATATAGTATATCGAAGCCCACTGGTTCAAATCTACCACCTTCATCAGATCATCAGGCCATAAAGGTGGTGATGTTACTTCTGCAATGTAGAAATCCTAAAGGTGCCATCAAGTCTTAAAACCCACAGTTTGACAGTAGGATGCTGTAACATTTGAAGGTACTGTTCTCTGCAATGCAATTTCAGCTTCTATTAATATCTGAAGAGATATTAATTTAAATGTTTGATCTTTACTTTCTGTGGTCGGGAGTTTGGTTATATTCCATAAAATTCCAGTTTTAACATTCAAAGCATTATCTGAAACTTAAACCAACCCCTATAAAATGATGCTGTATTATATTTCATTCATTAGAAACATGGATATTCAATAAAATCTGTCCTACAAATGGAATCCATGTCCTCCTACAGTCAGACACTGCCTGATATTATCATTATAAAGTATTTCTTACTCTTAAAGGACTAGTAACTAGTGATGGGCGAATTTATTCGCCAGGGGCGAATTCGCGGGAAATTCCCTCGATTCGAAAACGACGTGACGCGTGCCGGAAATGATGCGACACGCGCTGTTGTTTAGCCATGGGAGCTACCATTCAAAGGAGAAAAGGCTCAAGTTACACAGCAGATAGCTGATAAGCTCTGTAGAACATAATGTTAACTGTTATCCATTACTTATCCTGTGCCATTTAGCCGTTTTTCAATATCCGCCATTGCTACTTAGCAGCATGTTGAACTATAGTAGTCTTTCTGAAGCAAACAGATCAGTTTTAACATCACAGGGCAACACTACTTGTAGTTGGCTAGAAACAGGTTTTATTGTTTCCTGTGCTGGAGAAAAATAGGTTACTTTTCCCCAGGGGCATTTTTGGCATGAGTCTCATACAATGGTGGCAAAATTGTATTCTAGGAGTAAGTAAGTAAGTACGTAAGTAAACTATAGAGCTTGCATAACTTTAAGAGCCAATTGTTTTTTACAGGATGTTCCTGGTGCACCGGGCTCTGTAGCTTTTCTTGTCCCATAAAAAATAATTAAACCGCTTGCTAGCCAGCTACAAGTAGCAACTCCCTGTATGTCATAAGCCCTTTAGTTTCTCTTAAATTGAATTTATTACAAATGTTTTTTTTATCCCTATCTTTATTTTCTATAAATTATGCAAGTTTAGCCCGTATTCTATTTCCAAGCTGAATCAGTCAGATAAGACAAATCTAATATAAAGAAAACAAGTTCAACTTAAGAATTAAAGGTGACAGATTTATTGGATTCTGTGGCTGAAAAAGAATCCTCTGATCCCAGCCAAAATCACTAACTTCTTTTCCTAAGTATAATTCAGAAACGGAAAATTGCTCCCCAGTGGCGCATCTTTCTCACTGTTTGTTACATACACATTGATGAGAACTCTAAAAATATAACGGTACAGAACCAGGTCTATATGAACCTCTAAGAGCTTCTGATACAACATTTTTGATAGATATGAATTGCTTTTTTTAAAGGAAATTTATAACAGGGTTTACCAATCTGTAATGTTGGCCCATTTATTGTTGCTTAACTGAACCTACCTATCTGTTATGCTAATATATGGTGGTGGTCATTGTCAGACTGGGGTATCTGGGACCCACTGAGAGTTGTCATCCCATGGGCTTACTACCCCTGCCATGCAGGCCCTCATCCCCCCAAAAAAACCAACCCCCGACAGCACCTCCCCAAGCCTCATATGTACCCCCACCCAGCTGATGGGCAGTCAGTGGGACTTGGCCAATGGGTCCCACTGGGGCTAGACAAACTATTTTTTGTTCCTGTGTCCTGCTGGCCCAGTCCGACTCTAGTGGTGCTCAGTCATGGACAACCAGCTTCATACTACAAATATCAAAATTACCCTATTTTATTCTGTTGTATCACCTGAAGTAAGTGGAGCAAGCAAAAGATACTTTATAGTTTCAGATCTAATGATTTAATGAAAGGGTGATGTGGTAGGGGCAGAGAAAATGCTTTATTTCAAATGATACAGCTTAAATTTACATTTGATTACATTTTAAGAATTAAATAAAAAAAACTATATATATATATATATATATATATATATATATATATATATATATATATATATATATATATATATATATATACGTACAAACTGGAGTGGAGTACTAGACCTGTCTCAGACTTAGCCCACTCTCGCAGGCAAATAATATATATCAACAAAAAAGTCCAGACCACATATGAAGGTCAAAAAAGATTTTTACCAGATTCTGGCAGTGTGCAAACAAACACGACGTTTCGGAGCTCCCTCCCCTTTGTCAAGCATGATAGGCATCATTCAATAACAACTATTTATACAAATAATAGACACACCCACCCCATGACTTTGCATCATAGTTACACAATAAGCCCTCCAAAGGCTATATAAAGTACAATACATGTTATTAACACATGATATCTACCTACTTATATCGTATGGAGTAGTAAACCCAGGGTGTCTATTCAAGTCTCAACACTGACCCCTATCCATATTACTCAAACATTATCAGATAAATGCATAAAGGTCATATTCTCTATTTAACCCCTTGGGGTGCACTGTTTGCAGCGTATGCATCCAAAATTTCTCTCTTTTCTGGAGTTGTTTGAGTCTGTTGCCCCCCCGTCTGTGGGGGGCAACAGACTCAATAACAAGAAATCTGAGGGAAGCCACAGTATGTCTGGCCATGTGAAAATGCGCCGGAACCGGCAGCTTCAAATTTTCTTTTCTAATCGTTGATTTGTGTTGACAAATCCTGTCTCGTATAGGTTGTATAGTCTCACCCACGTATGCAAGCCCACATGGGCACTTTATCATATATATGACATAATCCGAGTCACACGTAAAATGTCCCCTTATCTCATTCTTTTTCCCAGAATGTGGGTGTAAAAAGTGAGTGGTGCGTATTGCACTAGAGCATTGATTACATCTACCACACGGGTACATGCCATTGCGTAAGGGTGCCAATATCCTCTGTGAGCCAGATCACTATATATACATATATATATATATATATATATATATATAATTAGCTTTATGCACTGCACTCTAATCCGGAATTCTTCTTGTAGTTAATGCCGGGTGCTGGATCCAAAGAATATGCATGCATTAATATAGTGAAGATCCGCACACCATTCTTGCTTGTGTCAATTCATATATTTATTTTGTGCATAAATCCGACGTTTCGGCCCCAATGGGGGCCGAAACGTCGGATTTATGCACAAAATAAATATATGAATTGACACAAGCAAGAATGGTGTGCGGATCTTCACTATATTAATGCATATATATATATGTGTGTGTGTGTGTGTGTGTATAAAGGCTTAGGCACACACTTAAAAAAACAATTACCTGGGTGCTGTTCAGAAATTCGATATACAGTATCTATGTAAAAATGCTGAAGCACACCAGGATTTCAAAAAAAGACTTCTTTATTGGATCAACGTGATAAAGGTCCTTGTGTGGACCGAAACATCGATCCAATAAAGAAGTCTTTTTTTGAAATCCTGGTGTGCTTCAGCATTTTTACATACATAGTAAATCCTCCTAAGCACCAAGATTACAATCAGGTTTCTCTGTGTATCAACATTCCAGCCGTGTTTAAATTAAAATTACTTTGGATAAAGTCTGCTTGAAATAACTACAGTATCTATCCACAAAACCCTTCTTGGTATTGAATATGAACATTGTACTGATCCTAATGTTATGAATCAATTTCAGTGTAACCTGTAAAAGGTATGTCTCTCCCAGAATGCTCTATGAGAGAGACAGATGTGGAAAGTAATAGGGACTCTGCTCACCTGCGTTGCCTGGTCACTCCAGGCATATCAAACTGGAACACCATTTACTGAACTCCCTATGGGATAGAGTTGCCACTAACTCCAGTCAGGGGGGTGACGTTGCCTATTACGTGGTGGAGCGGTGACCTTGTGGGGGTGGGCCAGTTGCATCAGGGGTGGAGTTATGAAACAGTGATCGGCACTTGGCTGATCGTTGTGTCAACAGCTTTAACCTTGACAGCTCTTCAAAAATCCAGGCTGTCTGGGTCATATATTCAAATATTCATTCTCTCTAGACACACTTGACAAAGACAAACTTGCATGAAATACATTGGACTACAAATTTAATTTAAGGAAAGTACCAATTCAGCCAATCAGAATATGAATGATCAGAGCTGTCTGCTGATTGATTGCTATATAATACTATTCTACCTTAGAATACTATTCTTGCTTGGCATTCTTTTCCTTGATTCAGTTCCTGGATTAAAATTATTCCTTAATCCTTATGCACCTCATGAGTGCACAATTTTCACATTTTATTGCATCTGTTCCCTTCTCTCAAACCAGTCTTACTAGGGAATCACATAATTCAGTTGAATGGAAAAAAAACCATGAAATTTTGCCAAATGCATTGGGTCAATAGTGTTTTTATCTCATGTCAAGTGCATTGGAGTCAGTGAGTGCTCTTTTCCATGTGTTTTCTCCTGTTAAATGCATTGTCACTAGGCATTTCAGTTCAAATAATGCTTTTTCCTTATCTCTGGAACAGGAATGCTTTTTTTTCTGGCAAAACAAAATGCATGGAAACAGGGCTGGATTTACATAGCCGGCGCCCCTAGGCCCACTACCATTCGTCACCCCCATACTCTGCACTTTATTCACAAATTTTCATTATCAAGACCTGA
The DNA here is from genome assembly GCA_024363595.1 of Xenopus borealis. Taxonomy (NCBI): domain Eukaryota; kingdom Metazoa; phylum Chordata; class Amphibia; order Anura; family Pipidae; genus Xenopus; species Xenopus borealis. The sequence continues at coordinate 105,002,151 of CM044445.1, forward strand.
GCAATGGGGAATGGCACATGGGAAATGTAAAAAACTATTGTATCTCCTGGGTATCCCCAGTCTTTCTGAACCAATGTGGGTGTGGCCAGGCAGCACGCCGCCCACTAAAATCCTGCCGCCCTAGGCCTAGGTGGCCTTTCCACAAATCCGGGCCTGCATAGAAAAACTCTGAAAAAAACTCTGGAAAAACTGCCATTGCTATTCTCTTTCCAATTTCTCCTGTGCAGAAAAAAGCATAGTAAAATTATAATACAGATTCACAAACATTTTTGCCACTGGAGAAAAAGCTTATTTCACCGCAAAAAAGAAATTTGCTCATTCGTAATGGAGGGAATGCCCCAATAAATCCTGACCCATCTGAATACTGCTGAATGATGCCATTATACAATAACATATATATTTTTGAAAATATTTGTCTTTCTTGGTTAATATGTATTCTAAAACATGGAAAACATGTTTCCCATATTGCTACAAATCAACAAAAAAACAAGATATTTTCTGGCATAAAGAACTTTAAAACACCTTTGTTTAGACATATTTTGCTGTTACTTAAATATTCCTAATTTCCCAAGCAAAACACAAGAAAAAAAGTCCCTTATACAAAGAATCATGAAAAAGCCATGTGAAGTGACATAACATTTCCTGCATGGGAGACATATTATGTTTTTACTTGACATACTGTATCAAAACGTTCAAATAGCTTTCCCTTAGCAACCTTTCTGTTTACTGGTGATACAGACAAATAACTAGCATTGAATGATGGCTGTTATTTATCTTAACAGAACAGTAAAAACGCACAATGTCCCTGTCTTAAATTTATATATATATATATATAAACATACCACAGCTCTCAAAATAACAACTATTTCAAGGCTGTAACATCCAAGATAAGGACTTTTGCCTCAAATGACCTTGTGGAAACTGCACAGAACAAATTCAAAGATAACTACAAGTTCAGGAACAGGCTGGGTTCTTGCAGTTTATTAATTGAGATTTTTTTTACTTGCATTTTTCAGCTTTTTTTTATTTGTGATTATAAACCTTTATTGAGGAAACCCCCCTACTATGTGCCATGAGTCACATAGCAAATATGAGCAAACAGTTACCTCTGGGACAAATTATGGCGTATTTTCCCATCAATAGACACATACAGTAGATTGAAGCTTGTAGTCTATGTTTGCTATTTATAGTAGTCAGTGATCCCTGAAAAACCTTTAAAAAAAGGAAAAAATAAATAAAACCAGGAGGCTCTATTTAAGACCTATTTTAAAGTAAAATGTTATAGGCTGCCAAGAAGTACACAAGTCAGGGACACATAGCAGAGAATAATACTGCACTGTCCACACATACATACCTATACAACCTGTGTACATACGTAAGTAGGTGGTCCTGTTGTCACTAAATCATTATTTGATTTGTAGCTCATATTTAGATATTACACTATCCTAAACATATATACTAGGACAAGGATCCATTCCAGCATACTGTATGCTTATTCTGGCAGACAAACTGGGAACCCTCCACCTTATTGATGAGAGAGAGAAGGAACAGACTAGGTGCCTCAACCAAAAAAGATTCCAAGGGATGCCACCAGGGGCACTAAGAATGACATTACTAATATGTCAATATAGAAATAACAGTACAGTAAATATAAGTAAAATAATAGAATAGACTATAGAACAAGTAATACAACATAACAAATATATAGCAATGGCAACACACTTACTAGAAATAACACAAACTCAAGTAAATCGCTGTGTCCAAACTGAAGTTACATATTGAGTGCTTTAGACAAAGAGAACCTTTCTAGAAGTTCTTATCAACTCCTGTGGTATTGCTACCTCCTGTGCCAGATGAATACTTTGAAATAAAGGCAATTTTAATACTACATGGGAGTGCTGCTACCTACTTTGGAAATTTGCTACAAGGATATGAAGGTGAACATATCAGTTGGCGTGCACACCGAAAAGTAAGCTTGCGATTCTAAATGCTGGATGATTCTCTATATTGCTACCTCCTACACAGTACCTTCTTTTGGACCAAGGGAAACTTCATCAATCTAACAGATACAAACACAAAACCAGTTCTTTCTCAGGGGATGCATGTTAATATTCTCTCAATCATTTTTTATCTACGGAGATGCTCACCAGGGCTATCCTACTGGAAATCACAGGCAGATTCATGGTGCTGATGTGTTGGGCAGCTCCTGGACATATTGCTACTTGACAGTCAGCAGATCTTTCCCTCCACATTGCTTTGGACATACAGACTTCTCCTCTTGCCCAAGTTTAGCAGGAGCACCTTACACTCTGCCTCCTTGTATGGTCTGTTCAAAAAGTGGCTGCTGGGTCTTCATTATTTTTCTATTCAAGCTCCCCATTGAGGGACAACATTTGTTCAGGACCAAGCTTAGCTTTCACATACATTAAAGGGCATGTAAAGGCAAAAAAAATAAAATCCCATTTTTACTTTCTTTAATGAAAAAGAAACCTATCGCCAATATACTTTAATTAAAAAATGTGTACCGTTTTTATAATAAACCTGACTGTATGCAGTGAAATTCTCCCTTCAATTACTATTGTGGATCGGAATAGTCAGATGGTCCCTAACTGCTAGCAGGGAAACAATCATACTTATGAACAGCAGAGGGAGCCCCTGCCTTACTTCCCAACCATGCAGAACTCATGCAGCTTTATTTTTTTCCCTGTTTTGATAATTTATGACCATCCCTAAGCAGCCCAGACCACACTGAGCATGTGCACAGTTTTGGTCATGCAAAGATGTATAACAAAGTTACAAGATGACAGCCCTCTGTGACCAACTTTGAAAGCATAAATCATTTATTTGGTTAGGTTTTGTGGTTCAGTAAGTTCATGTTTATGTTTAGTATACAAAATACAGCATTTCTAGCCTTATTATTTTTTTTTAGACTTTCCTTGTCCTTTAAAGGACGTCAACCCCAAAAATAATTTTTTGCCTGATAAAAGAAAACATCCGTCTGACAATTCGGATCCACAATAGTAAATGAAGGGAGAATTTCACTGCATACAGTCGGGTTTCTTATAAAAAAACTGTACACATTTATTAATTAAAGTATATTGGAGATATAGTTCTTTTTCATTAAAGAAAGTAAAAATGGGATTTTATTTTTTTTGCCTTTACATGCCCTTTAAGAAAATGTTGCTCTGCTTAGACAGCAGAAGAGTAGAAAAGGGTCATGTGACGTTTTTTCTAAGCAGAACCTATTTTTCTGAAATTTTCTACCAACTATGAGACCTGTCATAACCAGCTGATGGCACTATTGTGTATAACAGTGTATTAAATTGCTTATATTATTATTACTATTATTATTATTATAAATAAATAAATAATGTAAATTGCAAAAGTGCATAGAGGAGCTCTACATGAATTTGTTTTAAGTATTTACATTTCCTTGCATGATCTTTTTGGCAAAGCAACTTAAAAACATATGTGCATAGACACCTGTACCCTATCTGTAATTGTGGTATCAGTGATTCAGAAAGGTATGGGCTGGGTTCTGATTATGAAAAGCATGGGAAGCGCTGGTGGAAAAAGGTTTGAGACCCCTACTGTATTAATTGATTTTAGCCAAATGTTTGAAAATAGTTTTGACATGGCTAATGGCATGCATATAATACAGCAATCGCTGTGGATGGAAAAGTAACACAAGTGGGTCAAGCCTGTGCCAACACTTTCTTCCGTTTATCTAGAAGGAGGCAAACAAAGGCTCTTTTATAATGGGTATAATAGTTAACATCCTGCCATAATGTGTAAAAATATGAAATCCCCTGTTTTCATAGTGGCGCTTTAACTAGTTTTGTGCCTCTCGCCTTATATGGAAAGGATACAGCTGCAGCTTCTGTGGTGGACCAGTGCCAGCTCACGCTTCTTGAGAACAGTCTGTTGAATGAGTCACTTGTTAGAGAAAGGCCAGAGCTCAAAAGCGGCCTTCTGGAATTCGAGGAATGCTACAATATTTATTAAGAGGTAGAAGTCAAAGGACAAGTCAATGGCTTGTAACAGGTCAGTCTTTAACTCTATGACTAGGGTGGCTATAAAAGCAGAGCGTTCCTGCAGAGAGAGATGTTGGTTTTGGCTTCCTTTTAAGTTGTTTGCATTTTCTAAAAGTAAAAGGCATAGAAAGAAAGTCAGGGAAGTCAGTGATTGGGACTGCTTCAGTATATGGATAAATATCCTGTGAAGGAAGGTGTTCCTGTTTAGATTAAAATACCATTGCTCCCATTTGTGTCTGCAATATTTATGCACTGAAATATCATCAAGGTTTATTTATAAAACTGTGCTCTTTTGGACAACTGATATCCTGCCCTATTAAAACATTAATCATATAAATGTCAGTACATTATCTTCATAAAGAGGCTTGATTCAGTTAAAAACATGGATATCTCAATTTTGTGTACCCCAGCGCATTGTGATTTAGTGCATCATACAGGAACTGGAAATAGGGTATTCAGTAACAGGGAAGCATATCTCAAGAAAATATGCACAACAGGGTCATGACAGGATTGGAAGCAAAGAACAATACTACTAGAGACAAGCTTATGCGCTTTGGGTCCTACGGGAGAAAAGCGCTTTACAAATGTTGTTTGTTGTTGTTGTTGTAGAGCCAGACCATGTAATATTGGAACCCAAAGCAATACTACTTGGACTTGCACTCTGTCTGTCTTCCACAGCCTAAACTTGCTCACTCACCCCCCTGGCCACTTTATTCAAATGCCATGGTGTCCCACCCAAACTTTTCAGAAAGTATGACTAACCTTGCCACTCACTACCAGCCTGGAACTCTTTACTTGCTTGCACCATCGCCACTGATTGCTCTGCATTGGGCCTAAGGCACATATGTCTACTGCCTACCTCTAGTTCCTGCCCTGAGTATTTCTGACAGTATAAACAGGGGAATTCAAGGAAGCCTGCAACTTACTGGAAGTTGTACTATTGGTGTCTGACTTTTCTCAGTTAGGTAACTTGTATTCCTAATTCTTAAACATTAAATGAAGTATGAGATGACCCCCATACAAGACTCTACTGTTGCATACAGATATATAAAGACCCAGAACTGTACCCAGATGACCAATACAATGTTTTCATATAACTGTAACTTTTGGACAACAACAGAAGACTCATCCCAAAACATTTACATTAAAACAAACAGTGCTATAGGCAAGGAAATATGAATAATGTGATTTTGTTTTCCAGATAGATTAGCTGCAAGGGAGCCAAGATGGGACAGGAGCACCATTATAATTTATGTTTCTGTAGATACAGATACACTGGACTTTTTACAGAACTGTGCATAACCTCCAATATAACCTTCCATTTTTAGGTCTTACCTTGTCATTGAGCTTTGCCCAGCAGCCTAAATCTGTCAGAGGAGTGCTGGGAATAGTAGCTCAGCAACAACTACAGGGTGTCAGACAAGCTTGGTTGTATAATATTTAAACAGGGCTCTCAAGCATGTTGTGGTAAGCCAGGCCAGGAGGGGGAGGCTGGGTGCTATAATTAAAAAATAACTCTGTTGCTAGATCTGTCTGTGGGACTCTTACCTACTTTAAAATCTACTTTTATGCCTCATTATGCTTGGAAAAAAACCCAATGCATTTCCAGAAACAACAGTCCAGTGAAAAGGTTGCGGTTTGTTTGATTTGCTTTGGTAATCATAGATGCATACTTGCGATTTTATCACTTTCTCATTTTTATATGCTGGATCTCATTAAGATGTTGGCTATGTACCTACAGTAGCTGAGTGAAGAAACTGGATGGTCATCACAATATTATTGTTTGAAGAGCAACACTGAGCAGTGAGTCATAAATTGGTAAACGATATTTCATAAACTCTACTGAGAAGTAGCAAAGATCATATTAAAGGTTCCAAAAATAGTATTTTCTCCAAATTCTCAAATTCTCCAAATTTTCCTTCTCAAGGCCCATCAAACTGCCCCTATATGGCAAGGTATAAAAGGTTGTTTCCTTTTATTTTACTTTCTTAGATTAACACATGCATAAAATTCACATGAAAAACAGGAATGGCATTATTACATAATTTTGACTTAAACTACAATTTATTCCCCTTTATTGGCTACACAAAGCTTGGTGTCTGTTTTTAATCAAGTATTGTTTTATGAAGCTGATTTCTACAGCGGCATAAATGTTTTGATGTACTTCAGAAGTTAAACTATGCGTGTGTAGCCCTCTGGTCAAGTTCCAATATTAGATAAGAACGTGCTTTTGACTTTGATGCTTCAAAAATTTTTGTATCTCTTGACAGGGAGCAAGGACTACTGGGGTGTGTAAGGCATAAACAGATCTAAAATAGCCTAAATAGTCTAAAATAGTTTCGCATCACATAATTATCATATTGTGTATGTCATAAATATGTAACCCATTCTCTAATAATGCACTTGCTGGTGCTTGGAAAAGTAAAATCAGCTAGAGAAAACTTGGTTCATCTTGGTACCATGCTTCATTACCAAGATATGCCTTAGATTTACCAAAAATGGTCCATTTGAGGATAAACGACTGATACAGTAATCTGTCTCCATATGGAACTGTCTAATCCTTACAGAGTAAGTTTCTTTTTATGATGAATTAAGTAGAAACTAGAACAGGGGGGTTACAGTACCTGTGATCTACTCTAACTGTGCCAAAACGTAAACCACATAAACCACTGAGACCACTACTAAGTTCTGTTGGACTTTGTATTACTGTTTGTACTGTGCATTGAGAAAAGTGGTTGAAGGATTTTGTTCAGAGGGTGGTTGGCATTCTTACTTGGAGTAGGGCTTTCACAGGGTTCTCACTTAGTTTAGTTTTTTAGTATTTAGTTTGCTTATTAATTAATTGGAGGATGGTATAGAAAGTAGTGTATCTGTGTTTTCCTATGACACAAAACTATGCAGCCAAATTAATGTCATCCAGGATGTGTCATTCCTGCAGAGGATCTAGACAAACTGGCAATCTGAGGGGCTAAGTGGCAGATAAAATTCAATGTTTATAAATGTAAGATGTAATTTAACAATGTTCAAGCCACTACTAGCCCAAATGGAACTGCATTTCGCAAATTGATAATGGGGTACTTGTGGAAAGTGAACTTAACTGTTGGAAGCAATGCAGGGCCAGTAGGATACTTTTCTGTATAGATTCATGGGAGAAGAGGATTATTATTCTTTTTTTTTACAAAGTAATGGAAAGGCCCCAAGGACCCATTTAGAATATGCAATGCAGTTTTAGTCTCCAGTGCTTAACAAAGATATCAATTAAATAGAATTTCCAACTGAGTTGATAAAGATATGAAAGGTTTTGGTTAAGAGGAAAAAGTTGAGGTTGTTTACACTATGAAAGAGAAGACCTTCCACTGGTGAAGAAAGTATCAGAAAGTTTAGTGTATGCCCCCTACACCTTGTATATTTACATTCAGGGCATCTATTCAGATTGGAAGAAAGAAGGTTCTAGGAGGTTTTTGTTACAGTGACAACTGTGAAATTGTTTAAAGGACAAGGAAAGTCGAAAATAGAATAAGGCTAGAAATGCTGTATTTTGCAAACTAAACATAAATATGAAGTTTTTTCTAATTTTTAATATATTAGAATTTTTATACAGGGCTTATTTCATGAAATAGAAACAGCAGCACCATCAGCTGGTTGGTT
>CM044445.1:105010853-105022689 GCA_024363595.1 Xenopus borealis
TATTTGAAGCATGCAAGGCACTGTAGCGAATATGGTCTTGGCTGAAGGACAACTAAGTTCTACTGTACATTGTTTCAAGAGTCTGAGCAAACTGTGCACAATGGTACAGACAAATACTTTTGTGCCATTAGTTTTACAGCTTTGAAATCACTGCAAAGTTGTATTTAATGAACATTGAAAAGTGCCTTTTGAATTATATTTTCGTTCGATATGCAAAACATCATGGCACTTACAAGGCAATCCTGAACCATTGTAAATTGCAGCACTTACCTGACTGTGTCTGTAAATGACTCACCCACTTAAATTATAAGGCATGGACCTACTTCCTTAACACATATTTATTTATATTGTATGATTGTATTGTTCCCCAATGTATATACACATTTTTTGTACAGGGTTGTGGAATATGTTGACACGTAATACGGTACATAATAATAATAGGTATGTGTTTTACATTCGTGGTTCTAGTAAAGTGATGGGCACAAACATGATTGCTGTCCTCCATACAGCAGGAAAAGGAAAATCATAACAAGTGCTGGGGATTTGGATTACTACACCATCAGATTCATTTTGCCTATGCTTTCCTTTATGATCTGATGCTACTGTCTTGCTATAAGTTTCATTAGATGCTAGGTACATTATAATAAATCTGAAGATGTTCTCCTATACCACCCGTTGGAGCTTGTTATAAACACCTCCTATATCTATCTTTGGATGGATATAAGCAGTTTTCCCAGCTTGCAGCAGTTGCCAACAAAAGTTGAGATGACTCGATACACTGGCAACTGGCATTGAGTCATATGGCACAGCTGGATTAAAGGGGGTGTTCATCTTCATTTATATTGCATTTTTATAAAATAAAGTGTTTTCAACTGTGCTTGCTGTTGCAGAAGTTTAATGATGTCTCCCATGTTCTCTTTTAGGCTGCTTCTATTGAGTCTTCCCTATGACATGACAAAGAAGCCTGAAGCTCAACTGAAGCTCTGCTGAGCCTTACATTTCTGCTAATGTGCAGGTGTCTGGCTGTAAATTCAGCCAAATTAATCAATTATATTTAAATGAACAGAACCCAGTGCCTAAAGGCAGGATCCATGGTTACAAGCTGGTGTTTGGAGACTCCCCTTGGGTAGGGGAAATTGGAAAAAAACTACAAAGAATATCACCAGCAAAGATCATCTAAAAAAAGACACTTTATTTTACAAAACATGATCAATTGCAAAAAGGTTTTTAATGGCAAGAGATGTTTATATCTGGACATTTGTCCAAATGTAAATTCTCCCTTTAAGGCCAATCAAAAGAACGTTAGGACCCAGGATATGCTGTTAATTACCAAGGAGAACGTAAACATTATACAGCATTGAAGAAATTATTGTAACTAAACCAGGGGGCATAATAAGGCTAGCAATGACTGTGTTTCACCTCTAATTCCTATTTTATTTGAATGGCGAACAATTAATTAATTAATATGATGCATATTTAATTAGAAATAGGCAAAATTGTTGTCTTGGGGACATAACAGCCATGGCAGCTGATTTTGACCTTAGAAAACAGTAATGGCTGTCCCTATAAAGGACAAATTCAAATCATGATACAATGTCAAACACTATGAACCCTTGAACTACTGATAATGGTATAAGGTGCCTACTAGTTTCTGAAGGGAACAGAGACTAGAACCTACGATTACATTTTGGTGAATATATAGTTTTCCCTTCTTTAGAGGTTGTGTTCCTCTCACTTCAGACCAAGACAAACACAATTTTTTGGTGGTTGTTACCCCCTAAATTCTGCCTGAATACCCCTCTCCCATATCTATTAATAATATCTCCATACTACTATACAGTATCTACAAGCAAAACGGGCCCAACTCCTTTATAGCTCTAGATTTTGCTTAATTTCTTACACATTTGTCTCATTCTGCAAGACAAAAATCATTTTATAGTCAAGTAAGCCATTGAGCAGCTCTTCCTGCAAATAAATTCCATATTTCTCAGTAACTTGGCAACAGAATTGCAATCACTTATCTGCTTTAGACAGGAGGCTCCATCCTTACAGGTACACGTCGACAAACATCCATTGCCAATTCATTTATCGCCGAAGGCTTATGCCTATTTGTTCTATTGATGTAATGCCTGGCAAAGTTACATGGAACTGTGTGCTGCCTCTGTACAGTGAGTTTCAAAGAGAAAGTTTAGTACTTCTGGAAGGGTCGCATGGAACATAAATACCAGCAAACTACATCACAGTCATCACATGAATAATAAAGCCATAGTTGCATGTGGTTGTGGCTATCATAAAATCAATGTAAACATTTATTCAGGTATATATTTCTCTGAAAACTTTCAAAGTATTTATATTTTTAATTATCAGTGGAACAGATGTTGGTCCAAGTGATCAGCACTTTCAAAAGGTAATTTTTGGTCTGGGACTTCTGTCACTAACACATCTTTTTTGATACCTTATTGAGTGACAGCCCTTCAATATTTTCTGTTTATTACTGTTATGATTCTTCAACAACAGTTTCAAACCAGAGCCAGAAGTGGTCAGTGAGGTCACTGGAAGAAGCATGTGGCTGAAATACTTAAAGAGGACCTGTCACCTTGAGACATGAGTAAAATATTTCTTTTCCCTCCTTAGTTAAACCCTTTAGTCAGCTGTTTTTGTCTATATCTGACACGGATTACAAAATATCCTACATGTAAAAAGTGCTTCATAGGCGCTGCCATGTTTAAACACCCCTTTGTTTTCCGTGTGTGGGCTGTGCCAAACTGCCAAATCTCATTCATGCTTAGTCAGAGTATACTCTATGATAGACAAGCTCTGTATAACTCATGTCACACCAGGACTTGATATTCTATTAGAATTATTTGAAACACCTTCTATTGTTCTATTCAGATTGTGTGGGCTACTCCAGCCACTAACAACTGCACAAACTGGTGATATCGTGAGAGGAGTCTGCAGGACTGATTCTACCCATGATGCTTTGCTCTCCTGACTTTCTGGAAAGTCAGGGCTTCAGTTAGTGTCTCATGCACATTTGAAAAGTAGTTATAAATTGAGAATTAGTGAGATTTGAGCATAATAAATAGGGGTATGTGGTTTGTTTTATAAGTTTTATTTCCTTCCTAGTGTTAACTCAATCATGACAGGTTTCCTTTAACGACACTAAAAATCACACCCTTTTATTTTGCCATGGAAGTAGAAAATAAGTAGGACTTAATGATGAATCACAGAAACCTGACCTGACCTAAAAACTCTTAATTAGCTTTGTTTTTTAACCTGCTTTTTGGGAAAAGTATTCTTTTTTATTTTGTTTTCAGTTACTATTCATACACCTTCTATCTACAAGTTGCTGTTTTCTTAAAGGGGGATTATAATACTAGAGGTGGGCTATGGAAGGTTATCAAGTGGCCAAGTCATAAAATCCATGAATACAGAAGTATGCCACACAAAAGCTGTGAAAGTTACGTAGAAGTCAGTGGAAGATGTCTTTCTTTTCTTGCAAAGATTTCAAGTCTTTCATTTGTGGTTTTAGAGGTTTTTGGAGATACGTTGTTGTACCAGGGTTTGTTCATGAAAAAAATTAGGTTTTTGAATTGCTCAGTGGCTTTTTTTGTACTTTTTTTAGTCAGGTCGTTTAGTAACTTTCATGGAATTTGAGTTTATAGAGAAAATGAGTTTAATCATGTTTTAATAAAACTCTAATACCACTAAAATGCAATCTTTATTAAATGGCTCTACCCATGTCACTGAGAAGCTGTTGAGAAGCTTTAAGGGTTGTCACAAATCATCAATTACAATATGAGGTTCACCTACCATATAAGCCAATGCTACATGGCTTAATGCTCATACCACTGGATCTCCCACCCGTCTTATTCTCCTGCTGGGACATTTCTTCTCATTACTTATGCTCGAAATCTCCCTTCACAAACAAAGCCGGTGGTATCATGAACTATGGAATTATGGTAGTTTGTCAACTATTCTGAACAATATTACATAATTAAAAATCCTTATTTAATTACCAGCTTAAACCAAAGTTATTATAAAAAAATATGAAATGAACATTATTAACAAGAAATTAAATTAAAAAGCAGTTAGGGGACATTGAATGTCCCAATAGTTAGGCCACGTGACCTTTTCAGTTCGATCGGATGGATATTATTCATAATATGTTAGTGAGCTAAATATAGGAACCTTTAAAATGAGAAAGTGTTCCTGTGTGTGTTTTTATACTATTATTTGAGTGCCTGCATTTTTAAATCTTTATCATCCATGGCAGTCCGCATTGTTGTCAGACATCTGCTATCTTCTCTGGCCAGATGTTAGTCTTACAAAACACTCTCCTAAAAAACCCATAACATTTGTCCATTCGTCTCTGTAGAAAAAACTTCTCAACATGAGTCAGACAGAATAAGGTACACAATGTACTATGTCAATTTCTAGGGTATCTGAAAGTTATTTTTCTGTTACTGAAAAGAGGACAGAAATAATGTCCCAGCCCTGTATTTACTCACAGTCTAGTCTCTCAATATAAGATTTTTCCTATTTAGTACGAGCCAAGAGCATATAATTTAAAGGGTAAAACATATTCTTAAGAGTTCTTTATATGTGAATGATAGCTTTCTATGAAGTAACTCGGACAAGCCATTGTACAGAACCCAAATCATTCCAATTCTAAACGTGCTAAGAATGTGTCTTTTGACATCTCTTTGAAATAGCTGTACACAATATTTCATATTTCCACAACAGAGAGCAAATCCAGATTTTATTCAGACAGAAGCTCTTAGAAGGAAAGGAGGCCATGCTTCCTAGATTCATTCTTTGCTTTTCCTATACTAATTCTCCTGCAGATGGAACAGACATTCTTTCCAATTTCATCTGAATATAATATAGGAAAATAAAATCCCTATGGCTTCATTTATTAGAATTCGAATAATTGGGAAGTACATCTCATTAATTAGATGTTATTTTTCATTCAAGACATACTAAAACTTTGTTAGAGGGAAGCGAGCAAAACATATCAGAGGTTTTCTACAGTTTGGAGGAAAGATTCATTCCTAACTCCATAGCAGCAATTGTGCCAGTCTTTGAAGCATCACATCACCGTACTACAACATAGTAACAGAGTAAGTTAGGTTGAAAAAAGGCACACCTCCATTAAGTTCAAGCTTTTATATCTATATATTTATGACCTAACTGCTAGTTTAAGGGATACTGTCATAGGAAAAAAAATCAGTTAATAGTGCCTCTCCAGCAGACTTCTGCACTGAAATCCATTTCGTCAAAAGAGCAAACAGTTTTTTATATTTAATTTTGAAATCTGACATGGGGCTAGACATATTGTCAGTTTCCCAGCTGCCCCTTGTCATTGTGCTCTGATAAACTTCAGTCACTCTTAACTGCTGTACTGCAATTTGGAGTGACATCACACACACCCCCAGCAGCCTATCAACAGAACAATGGGAAGGTATCCAGACAACAGCTCCCTAACACAAGATAACAGCTGCCTGGTAGATCTAAGCACAGCACTCAATAGTAAAAGCCAGTTCCCACTGCAACACATTCAGTTACAATGAGTAGGAGAAACAACAGCCTGCCAGAAATCAGTTCTGTTCTTCTGGCTCTTTCTGAAAGTACATAAAAAAAACAAAATGACCTGAGATGGCTACACATCAATATTACAACTAAAAAAAAAACTTGCTGGTTCAGGAATTAAGGAGGCAAAATATCTACCTGACTCCAAGATTGCAATCGGACCAGTCCCTGGATAAAAGGTTACTATGAGCTACAGTATCTTCCTTAACCCTGTATTCCCTCATTTGCTAAATCCAACCCCTTAAAGCTATTTAATGTATCAGCCAGAACGACTGATTCAGGGAAAGAATTCCACATCTTCACAACTCCCGCTGTAAAATACAGTATGTTTAGATGGAACCTCCTTTCTTCTAATCAGTATGGGTGCCCTCTTACCAGCTGGAAGAATTACTGGTAAAGCATTAGAGTGTTTATTGTATGATCCCATTATATATTAATACATAGTTATCATATCCCCCCAATATATAAAATATTACAATATAATATTATAATATAACACTACTACTACTACTATACTAATAACTTTGGATTTTGTATCTGATTGTGCAACCTCTCAGTCTTTCTTGAAGGCTGTTGCAAGAGATATGGCAAAGTGCTACTTCTTTGGTAAGGGTGTGCTATCAAGGAGTGGGAGAGTTTTGTCCCTGTATTGTGAGAGTCTCTAAATATAGACCAAGACAGAATTAGACGAACAAAATCCAAGGTAGCATACACATAATACTTTCCATATTGTATTTTGCATTTAAAAGTTCACTGCATGCTATTATTATTTTCCAAACATCCCTACTGAAGAGCATGTTCCACCAAACCACCAAATAATATTTATTAAAAAGTAGCATTAACGGAAACTTTTTTTTAAATAAAAACATTTGCTCTGGAGGAGGGCACTCTTCAGTCTGGATGCTTGTATTTCTCCCAATGCTAGGGATTTATGGCTGCAGCAACTTGGTCATTTGAATGCTTTGTTGAAATGATTATGTGCTGCATTGGTTAAGATTGGAGACACATGTCTGGGGCATGGGCACCTGGACCACTTCAATTTGCCCAGTGTATGCTGATAAATTACTAAGCAGGCAAAGAGTTGGCCAAGACATAGGGACAACTAAATTATCAGTCAAAAACTAAGGCAGGTCTCAGGCTATGATCAAACATTGGATATGCACAGAAATTGAGAATAAGGTTTATGGAGACGTAGCCATGACCAGAAGAGTCCAACCAACATATGCAATTATAATTCCTTCTAGGTAGAATCTGTGATTAGTAGTATACCCATAAAGAGACAATCAATGAGCAACTGCTGCAAGAAGATTCTTTATACAATTTCCATCTGTAGTAAAGGCTTAACATCTGTAAGAAGCCATAGTAGAGCAAACTAGAGCTTTACTAATTAACAGCTTGAAAGCTTTATATAGCCTTCTTAAAGGAGGCAAATGAAAACACAGACAATAAATAGAATACAAGGCTCCCATCCTTCCAAAAGTAGATGATGGGATAATCTGAGTGCACTGTATATACAGTATTACAAGTTGCATACTTGCACATTATCATGACTATGTTTAATTCTTGTGGCTATTTATAAAAGAGAGAAACTTCAAAACCTAAGCAATCCTAGTTATCAGCATAATAAATCCACAATTACAAATAAAAAGTACTGTGACAGTAGAACACTAGAAGAACAAACATTCACTGAACACAGAGTATAGTGCAGCACTATCTCCTGGGAGCAATCTTTAGACTGTTGCTCATAACCAGAGTTCATCTTCTCTGCTACCAATCCATCTGCGCAGTTTCTGGAAGAACTTGGAGCTGTTGCTTGGAATCCTTGCCCAAAGCATCATAATGTGCATTAGGAGGGCTGTCTATTCCTGAGATATTGATAAGCCTGTTGCCAGGTAAAACATTGTTGGTTTGTTTCATAATGAAGGTTAGACGTAATAGGGTGCATTAGTTATGAAGCGAGAATATGTTGGAATGAGAAGAGCTACAGTATTTGGCAGGAGAGACGCTTTCATTAAATCAGATGGTTGTTAAGTTCAACAGTAGACAATTCCATGTCTTTGTTTTAAATTCTTCCTCCCTGCCAGCTGTATGGCGTTTTCCAGGGCAATTTAACTTATGCCTATGTGGATGTCACCTTCTAGCTGGGAAATGATTCTCAGTTTTAGTGCGTAGGGCTAAGTGCTTTCGGATTAACACATTCCCTTAAGAAGCTTACATCAATGATTAAGAATGTACTGAGAAAGCCAAATGATTGGCTAAATATCTGAATAAATATCATATATAAACTAAAATGAACAGCCATAACAGGAATATATAGTTACAATATAATGTATGTTGGTTTATAAATAAAGGATAGTTTCAAGCCCTGATAAATAAAGCTATCCGTACAGCTGCACATTGGCAGCCCACCGAGTCCAAGTTTAAAATGAAAAACAGAGATTCTGAAGGCACCCTTTTATTATGAATATGCTTTGCTTGTCTTGTCCATGGATTATTACTAATGGAGACATTGCTATCCCACTCTGATAAGGAATCTGTTTATTTTCCCATGATTTATTAAATGCCATGTAGGCAAATTTTGCAAGAACTTTACACAAGCAAGGGGAATCCATGTAAATGCATGTCTGGACAGATACAAAGGTACATAAAGTAGGATAAGTGACTTTAATTATACTACTGTAACACTGTTTAGGAACTGTACCACTGAGGACACTGCCTAAATTCTCCTGTCAAGATTCAGTGACTTGTATCTCCCAGAAGAGCATGTGTTACAAAGGACTCTTTCTCTCAGGTGGGCCCTCACTGTAGGTACATTATGGAAGAAGTGTTTCTACCGTGACTTCACAGACATTTTACAGATCTTCTATAACTTAGGCACCAGTGGTTATTTAAACAAAACATTTACATGTTTAATTGCTCTTAAAACAATGACTTCACACAGTTTCAGTATTTACTTCCATTGATAATATTAGGCACAACCATCCCTAGAGTACAAAGTCCTCACAGGGGTTCACAAGATAGCTTGAGTACCTACATTGGCAGTTAACACCCAGGGTACTTATCCTTTCTTCTTGAGCCTCTGGCTGCTCCCTCAACTACCCTAAGCCTGACTCTCATTTTCGAGTGCGCAATTACATCATCTAACCTAATGCGAGTTACTCCTAGCTTTCTTGGATCTTTTCCTACTCCTACCTCAGACTCCTCAACACCATCCACCCCCTTCAGCAAGTGGATCCAAAAAGAGCGATCCTCATAGTGCCTCCCCTTTTAAAGACTATGCATGCCTGACACCACTAACCATAAAATAACATACTTTAACTTGGAAAAGCAAACAGTTCTCCCCTCCCAACTCTAAACAGATAATGCCAGATGAAATCCAAAGGGGGCTAAATAAAGGCAAGCAAAACTTTTACTTTTCTGCAATGCTGTTAGTACTCATATATATTAATATTAAAAATATTGTTAAGGATTGGCAAAAAAACGTCAAGAATGCCAGTAATGGGTACTCAGTCCCTTGTAAGAGGTAAGCAGCATCAGTTTAAGTTGAGAGGGAATCAATAAAAACCAAGATAAGTTCCTGGAGGGGAACTGAAGAAACCTCAACAGAGGCAGAATTCCTGCATCATAGCTGGCACCCCATTTGGCATATCTAATACAAGGTACTGTAGAAATTTTTGTTACTGTATATATTTGCTAATAACATGTCATGACCAATTACAACAATTCACTTGGCACATTAGTTATGACTATGGATACAAGCCACCAGATTTAGGCTCCTTGTAATTCAAGGTTTCCCTTGTGTCCATGTATGACATTGCACACATTTTGGCAAGAGCCTGCTATGCAGGCATAACAGTACTCACCAGATGGTTCTAATGAGCATATTTATAAATCACAGTTATGGAAGTTAGAGGTAGTTACAGTTATGGTTGTTATGGTAATGGTAGTTAACAACCATTGTTTGTTTATGTTCCATGTGCCATCCACTTTTTTAATGAACATACAACTCAGTGACCAGATCAAAGTCAGGTTAGGATGGGCTACATTATGCTTATGCTATGAATGCACATGGTTGAGGCACAGTGCTGCTGATCTTGACATACTGTAGTTAAAGAATTTTTGGCGGCGAATTTTTCCTGCCGTTTCGCGAATTTATTCGCCAGCGGCGAATCGTGGGAATTCACCGCGAATTCGCCCCTGGCGAGTAAATTCACCCATCACTACTGGGGGGATGTGTGGGGAGCAGTGGCATTTAGGAAGTGCTGAATGGAGGCATAGAGGAGTGGCAGACAATATTTGATTGACAGCTGAAATGAGCTTAAACCAGCTATGAACGCTTTAATAAAAATTTTAAATTGGATTTCATGTTTAATTTGAAAAGGACTTTTATTATACAGATTTTTGTGTCTGGGTGACGGGTCCACTTTAATGATCCCAGCTGCTGATCAACAGATACGTTTTATGTTTTATAAACCTTAGCACCTATACTGCTTCACCACTTTTCTAATTTCTATGTTTATTTATTGTAGCCTAAATAATACCAGGCTTCTGCACTGAGACTAATCAATGTGGAGGGAAAGCACAAAACTATATCTGATTTAGGATTTCTGAGTATGATCATTCACCAAGTTTTCTTTTATTTGTGCCATGTGCAAAATATGCACCTTAATCTACACCTAAATCCTTTGACAGTCAGTATAAATATAGAACAACAATGCCTTAGCCATTATGCAGCATCCTTAGAAGGCAATTAGGAAAACTTTTTTCTTCTTTGGTCATGAGCTACATATGGATATGCACAAAACATACATTTTATGACGCTTTCGAACCAGATGTTTATTGTTGATTCCTGGAAAACTAAGCAGGTCCATCCTGCCTTATTTCTGCAAAGCAGGAATATACATAGTTAAGACTGACAGGGATAAATATACCCCCCAAGGTCAATTAAACACAGCTTGCAGGGGGTATCAGAAAGCAGGAAAAGAGCAATAGACAGCCTTTCAGTTGCATTAGAATCAGGAATTCTTGGCAGCAAATCTCTGTGACTTTGTCCCAGTGTCATATGTATGAAACCTTGGCAAAGATTATTGTTGTGCCCAGTCTACAGTCTGAAAACCAGATTGTAAGACATTCTACAATATCATAAAAAGACACTTAAACTAAGACTGTACCATAAACTAGTTGCTCAAGGTAAAAGATGTAAAATTACAATATTTACATCAGTTTGAAATGATTCTCTGAGAGGTCACCTTTTAGGAGATACATATTTGTTGGTGAACTTTCCCTTCACAAGTTAGAATTCTCCTTTCAGGAAACAGGAACAGGACACATTAAGAGCATGACGTTTATTACCTCTGCATAGAGATACAGAAAGATTGAAGGTATCCACCAGTTCTTCATAGGCCATGGGCTTTGGTGGGAACAAAGACAAATGCAAAATCTTGGTTTCCCTTTGAGTCTGATATGACTAGTTGAGCTGTAATCCATTGATCCAACAAGTCGGTTCATAGCAGTTGCAATGCCCTATACACACAATATTTGATTTACAGTCTCAGTAAGGGTAGCAGTTTTTTGCACCTATATTCTGATGGACAAAAGAATTATATCCCTATTAAATCATGTATTACAAGGACTATTAACCTATTCTAAATTGACAAACCCATCAGTAATGGAACCTGGCTTGATCTTAAAATGCAAGTTTCCCAGTGACTTCAGAATTAGGGGGCTGTTCATAATCAGATCCATAATATAGCTGGTAGGCAGGGACATCAAATGTATTCCCCACCTGCCACCACTGTCCCACCTATGTTGCAATTCTTCCCTTCCTTTTCTACTAAAGACTCTTCAGCAACCTTTATATCTGGTATCATAGCAGAAAGTGATCTTCCTAACCAGAAACACGTGCCATTCTTTCACGCCACGTAACATACTCAGAACACATGTCTCAGTTTAACAGAAATCCCATAAGTATTCTGTGAAAGCCAGGCAGCACAAAAGGTGACTGAGGGCCTCTTCTCCTTTGCCTGAGTTGTACTTCTTCAGTTATTTTTAGGTTCCAAATTTTATTGTTTAAACTGTTCTTTTCTGCATAAAAAGAAAATCTTTGGCGCACATATATTTCTATTACAATAAACCTAAAAATACAAGTTTATCCTGTATGAAAGCAAAGAGTCCAGGGCCAAGGTAGTTTGGCACCCTAGGCAAGGGGTTTGATCAGCGCCCCCACCTATTCACTTTTTCTTAA
>CM044445.1:105040018-105085945 GCA_024363595.1 Xenopus borealis
GGTAGAGCAAGATGTGATTGAAAAATCTGAATCCTCTGAATGGGTTTCACCAGTTGTTGTGACAAGGAAGAAAACTGGAGGTATTCAATTGTGTGTTGATCTTCTTGAACCTAATTTCACCACAATTAGTTGTTATGGACAATCATCCCTTGCCACACATAGAGGAAATATTTTCTGAACTCCAAGGAGCAAAATTCTTTTCTTCTCTGGATCTTCAGAGTACTTATCATCAAGTATTACTGCACGAGGAAAGCAGAGACCTCACTGCATTTATCACCCATAATGGCTTGTTTGGTTCATGCGTGTACCTTATGGACTTGCTACAGCAATGAGTTGTTTTCAAAGAATTATGTCTTCTATACTCCATGGCATACCTGGTGTACAGTGCTACTTGGATGATATAATTGTGTAAGGCTCGCTTACCCTGGCGGTCTAGTGGGCAGCGGGGTCCACAGCTGCTCCTTCGTCATGGACGCCCGCTGCACTGCCTCTTCTCCCGGCTGCCGGGATCCCTATGGCGCGCCGCGCGTGCACTTCCGGGTTTTAAAGGGGCATGTGCGCTGACGCCAAATTCAAACTATTTAAGGGATCTTAGCCTACAGATCCTTGCCCATTGTTAGGTTCTATCTGCAGTTCCTGGGTGTTATTTCCTAAGCTACTTTCTGCCTGATCTACTGTGTTTTGACCCTTGCTTTGCCTGACTACTCCATTACTCTCCAATCCTGACCTTGGCCTGTCTGTTAACTCTGATATTCTCCAATCCTGACCTCTGCCTGTCCACTGACTATTCTACACTTTCTAATCCTGATCCTGGCCTGTCTGATGATTCTACTCCACTTGTGCTGGCCCAGCCCGTCTGTTCCACTTTGTGGCGTCTGGTGGTTTTCTTCAAATCCAGTATCCTTGGTGAGACGATTGTGCCCCTGTGCTAGCCAGAACTCTTAGATTTGCACCTCTCGATAAGTCCAGGTGGAATCTGAGTAAGCTGAGTGACTAAGGCAGTCACTTAACTGGTGAAGCCGAGTTGAGACCAAGGTGCTTAGCAACTGTTCTGGTATTGGGTGCCAATCGTGACAGTACAACGGGCCCATTAAAAAGAAGAATATGGACGCCAAAGGTCAAGCTGCTGCTACTATTCCACAACCCTCTGAACTCCTGTACTCAACCCTCCTCCTGCACCTTGATGAACAAGAGGGGAAACAGAATTATATTATTGAAGGTCTGCGGTCTCTCTCCGAGAGGTTGGATGCAGCTCAGCAATCCTCTGCTGTGGTTCCTGAAGGGTCTGCTACTCTGGGTAATAGAGTTTTTTCCCATGATCCCAAAATCCCCTTTCCAGATAAGTTTAGTGGGGATAGGAGTAAATTTTTTGTTTTTCAAGAAGCATGTAAGCTTTATCTTAGTTTTTTCCCTCACAACTTCCCTACTGGTGAGGATGAAGTAAGGTTCGTTATGACCTTACTACAAGGTGACCCACAAGTCTGGGCACTAAGATTACCCCCTTCTGATCCTGCCCGTTTATCCCTAGAGGCAATTGTTTTGCTACTATGGCCATGCTATATGATGACCCGGATCGCGCTAACACTGCCAATTCCGCAATACGTAAACTGCGCCAAGGGAAAAGAATAGTTGAAGAGTTCTGTACAGAATTTCGCCGCTGGTCTGTTGAGACTGGGTGGAATGATGCAGCTCTTTGTAGCCAATTCCCGGGTAGGGCTTTTTTCGCTCTGTCAAAGACAGCCTGGTCAATTACCCTCCTTCATCCACTTTGGATGACGTCATGAAGTTAGCCATCCAAATTGATAGGAGGCAAAGAGAAAGAAGGGCTGAGGGGGATACTGATTACCCTAATATATGTAATGACATGTCTCCAACTCCCTCGTTCCCTAACCCTCAGGGGGAACCTATGCTATTGGGGGCTACACGCTTGTCCCCTGAGGAAAGGGCCTGAAGGCGATCCCAGGGTCTATGCATATATTGTGGGGATAAGGGGCATTTCCTTAAAAATTGCCCCAAGAGATCAGGAGGTTCTCAGAATCTAAGTGGAGAAGAGAAGCTCCATTTGGATAGAGAGAGTTCTTCTTCCCAATTCGCCCCAAAAAATCTAGTACCTGTAGTATTTTCCTGGCCTGGGGGTTCTGTTCAAGTCTCTGACTTGGTGGACTCTGGGGCTGGGGGGAATTTCTTGGATGCTGCCTTCTCAGAAAGGTATAATATTCCACTTATTCCTCTTACATCTCCTATGAGGATCTCTGCTATTGATAAAAGCCCACTGGGATCAGGTTTGGTGACCCAAAAATCTGATGTATTATCCATGTGTGTGTGTGAGTGATATGCACTGTGAAAAATTAGCTTTTCACATTCTTGATGGTTCCTCATCGCCATTAGTTCTGGGGTTACCCTGGTTACAGGTACACAATCCCCATATTGATTGGGTAACTGGGGAGGTTATCCAGTGGGGTTCCCATTGTAAAAATTCCTGTCTAGCTTCCACAATGGTGGCAGTTGCTTCCCTAGAGAAACTCCCTTCTGTTGAGCGTTGCTCTAAATCTTGTTCTGGGGTGCGTAGTTCCCTATTGGCAATTACATCTGCTCAGAGAAGAGCAGCCGATAAGTCCTGTAGAAAGGTGCCCAAATATCAGGTTGGGGACTTAGTTTGGCTATCCACAGGGAATATCAAGCTTAAAATTCCATTCCTTAAGCAGGAGCCTAGATTTATTGGTCCATACCTTGTAGTGGAAATTGTTAACCCAACCTCTGTCCGTCTTGAGTTGCCTGATGTGTTTTTGTTGTCTAATTTATTTCATGTTTCTGTTCTGAAACCTGCTATACAGGGCCACCGGCAATCCTGTCCAACTGCAGTGTTGCAGTGTCTGGTTAAAGCTGATGTCAGGGTTGACCATCTTAGGAGTCTGTCTCATCCCAGGTCTCTTGGTAAGCTTGAGGGTCTTGTGGCCCCTCCTAGAGGGAGGGGTAATGTAAGGCTCGCTTACCCTGGCAGTCTAGTGGGCAGTGGGGTCCACAGCCGCTCCTTCGGCGCTACCTCTAAGCTACTTTCTGCCTGATCTACTGTGTTTTGACCCTTGCGTTGCCTGACTACTCCGTTACTCTCCAATCCTGACCTTGGCCTGTCTGTTAACTCTGATATTCTCCAATCCTGACCTCTGCCTGTCCATTGACTATTCTACACTCTCTAATCCTGATCCTGGCCTGTCTGACGATTCTACTCCGCTTGTGTTGGCCTCTTAGCTTTGCACCTCTCAATAAGTCCAGGTGGCATCTGAGTTAGCTGAGGCCTCCTCCCGAGGCCAAAGGCAGTCACTTAACAGGTGAAGCCAAGCTGAGACCAAGGTGATTAGCAACTGTTCTGGTATTGGGTGCCGATCGTGACAAATCGTCTACACTCCAACTATGGATCTTCATGACAAGTACCTGGAAATGGTCCTGAAATGCATTGATTCTGCAGGACTCACACTGAACCTTTCGGAATGAAACTTCAGACAAACTCAGCTGTCATTTCTGGGTCATATAATTTCACAAGAGGGATTACTGCCAGACCCTGACCATGTCAATGGGATTACACAAGCACCTACTCCATCTGATTTCCAGACCTTACAAGCTTTCTTAGGTCTTACTTCTTGGTATTGTAAGTTTATTCCCAACTATGCTTCATTTGTGGAGCCACTTAGAGCACTACTACGTGGAACTTTAAGTCTGGTGTGGTCAGAATCTACTCAACATAGCTTTGAAATAGTGAAACAGCTAATTGTGAACAGTCCAGCGCTAGCTTTATTTGACCCTGCACTACCCATTGTGGTTACTACAGACGCTTCAGACAATGGCGTTAGGGCAGTTCTCACACAGATCTATGCTGATCATACAGAACTGTTGCATTTGCATCCAGAACACTTACAGAGACAGAGCGTAAGTAAATGAAAAAATGGAGAACCTACCTATGGGGTAGAGCAGTGATTTTCAACCTTGTGCCTCCAGCTGTTAAGAAACTACAAGTCCCACAATGCATTTGCCTGACTGTGGCTGTCAGACTCCTTCATTGCATTGTTCCTTAACAGCTGGAGGCACAAGGTTGAAAATCACTGGGGTAGAGAATGTACCTTATGCACTGATCATAGCCCTTTAACTACACTACTTACAACAAAGGGACTAAGAAGAGCTGGAATGCGTATAGCTAGATGGTCAGTAAGGCTGCTGAATTTCAACTACAAAATGCAATACAAACCAGGTTTGAAAAATGTTACTGCTGATTGTGTGTCACGTTTACCTTTACCTGCAGCTACTGATACACTGGATAAGGAGATGTAGCATTGACTGCACAAGCCACCATTAGAAATCACTGGGCCCTACACAACAACATTTTCGGGGGGCCCTGGCCCCGCCCACACTGGCCCCGCCCACCCTGGAACCAAAGCCCCACTACATCAAAGTTAAAAAACCACACAGATATCAGCGCTAAAAAAGTAACTCTCCCCCACACATATTGATGGTCAGGGCTCCCTTATAAGTTAAAAAAAAAAAAACATTGGCACCAGGGCCCCCCTTATAAGTTAAAAAAAATTGGGGCCCTAAAAATATTTTTAAAAAAACATTGGCGCCAGGGCCCCCCGTACAAGTTATAAAAAACGGGGCCCCAAAAAATATTTTTAAAATAGGGGCCTATAGAGTATTAAAATAAAAAATTGGTGGCCAGGGGATATTGTGAGCCATTTTGCAGATGCTCCAATAGACTGCAGATTTGCTATAAACTTGATAGACTATTACAGAAATCAAGTGATTCAACAGAAGTCTGAAAGAAGCACTACAGACAGCAAATCTTACTGGGAAATCTTGGAAAGTATTTACAACAGAGTTCTTACATAACTACAGAGCAACATGCCATGCAACGTCCCAATCATCTCCAGATGAATTATTACATGACAGGCATATCTGCACTAAGTTACATGTTGCAGACATCCACAAATACTATGTCTACAAAATAATCTACTGCTGACATTGTGAAATGTCACCAAGCCAAATACAAGGCTTATACTGACAAAAAATGTGGTGCAAGAGAAGTGCACTTTCAGCCTGGATATTTGGTCAAAATTAAGAAACCAGGAATACTGAAACAAGGACAATCTAAATTTAATACACCACTTGAAGTATGAGTATTACAAGTATGAACTGTCTGGTGGACGCATATGGAATGCAAGTCTTCTTGCTCCTGCTAGATATGACTTTGGAGAAGCTTCATTTGATTAAGGACATCTTCCTGCTCCTGATGCCAACTGCAATAGGCCTGAAGAAAAGGAACCTATAAGGCGTACCAAGAGAATCAAAAAACTACCTGCACGGACCCAGGATTATGTGATGTGAATAATGTATATTAATGCTTTAAGATGCATTGTTGTTGTTTATTACATCTGCCCAAATGCTTTCCTACTATAGGAGGCATATGTGGTATTTATACAAATGGCCTGCGGGTGTCACTGTGCACAGGACTTGTACTGTGCATACACAGGCCTTTCTGTACAGCTTTAAAGTAAAACATTACTGTTGTTCTGTAAGGCCTGTATGAGCCTGTTAATAAAGCACTGTTATACTCTCCTCATCCTCAGCTACCAAACATAACAGCTAGTAACATACTAGTATTATTCCTTGATGTACTGCTGCATTTGGGTACAGTGTTGTCCAAGGGTATTAATATGAGGTTGCTGAAACAGCATAGACTAGAATTCCAGTAATTAAAATGGGCTTTACACAGTTTCCCAGCAGGGTGTTGTGAAAAGCATGATTGTGCAATTGTGTACATTTTTTTTTTTTTTAAAGTGCTGCCATTCCTTTACTCCAAAATCAAATTTGGATCATTCCTTCCATAGTGTCAGACTTTGACTCAGCACATTGTTGCAAAGGAGAAACCACTTACTGTACAAAGGGGTTTTCAAGGGAGCTGAGTGTATGTGCCTGTATGTATATATGATGAATATATATAATATATATAATGAATCAGATGCAATTTGAGAGTAGGACAGGCCAGATATGGGATGACTTTGACATAGTTGGCCAGCTTAAATATATTGCAATATATGGACAAACAATCCCTCTTTTGTTTAAAGGGGAAGGCATATTAAGTAGCTTAAGGCACAAATGGGGGAATTTAATAAAAGTCGGCAATGGAAAAACT
The DNA here is from genome assembly GCA_024363595.1 of Xenopus borealis. NCBI lineage: Eukaryota > Metazoa > Chordata > Amphibia > Anura > Pipidae > Xenopus > Xenopus borealis. Next base: position 105,046,200 of record CM044445.1, read on the forward strand.
ATTCGCAATGTGAAAAGTTAACCCTCTGTGCAAATGCGCCGATTTAATATAGCTTTTGGGAACCTGGGAACTGTTTAGCGCCCACTTCCAACAGTGCAAGATTGTTTGCAAATTTTATGGTTTGCTCCATTGCGCAGTAAATGTATTAAAACTTCTTACTGAAAAATTCGTTATGTTTGCTCCAAAAGATTACGACACCTTCAAGCACCTTCTTAAGAGTGTGCAATTAAAATTCTCAATGCAACAACAGTTTAAGGAACAATATTACATTGCAAGATGTGTATTTGTATTCTTATTGGCGCAAAGTGTTTTTCCCTTTGCAACTTTAATTACATTCCCCTCAAAATATTTCCATGTCCTTAATATATTTATAATGGGTTGAGTGCAGAGGATCTCTTGTATTTGTCTATATGTATTTTGTGGTCACAACCTCATTGTACCCCTGCTTAATGTTTTTAAAAAATAGTGGTGAGCACAGCTTTCCCTGCACTCCAAGGAATTGTAAGGTGAAATTAAGGTGATCATTTATTTCAACTTTTCAGCTCCATCACTTCCTGATGACGGCCCGAGTCATGGAGCTAAAATGTTGAAATAGTTACATAGTTACATAGTTAAATTGGTTTGAAAAAAGACAAAGTCCATCAAGTTCAACCCCTCCAAATGAAAACCCAGCATCCATAGACACACAGCCCTCCATACCTTCACATAAATGATATATGGCCATATACTAACTATAGAGTTTAGTATCACAATAGCCTTTGATTAGTGATGGGCGAATAAATTCGCGAACGCTAGAAAAAATTCGACAGCGAAAATTCAACAAAAAACTAGTTTAGCTAATTTTTTTGCCAATTTTTTGGCGGAGCGAAACGGGTGAGATTCACCCATCGCTACCTTTGAAATTATACCTGTTCAAGAAATCATCCAAGTTAAATGCGTCGTGACTCAGGGCTAATTGAAGAAACTGTGTTATCTAAAGTTATCTTAACTCATTTAATGCATTTAACCTTTTCATTAGCATACCAAAGCTCCATTGTTTTCTATGGTGAACTCTTTAATTGGATGGGATGCTGTGGCACAATATTCTGTGCTAAATGGGATAAATGAGATAGATGAGTTAAGTTTTTCTGTGTCAAATGTACAATCCAAAGTGGCTTCATCTGTACTTAGCACTTTCCCATAAAAGGCATTAAATGGATACCGTCATGGGAAAATTTGTTTTTTTTTTCAAAATGCATCAGTTAATAGTGCTGCACTGAAATTCATTTCTCAAAAGAGGAAACATTTTTTTATATTCATTTTTGAAATCTGACATGGAGCTAGACATATTGTCAATTTTCCAACTGCCCCTGGTCATGTGAGTCGTGCCAGCACTTTAGGGGGAACTGCTTTCTGTCAAGCTGTCAGACATGGGTTTTTACTATTACTGTTCATAGATCTACCAGGCAGCTGTTATCTTGTGTTAGGTAGCTGCTATCTTGTGTTACGGAGCTGTTATCATGTTACCTTCCCATTGTTCTGTTGTTAGGCTACTGGGGGGGTACTTGCAGTACAGCAGTTAAGAGTGACTGAAGTTTATCAGAGCACAAGTCACATGTCTAGCCCCATGTCAGATTTCAAAATGAAATGTAAAAAATCTGTTTGCTCTTTTGAGAAATGGTTTTCAGTGCAGAATTCTGTTGAAGCACCACTGTTAACTGATGCATTTTTAAAAAAGATTTTTTCCCATGACAGTATCCCTTTAAGCATAGGAGTCCCTTGCAACCATTAGCACTATACTTTTCACCCTATGCGTCCTGTAACACTAATACTACAGGGCTTAGTTCTTAGAGGTCCACAATGTGCACCTATAGTGTTGAGTGCTCTCCTTGCACTTGCACATTTGGTACCATTGTCCCGCCAGTTGTTTCAGGACCTGGAGTCTCTGTCACATCGAAGGTGGCATTAGCTTCAGGGTTCTCGTTGGAGGCAGTGCAGTGGACACAGACATCATTTTGAGGCCAAATGTTGAAAATGGTGAAATCCGGACATAAAACATTTTTGCAAATGCTGACACAGCAAATGCAATTGCTCCAAGTGCAGCTCGATGTGTTCTGATTCCCACATGAAATTGCATTTTGCACACTGCACTTACATTTTTAAATGAGTCCTGTAGTCTACCAATGTATTGAAACCACAATTACAATTTAAGAAAACAAATGTTTTTTAGTCAATATTTTGGTCCTCTTTGGATCTCAAAAGGGACAAACAACTTTCATGACCACAACTGCACTTAGCGGTTGTAAATAAGCCCTTTAGTTCAATAACATAAAATGAATTTATCATCCATTTTATAAAGAAGTTCCAATTTTAAGTAGTCATAGATCTCCAGTTCAGTTCCTTATTGGCCTGATGTATTTGCTATACAGAATGCCCCCCAGTAACCCGGAGCTTCACATCACTAAGTTGATAGAAATACAAAGTGGAAACAGACCTTGCTGATAGACACGTACATAAGGAAAAGAATTTCAGCTGAAACGCATCCAGGCTCGTTTATATAAACAGAACTTAGGAGACCAGATCAATTGGAGATTGCATTCAGCTCTGTGAGACAGATATTGTAAACCAGACAAACGTAAATGCATGGGCTGAAAAGATTTAACAGCTGGACAGAAGGACTTGTACGGCTTCCAAATTCAGATGCGAAGGCTGTTTTATTTGGCGCAATTAAATACCCTGGATCACAAACCCTTCATAACATCTAACAGAATTCACCTGTTTATTTTTAATTTCCATCCTCATACAGCTCATTATGAATGTGTTCTTTCAGCTAGGCCTCTCGCCTTTGATGTGCTTTGGACAATTATCAGGTCCTAAGGTCACATTTCAGCATCTAGGTTTATGTTGTCATATTAGCCCAGAGCACCGAGGGTTCCTGTGTTAAATGAAAGGCCAGTGCAATCCTCGAATGATCTCTTTAAACCAGCCTAATCCAATGAGTTCCAAAGCACATGCAGTTCATCCCTTCCCAGAAGCATTAGGGATCTGCTGCTTGTTGTAGTTTTATTGCATGAGTTAGATTTCCTAGAGCAGGGCCTGGGATTCTTCACCTACAGGCTGGAACCCAACCATGAGCCCCCAGTAATGATTGATAAGTAAATCCTTTACAGCAGTCCCTACAGAAAAAAAAATGTTTTCCTTACAGTAATATAGAATTAAAATAAAGGCAGATTATTTGTTGTAAACCAATTTAGGCACTCCTATGCTGATTCCTACACTTAGGAGATGGTATGTTTTTTTATGAGCAGTGTTAGCATCTTGCTAAAAAAAAATTTCCAATATTCTTTCCATTAAAGTATTTTTAATCGGCTGAATGTGAAAACAAAAGTACGGATTGTTTCACCCCACATCAGGGACTAAAGACTTGGCTAAGTACAAGTACTGAACAGACTGAAGTCATTCAAATCCATTGGGGAACTGAACCTGTACTCCTCCGACTGCCACAAATCACCTATGCATTGCACACCAATTGTTCACTTTTTCAAGAGAAATGTTGTGAATTTTTTTCTGGCGTAAATTCTCTCAAAATTTGCCAGTATATTTTCCCCATACAATAGTAGTAGGGAAAATTCTCTAGAAAATTTGCTCTAGCATTACTTTCTTTGTTAGCGAAGCTTTGTTAACTTACACTTCCGTCAATTTAAATTCAGTGGATATGTAAATATCATATGTATGAATTTAATAGTGATGTTGGCGAAATTGCTGGAAGTGGCCACTTTTACTTAAAAATGTCCAAGGAAGCAAAATGAAGACAGAGATCTTCTATTGTCCTAGGCCATGAGCCCATCCTAAAACAAATGTGATATGAATTTCAAATGTTAAAAAAGACTGGATTTATGATCATTTGCCTGAGAAGAAATTCACCAGTATTTATTTTTTAATCTTTCATTTTCCAAATGTACATAATGTTTCAGATATTGTCTGAATAATTACATTTTTTGCACTTAGCATTCTCCCTTTAATAGTGAGAAACAGATTGAGGTCTATGCGTAAGCAAATACATACATCTATCAGAATAGGTGAAATCTTCTTGGTGCAATACTATAGCATTGTATAATGCAGGGCTATCCTGAGTCAATGACATTCTTTGCAGTATTTTCTGTACAGTCTATGCCTTATTGCTGCACCTTGGTGCCTGTACTTGTAATTTACATAAGAACTCTTTGTTCCTAAAGCCATAATGTACAAAATGTGTTTTACAAGACCTAATTGCCCGGAGCAGAAAAAGAAACGTAAGAAAAGTATACATTTCCTAGAAATAAACACTTGAGGCCTGTCTGTTGTGTCTTTCACAGACATTTAAGTGACATTTCCTCTAAAAATAAAAGTTTCTGTAAAAGTTTCGCAGTAGCCATTTGTGCATATCTGAACCTCACCAGTTTGTTTAAACAAGCCCAAATGTAAACATGGTGATTGACAGGCACGTCCTGAGTACACAGATACCAGATCTGCTGAAAAATTGCGGCAGCCAGCACTTAAACTGCGAAGGGAATTCTTGGCAGCCGATTTACAGAGCATGCACTTGCAATGGGAGAAGCAAGGCCAAAAATGTATCACATGACCTGAAATGCAGTGTAACTGATTCACAATTTATGGACCAAAATCAATGTGAAAACAGACACAGGTCTCTGTAGTATGACAAACATGATTGCTTTGTAAAAGGGCAGTAAAGTAAAAACGTAACATGCTCATCTGAGCACGTTTGCATTTTACATAGATTTTCTATTTTCTTTAGTTATTTTTCATGATATCATCATACTACTACTAGCCTGCTGTACTGGCCAGTCAGGGTTAAGAGGTCTCAGTCTGGACCTTCTCTGCGCAGTTTTCTCGCTCCCCATCAGATGTCATCCATTTTAAAACAGTTGACAGTGAAATAAATATGCATAGAAGCCCCTGGAAATGCATCATGCATCAGTCATTTATCCAAATTGAGCCCATGTATGGAGCACTCCAATGGGCTTCCCCCGACCGATATCTGGTTGAAAATTGTGATATCGATTGGATAGGTTTAAAAATTCAGCTGGAGCAAAGAACCCATTTTCTTGTTGATGTGGTTCATTTTCCTTTGTTTTGATCATATCAGCATATTGGGGAAAGATATACTTGTTCCGCCAAATGTGAGGATCTTCAAGTGTATGGCCAGCTTAAAGTCGCTTGATCCTGTGCTGATGTTGCTGAATTTAGTAGCAGCCAAACCTGCCTCTAAGCACAGTAACCCAATCACATTGTGTTTATTTTTTGCTCCTGATGCACATACAGTATTAGAGAGCAGCATAAGTTAGAGGCTACAGTGTCGGACTTGGATCCCAGGGGCCCACCAGACTGAGGGCCCACTTTCCAAACTATTATACCTGCTCTCCTCACTCAACCTTTATGTTCTCCTACTCTCTTTTCACTAGATACCGTACTATACTCTATTCTTCCATTATTAAGCCTCTTTTTCCCATAAATAGGGAATGACCATGAAATATGCAAGAGACCCACTGACACCTAGGCCCACCGGGAGTTTTCCTGGTATCCCGGTGGGCCAGTCCGACACTGGGTGGCAAAGACAAGGCTGGAATGCCCCATGATGCTATGGATAGTGATGGGCGAATTTATTCGCCAGGGGTGAATTCTCGCGATTCGCCGCTGGCAAATAAATTCACGAAATGCCAGCGAAAATTCACAAAAAAAACCAGACGCGCGTCGTTTTTGACGCTGGAAATTCGCGAATTTTTCCGCGAAGCGAAACTGGGTAGATTCCACCATCACTAGCTATGGACACTGTCTCCAAGGAATTTGTTTGTTTGTCTGTGTGGCTTTCTTCCCACACTCCAAATACATACAGCCTGGTTAATTGGCTCCTGATAAAATTGTTAAACCACTGAAAAGATAGGGACACAGGACACAAAATATGTTGATCACTCACCACAGGTGGTCCAGGTACACCAGCGCCAGACCCTCAGCTTAGGGAATGGATAAACCAACAAAGGGGTCTCAAAAACAGGAGTAAACTAATAACACTAACCATTGAATTCTGAATGTATCCCCTATGGTAATTTGATATTTAATGTGTAAATCAAGAATACTTCACATTTCAGTATAGTTTTAAGTATGTCCCCATCATGGCTATTCAAACTTACCCTCTCAATGCCCTGTACCCTAAAAAAATTACTATTTCCTATAGTACATAACCAAAAATGTCTAGATTCATTTGTCTCCTTACTAACATGAGCATCCGATAAATCCCGAATTCTTTCTTTCAATTTTCGTAAAGTCTGACCTACATACTGTGCTTATATTTTTAACATTAGTTTTGGTTGCCCTTGTGGAGTCTTTCTGAGTTTACAACGCCACTCTTGGTATGTTCCAGGTAAATTTGTCCCAAGTTAAAGCGATAGGATCATTTGGTTGATCCACTGGGCAGGGAGCGATGTGAATGATCTCTGTAAAGCATTGTGTAAAAATTTGTCAGAGCTATAAATAGAACAGATAAGGCAAAGGTAAACATGGAACAACACAAGTACATACCCAGAGAAGCCCTGGGACAAAAAGTCAGTCAACTTTCTGATTTTCGAGTTGACATCACCTGCAAAGAATAACAACAAAAAGCATTGTGTTTGCAACCAGATGGCTGCTATGACCTTTTCTTTTTGAAATATTTGAATTGTTTATCAGTTAAGGCTGGACATGGATTTCCCGCTAGTGTCGCAACAAATGGTCAATTAAAGGTCCATTGCCCAAACTCTCGGCAACTCTAGGAATACTAAGTAAATATTTTCCATAGTAGTGTCCCCTCTGCCTGTTTTATATAAGTAAAATACAATAAACAGAAGGGAATGCTCTTTTGGAGTAATAACATTGAAATATAGCATTTGCAGTACTCTACACCAACATATAACTTGTTTCTGGAAAATGTGTTATAATGCTATTTGGGTGCTATGCAAGGGATATAAATAATGTTGGGACTGATAGAAAGAATGGATGCCAGGAAGATTTTGCAGTGAAAACAGATGATTTACAGTTGATTTGTCAGAGACTAGGCATATGCAGACATAACATCAGCAAGCTAGTAGAGGTTGGATGAGACAGCTGAGAATGCGACTACTTGATGTAGTCAAGTAGTAAGGCAGACTTCCATGCAGATATACCTCAGATCCCACCCAGTTGAGTGGTCAGGGAGAAGAAGCTAAGCATGACACCCTATCTACTATGGTCCCATTACTAAAGGCAATCTAGGAGTCTTGGGAAGCTACTCCCTGCTACAGATCCTTGATGGAGCACAAGGCTGCTTTTTCTCTCTTTCCTCACTATATACTCTCCTAGAGAGTCTATAACAGATACTATCCTTTCTCTAGCTGGCCTCGTTCACAGGGTCCCTGTTCCCCACCTTCCCTCTAGGGCAAAAGGGCTTTACTGGGCCTTGGTGTAGCCAGGCTCAGTGGGATCATCCAGATGGTTAGGACACCAGAAGCAAATGATGAAGTTACACCCCTTTCTGAGCACTATATTAAAGTGTGGCAGGAAGTAGTCATTACACCTCTTGGCCAATATGTTACTTTTGCTGATTTTTATTCTTTTTAAGCCCCTCCATAGTATCCAAGAATGCACAGTGCTCCAAGACACATCAATGAGGTAGGCAATGCCGATTGCAAATAATGTTACAGTAGGTTTACAATATTCCTTTAATCCATAAAACATGACAATATACATACCATATAATAGAAGATGGTCTTTCCTTTAAAGCCAATGCCTTAATAATCATGGTTCAGCTTTCTTTTTTTTTTGTAGGAGATGGGTTTGTGAGGCCATGTCTAACCCCTAACCTGAAGAATTGGGTCTTTTTATTTTTGGTTTTCCATCCTGAACACCAGTCACTTTCACTATAGCTTACAGAGTCTAATCCACCCATGGATTTCCTTGGTCTCTACAGACGCAAATGGAGGCATCTTTGTCCTTGCCTATCTGGTTTTTTTTTATTAAGCATGTTTATTCCATTGGTCTTGGTTTGGAACTGTTTATTTTAGATTTCCCCCTAACTAGCTATATGGCATTCCACTATCCACCACCCCCACTAGCTGAGGCTTGGCTTAAGCAAGTACATAAATGTAAGTTTTCATTTCAAGAACAATGAAAACGATACTTTAAGTTCTGTCTTCTGACTACTAACATGTTGGCATACTCTGCAAATGTTTATTCTGTTAGGCACCTCTCCTTGAATGTAAATAATGCTGATAGGCTCTCTTTCCTTTAAAAAAACCAGAATACTAACATTTTCCATTCTCTTCTACAATTTATTGTACAGTTGTCAAGGGTCTCAGTATTATATATTATTTTTAACCATGTTTTAACCATGCCCGTCTCATTCAGTGCTAACAGGAACCAGTACAAAATCAGTTATTGCAGCCAGAGGGGTCACTCTGGGGTAATCATAGGGTAGACAATACAGCACAATGTTAATGGCCCTTTCACTCTTCATGGGAAGGAAACATTTTTTTATTGCAGAAAAGACTGATACCCTCAACTTTACCTAGTTTAAAAAACTTAGCAGCTCTCAAAATCCTATGGCATTCTTCCATGTTACCAATTTCTTAGTTGCTCCAATTTATCCATCCATATGCTTTAACTGTTAAATGTGGGTTGGGTTTATTTAATTTCCTTATGGGAGGATCTTATTCTTTCTTCTCATAAAGCATCATACCCTAAAGTTAGGGCCTCTCCATAAAAATGTAATGTTTTGAAATTATTTCTACTTTATAAATATCTTTCAAAATTAAGTTTATGCATAAACATAGGCAGAATGTAACCTATCCAGCAACCCACTTAATTTATGACACCAGCACACACAAATTATGGAGCACACAGAAAATATTGTTTGCTTTCACAAATTTAGCTTCATACACATTTTTAAGTGTATTAACATTAATGTGATGCTAGTAGCAATAAAAAAGGAAAAATATTAGCAAAACCACACAAAAAATTATTATTTTTTCTAGTGAACCCTGTTAACTTTGGTTATGGGCATTAACATGAAGGTGGCTTAATTACAGGCCACTGAGAACATTTATAAGCAAGATACAGAGATTTAATTTGCAAATGCTGTGCAGTGTACAAAATTTAGACACAAATCATATTTGACCCACAATGCAGAGTTTTTTTTTCCACTTTATGTATATATTTCCTTTATTTTTGGAGTTACTTGTGTGTTCTCTACTATGATCAATATGGAGTACACCAACCATATGAGCAAACTAATAAATATCAGCATTATCCTGGATAGGCAATGCTTTTTTGGATACATACAGGCATATAGTTTTTGTCAGTCTAGTAAATGATAGCAACCAATCCTTAGGTCGTATTTACTGATCTGCTGTTTGGATTTTATGGTTAAATAGACTTCGGGGTCAGAACCTGAAGCAGAACCTGAGGCTGCAGGGGTCCCAGGAGATATAGGGGCCCCATAAAGCCTTAATTCATCAACAATTTCAATAAATATTGGTAAAACGGGTAAACCTCTAGACATGTTGGGGGCCTCAAAACAAATTTGTGGTGGAGCCCAGTAATATCCAGTTATATCACTGCTTAGACAAGGTGTCAGATATTATATTCCCCCAGAATCTTAAATTGCAATACCATACTTCATCTTTAGTGATGGGCGAATTTATTCGCCAGGGGCGAATTCGCGGCGAATTCCCGCGATTCGCCGCTGGCGAATAAATTTGCGAACTACAAAAAAAATTTGCCAAAAAAAATTCGCCGCGCAAAAACGAGTCGCGCGTCGTTTTTGACGCGACGCGCCGAAAACGACGCGACGCGCGCCGAAAACAACGCGACGCGTCGGAAACGACGCGACGCGCGCCAAAAACGACGCGACGCGCGCCAAAAATTACGCGACGCGTCGGTAACGACGCGACGCGCGTCAAAAACGTTGCGTCGCGTTTGACGACCAGCGCGTCAAAAACAACGCGCGACTCGTTTCGCGAATCGGCGAAAAATTCGGCGAAGCGAAACGCGCCCGTTTCGCCCATCACTATTCATCTTGACATTTCCTTGTTTACTTACAGCACAATACTCAGGTGGATATTTTTTCCTTACACTCCAGATCCATCCACAGTAAATAGCAGTGAACCATTTAGTTTATGTGAGTGGATATTTACAGATTCCGAGTGAAACGAAAACGCTACACAAACTACTTTTTGAAGTAGTCAATTCCATTTTTTTCTGTATATTTTTAAGGAGAATTGTCATTTCAAAATCTAAAAACCATGGCCCATGTTTGATTAGCAAACCATATACATTTTATTCTTTTCTATCCCTTAGCAGTTTCGACAAGAAAATGACATCTTACCATCACTGTGTCGTAGATGCCAGCTCACATTTCTCCAGTTTAAATGACAGCTGGGAAGTCTCCAATGGGAGAATTAGTATACTAGACATGAAAATATTGACCTTGGATCCTGTGTAACGTAGCCTGATTTAGTCCGCCAGAACATGACTTTATCTACAGGAATGTCAACACTTCTGTAATCTGTAATACTCATTAGTAAGAAAGCTGTAAAGCCTCTTGTATTGTGCGAAGATTTTGAAAAGGAGTCAGAACCATAAAAAAGTCGGTACAGTCTTTTCCGAAAGAAACATGTGGCAAAATCTTGACCTTGCTTCTTTGCAGAAAACAACTTTAAAAAAAAATACATTTCAGTAAAATTTTCCCTTGGCATAAAAGGCCTTCGTGGAATTTTCAAGAACCCAAGATTTGATATTTTCTATAATAATCCATCATTTTACATAATAATCCCATAAATACTTGGGTGAAAAGGCAGGATTAAGTGTAATAAGGTATTAAAACTTAAAACATCTATGCATTTCTTTTTATTTGGATTTTCTTTGGCATGTGTTCTACCGCACACATTAATCAAACATTTTCAGAAATGTCCCTCTAAGGCTTTATTTTTTATTACTTTCCACTAATCTCTTAATGGTAATATGAAATGTAAAGAGGATTTCCTGATCACACTAACTATTACTAAGTACAATTTTATATACATAGAACTGAATGTAACAAATTAAACAAATTGATGCAGTTTGCACTCTGGAATGCATCTTTGTTCTTGCATATTGTAGGTATATCATCAATGTATCCAAAAAGGATACTTGTTCTTCCATATTGTAGGTATAGCATTAATGTATCCAAAATGGTCAACTAAAAGACCAACTCAACAATTAGCTGCACACTGTATGTGTGCATATGTCTGTTGAGGGAACTGGGGAGCAACCCCATGGCTTAGGTTTTCTATAAACATTTAAAATTTTATGAATAGAAGGCAAGCAAGCATGCACTTAAATGAACAATAGTTTGAATTCTAGTGATAGTGGTTGGGGGGCAATGCTAAGTCAAAGTCCTCTGGTGACAAATGACCTATATTTATATGCTTTACAGAACATTTGTGGGGAAATAATGCCCTAGTAAACACACAGAGAAATATTTATAAACAATAAATGTATAAACAAAAAGCACAAAACAAGTGTCAAATTCTTTGAATTTTTGTAAAGCTGTGCCATTAAAAATAATTCTGAGGCTACCTTTGGCCTAAATTCCATATATAAAAGCCTTGTGTGCGTCTTCTGAATACTAGAGATCGTCAACCATTTACGTCATAATATTTCACCTTAATGGAGTTTCCAAGGTCCATTAAGGGAATGAGAATCAAGCTGCGTACACTTACGTAGATACAGGCATTGTTAGTAAACTAGTTTCTCCCCAAGTTTATTACAATTCTTCTTTTTATTAAAGGTTTAAATATAGGCTTTGAATTGCAAATTGTGTTGCACATTAGATGTTCATATTCACAATATACACAGCAAATGTGCATCTCTTTTAACTTACCCAAGATACAACAAAAAAAGATTCCAGGAGTCTTAATCAAAGACTGTGTGTATGCATATATGAATGCTTTAATTATTATAGAGTTTATTGTATTACAGCTCCTTATATGTGATATTAGAGAGAACTTCTATGTGAATTGTTATTTGGGAGTGGCATGAGACTGTAATAAGGCAATAAAAGTAAAGTATTTCCTGAGGCTCTTCAGACTTCTCATGCAATGGCAAAAATGCCTCTAGGAGAAGAACAGTTTGGTTTAGAAGTGCATAACAGTTTCATTTATTATTATTTCATGTCACAGAAATAATCTGTTATGAGCTGATGTAGATAGCTTTGGACATAATCATATTCCTCATCTGTGATCTTTTTGGTGGATTCTGGTTAGTACAAATAAGGGGTTACATTTTGTTTGTTTTGCTGGTCTATTCCTTTATGCAATAAACAGGGGTATCTTTAATTGCATTACATTTAAAGGATTCTGTCATGATTTTATGGTGTCATTTTCATTTTTAAGTTACTGTTTACACTGCAAATAATTCACTCTATCATATAAAATGTGATTCCTAATCCAACAGTGTGTAGTTTTAGTTTTAATATAGGTGTGTAGGCAAAAACACCCCTTTAGGCCAGGACCAGATGATACGGATTCTTTTCCCGGCTGTTCTGTTCACTTCTGTAGGCAGGGTGGAATTTGGTATGAAATGCAAAATGTATTTTGGTGCTGAAAATCCACTGCATCTGCCTGCACCCGAGAAGAGACAATGCTTATTGATCTATTGATCTTATGATTGAATCAGTCTGATATCGCCCACCTGAAGGTGGGCATATCGGGGAGAGATCCGCTCATTGAATAGATCTCTATGTGTATGGCTACCTTTAGCCTAGGGGTGTTTCCACTATCCACAATCTACAATCACCTTAGCACACACAACACACAAAGGAAGAAGAGGGACGTATGAGATTTGAATCAGCCCCCTTGTTGAGTGCAGGTAGAATACATGTAATGGAACAGTTATGCATTATCTTTGAGCAAGCAAAGAAACAACCTAGGGAGCTATTCCTGCTGTCAAAAATAATTTCCAGCCTTGCATGACTGGCCATACAGCAATGAAATTAGGTCATGCCCAGATGCAAAGCCACAGCCATTTCTGACTTAGAATACAATGATATGCAGTAGACGTCCCACAGCAGGTGATATAAAAACTTGCATTTACTTTCCAAATACACAATGGTTGCTTGTGCAAGGCCAACACTACAAAAACAGTCATTGATATTTATAAAAAAAAAAAAGGAACTGATTCATATTGACTGCTATTATGATTCATTGGGATTTGCATGTAGTTAATTGACAATCCATAATTTATGAACAACTGTGTGGGTATCTGTCTGGGTTTACAGCAGGTTTATTCCTTCACTCCCTTCCAGCACCTGTCCTTCAGGGCCTGGATAAATCTGTGGAAAAGGAAACATTCTGTAGGTGTTGCTCCATTAATGATGCAAGAACTATAACCCTGAGGGGCGATCTTCACTCTGCACCACCTGCGGTCTAGGTTACGATGCTTAACATTGGTATGGAAATTACTGATTAGTTCTGATTCACAATATGTAAATAAAAACTTATAATTATATTGGGCGTCGTGCAAACAAGACAAAACAAAGTATTTAAGCCCTACCTTGATTCTTAATATTAAGTAATTTGGGAAGTTTATAAGTTCTTAGGAAACAGGGATTTTCTTTCAAGTGCCATGTCTTCCTATACTGTACGAATTCACCTAAAGGGAGAAAAAGAAAAAAATTATAGTGGCCAAAATAAAAATAAAGCTGCACATTCCTATAGACTCTTTGTTCTTGGTCCTCTAGCGGAAAGCACAAGCTGTTCTGATCTGCAGAGCTCTGTGGTTGACAGGAATGAATGCATTCTATTAAGGCAAGCCACATGCCATAGGCCTGCAGGGTATGTGATCCCTTCCAAAACATTTTCCATAACAGTTGCCTGAATGTGATTACAAATGTTTTATTCAGTGATCTAGCAAAACAGAACATAGTCTTATATATGTATGGCAGCAGCCTATATAAATGAAAATGGCTGTGAAAACACACAGTGGGATATGTACTTGGCCTTCTCCCCAGTCTTGAAATACAAGTGTAAGACTGTTACATAACTCTGTGGAAAGATAAAGATACATAACTGTTTGTGGTATATTGTGTCTGACCTTTCTTCAGGCTCATTGTAGCTAGCTGTAAGATACTACCATTCCCAGAATCCTTTTCAGAACTTTCATTCAAAGCAGATGGAGCTGGATCGTTGACCAGTAGAAGTATTGCCTCTGATTAGATTTATAATTTTTGTAAATATTAATAATATTGTAAGCAGGAGTACAGACCCCACTTGACAAGAGTTGCATAAATTCTAAAATTAAATTACATTATGAATAATTATAAATAACTGTTTATTATTTTGATTGAAAAACCCAGTTCTCTCTGGTTTTAGAAGTAGAATAGGCCAAATGTGCCTGGTCTTATAAGCACACCATCAGTCAGTTACTTTCAGTTCTCTAACTGCACTTTACTGATCAAAGCTACTTGTTGATTGGTTGCCATGCAACCAACTTTTCCTCAATTTAAATTTTTTTTAGCCTTTAAGCAGTATTTCAACACATTCTGAAATATGTAATACAAGGCACACACCAATAAATTATAGCAGCCAGTGAGATGTGTAACGATCACATTTGGGAACCTTGTGTGGTGTTGGTACGCACAGGGGTAACCTGTGGGTTCTGGTGTTCACCGATGCCCTTTTGGGGCCCTGGGCTTTCTGCTGTGGAAACCAAACAGGTGGTGCAAACAAGTGGTAAATGAGATACCGGTAGAATTAAGAGAAGGCATATTTGAAGTCAGGCGAATAGTTCAAGGCAGGCGACAATAATCTGAGTCAAAAAGTAAGACAAAAACCAGGAATTCAGATCACAAACAAACACTTCGGCAGGAACAGTAAAACTGGAACCAGCATGGGCAGCTTCAAAATTTAGGACTGGAACTTTAAAGACGTTTTGACACCAAAAATTCAAATCAGGCACCCCCTGGTGACGTCATGACGATCGGCGTGAAGATGCAGGTGTCCCGGTCATTAAATCTGGAAGTGCACGCCTGTGCACCGCCAGTTGAGGAGAGACACGCCGTGAGGTAAGAGAACACTGGGATATCCCTGCACGTCTTACAGTACCCCCCTTCAGGAGTAACCTGTCTGGAAACTTCTTGTGAAAGGCCCAGATCAGACAAGGAGCATGAGTGTCAGCAGCTCTAACCCAAGATCTCTCTTCAGGACCAAAACCCTTCCAATGGACCAGATATTGGATGATGCCTCTCACTTTCCTGGAATCCAGAATTTCCTGAACCTCAAACTCTTGGTGATCATTAAGAATGACAGGAGCAGGAGGAGGTTGAGCAGATGAAAAATAGTTTCTGACAAAAGGCTTAAGCAGAGAAACATGGAAAGTATTGGAGATATTCATGGTGGAAGGGCGTTCCAGATGAAAGGATACGGGATTAAAAACCTCTATGATCTTGAAAGGAACCACATAATGAGGACCAAGCTTGAGAGAGGGTAGATGAAGCTTGATATGCTTTGTGGAAAGCCAAACAAAATCTCCAATCTGATAGGTAGGATTGGCACGACGATGTTTATCGGCCGTGATCTTCTGAGGAGCAGAAGCTTTCAGGAGAAACTGGTGAGCTTTTGACCAAATAGATTCGAAATCACTGACAATAGCATCAGCCACACTAATCTCAGTTTTGAGCACCTCAGGTGGAAGAGCAGACGGATTGTAGCCGAAGACAGTGAAGAACAGAGAACACCCCAGTGAGTCGTGATGCAAGTTATTGTGAGCGAATTCAGCCCAGGGAAGAAGATCAACCCAATCATCTTGATTTTGGGAGATGAAGCATTGTAAAAACTGCTCCAGGATCTGATTGGTCCTTTCCATCTGTCCATTACTCTAAAGATGATACGCTGAAGAAAAGTTCAGTTTAATGCCCAAATGTTTGGAAAAAGCAAGGCAAAATATGGACACAAACTGCACCCCACAATCCGACACAATAGACTGTGGGACACCATGTATAGTAAATGAAAAATCTCCTTAATAAAGACTTGAGCCAAGCCAGCAGCAGAGGGGAGTTTCTTCAGAGGAATAAAATAGGCCATCTTGGAGAATCTGTTTACTACTAAAATAGTAGTCATATCAGACGATGTACAGTAGGCAAGTCCACAATAAAGTCCATAGCCACATCAGACCAGGGTTGAGTAGGAATAGGTAAGGGTTATAGAAGACCACAAGGTAAGGAGCGAGGACTCTTTTGTTGTGCACAGACTGTGCAGCCCTAGACAAAGAGCTTGACATCTTTAACTAATGAAGGCCTCCAGCTATACCTCATAATGAACGCTTTAGTCTTCTTAACGCCAGTATGATAAGAAATTTTAGAGCAGTGAGCTCATTCAAGAACTTGAGCCACCCTAGAGTGTGGTGCAAATAACTTCCCAGCGGGACATTCAGGCAAGTGTTCCAAGTTGGACAAATCAGGCAAGGATAGGGAAGGAGCCAAGACCAAATCAAGGGCAATAATAGGAGTAGGTGGGATTGGAACAGGCTCCTTCTGCAACCTATATCTAGATAAAGCATCAGCTTTAGAATTCCAGGCCAATAGGAGATGAAAAAAGTGAACCTGGAGAAAAACAAAGCCCAACGGGCCTCATGAGGATTAAGTCTTCGGGCAGAAGAAATACATTCAAGGTTCTTATGGTCTGTAAGAATAGTAATAGACTTGTTAGCTCCTTCAAGCAAATGCCACCACTCTTCTAGTGCGAGTTCACAGTTGCCAACCTCATAATTTCTCTCTGCTGATGAATGTTTGGGGGAGAAAAAGGCACGGGGGTGAAGAGTTCCTTGAAATTCTGCTCGTTGAGACAACACAGCTCCAACTCCTATCTCGGAAGCATCAACCTCCAGAATAAACGGCCTGGCAGGATCCAGATGGCGAAGAATAGGAGCCGATCTAAAAAGTTTATTGAGCGTAGTGAATGCCTTTTCTGCCTGAGGAGTCCAGGAAGTCCTAAAGGGCTTCTTTGTGAGAGCTGTAATGGGAGCTACCGTCTGAGAAAAATTCTTAATGAATTTGCTATAGAAATTAGCAAATCCTAGAAAGCACTAAATGGCCTTCAGACCCGTTGGGGTTGGCCTGTCTAAAACAGCACAGACCTTTGCAGGATCCATCTTGAACCCAGAGGGTGAAATAAGTAGCCCAAAAACAAAATTGTGGTCTTATGAAACTCACATTTCTCAAGCTTGGCATAAAGACAGTTCTCCCGTAACTTGAGCAGGACGTGTTTCACTTGGAGAAGATGATCAGACATTGAGGAGGAATAAACTAGGATATCATCTAAATAGACAATGATACAAAACTGTAGGAAATCATGAAGGACATTGTTGATGAAGTCTTAAAAAACAGAGGCTTCTTTACACAAGCCAAAGAGCATGACCAAGTACTCATAGTGGCCATCCCGGGTATTGAAAGCCATCTTCCACTTGTCCCCCTGACGAATACAAATGAGGTTGTAAGCACCACGTAAATCCAGCTTGGTGAAGACTTTGGCTCACCCGACCCTGTTGAATAACTCTGGTATCAAAGGCAAGGGGTAGCAATTTTTAATTGTAATCTTGTTCAAGGCTCTGTAATCAATGCATGGCCAAAGAGAACTTCTTTTGGACAAAAAAGAAAACAGCCCAGGCTGGGTATGTAGATTCCCTAATAAAGCCTTTGGATAAAATCTCCAGGATATATTCTTTCATGGCCTGGGTCTGCATGGATAATGGATATGTTCTCCCTCTAGGAGGAATGGAACCAGGGACTAAATCAATAGGACAATCATAAGGACTCAGCATTTTTCTTTTCGAAAACATCCGCAAATTCCTTATAAACATCAGGCAGAAGAGGACTGGAAGTTGAAAAAATAGACAAAGTGGCCACAGGAAGAACAGATGGAGAAATGCAATTAGAACTGCAAATGAAAACCCAAAATAATTGGAGTATCAGGACAATCAATAATTAGACAGGAGATCTACTCTTCATGAAAACTGCCCACTCGACTTAGGACTGGAGCAGAGGTAGAAGAAAGAACACCAGGAGAAATTGGTCGGCCAACCACAACCCGAGCAGAAAGAGAGATTTTGAGAGGTATGGGGCTTAAATCATAGGACTTAGCAAAGGAATTATCAATGCAATTTCCAGCTGCTCTGGAATCTGGGAAGGCTTGGCAGGAAAACATACCAGACAGGATGGAAAGGGAAGCAGGAAGGTACATACGAGACTTGAAAGATATTGGGAGTGCAGAAATCTTGCCTAGGGCCAACTCCCCCCTCACACCTAGGCTGGAGTATTTCCCTGATTCTGAGGTCTGGTAGGGCAGGATCTTAGCAGATGCCCAGTGAGGCCGCAACATAAACAGAGTCCAGAGTTTCTCCTACGAGTCCTATAGTCAAGAGTTAGACAAGTAGCCCCAATTTGCATAGGCTCATCTTGTGCAGGGGAAGAAGAAGTAATGGGAACGGAAACTTCAGACTTGAGAAAAGTTGTAAACCTTCGAGCCCGAAATTTGAGTGGACTTTTCTCTCATACGAGAATCAATCTTAACAATGAAGACAAAAAAATCATCGAAGGAAGTAGGCAAGTCCCAGGTTACTAGCTCACCTTTGAGATCTTTGATAAGCGCCCTCCAGAAGGCTTCGATAAGTGCCTCGTTGTTCCAAGAGACTTCTGCAGCCAGAGTCCAGAAATTCATGGCATATTCAGAGGCAGTTTTGGATCCATGATTGATTTTCATGAGCCGCATTCAACTTATGGCACCGGACATCAAAAATCTGTCGAAACGTTGCAAGGAGGGCAGTGAAATCATGTACGAGAGCATCATCACGGTCCATTAACAGTGAAGCCCAAGTAAGGGCTTTACCATGAATCAGAGTGATTATACAAGCAACCGTTGATCTTTCAGTCGCAAATTGGTCAGGGGCTGTATCTAACTGATTTCACAATGTGTGATGAAACCACAGCAAGCATCAGGATCACCTCCAAAATGGACTGGAGCCGGAATCTTGGGAGGCTTAGGAGATGAAGACATATGAAACAGAGTGAAAGAAGAACCAGCAGCACCTGAAATCTGAAGAGCGTCTAAGGGAGAGGTGATATGTTGTAAAGCCTGAGCAAGATGAGACTGCTGGACTTCTTGACTGTCCAAACGCTTCATCATGATATCGAAATATCCCTCCATGGTCGCAGAAGCAGAAGCCTGGGAAGGTTGGAACCTTGTGTGGTGATGGTACCTTAGTGTACGCACAGGAGTAATCTTTGTTCACCGACACCCTTTTGGGTCCCGGGCTTTTTGCTGCGGAAACCAAACAGGTGGTGCAAACAAGTCCGTAAACGAGGTACTGATAGGATTAAGTGAAGGCTTAGTCGAAGTCAGGCGAAGAGATCAAGGCAGGCAGCAATAATCGGAGTCAAAAAGTCAGGCGGGAGTCGAAAACCAGGAATTCAGATCACAAACAAACACTTCGGCAGGAATAGAAAAACTGGAACCAGCTTGGGTATCTTCAAAATGGAGGACTGGAGCTTTAAAGATGTTTTGGCGCCAAAAATTATAATCCGGCACCCCCTAGTGACATCATGACACTTGGCGTGATGAAGCAGATGTCCCAATCAGTAAACCCAGAAGTGCGTGCCTGCGCACCACCAGACGAGGAGAGGCGCGCCGGGAGGTAAGAGATCGCCGGGATCTCCCAGCACGTCTTTCATGATGTTTGCTTTGAAACAGGTGGCCAGCAAATGGTGCCTGTTAATAGGTTGCTTTATGTGACTATACCCATAGTAAACTGTGCACTTGTTATTACATTACCCCACCATGTGGGCTTACATCGGCAGCGTATTAATCTGTGTATTTATACAAATTAAAACCACTTGAATATTAAATATATACCTTTCGACAATAAACTTAAACTAACTACCTTTCCGTCGCCACTAACTCCCATTATAGCACTGAATACTTAATCCCCAACATAAACCTCCAGATATGGGAAGCTAAAGGAATAACCACTATTGGACACCTGTGTTATGTTTTTGTAGCTGAGGATAAGGAGTGTATAACTGCTTTATTAACAGGTTCATGCAACCATTACACAAGTGCCTTACTTCCTACTTTCACTTTCCAAGCTGTACAGAAAGTTCTGTGTATCTGCATAGCACAAGTAATGTGCACAGTGACACCTGCAGGCCATTTGTATAAACACCACATATTCCCCCTATAGTAGGAAAGCATTTGGAATAATATAACAAACAGCAATGCATCTTAAAGCAATAATATACATTATTCACATCACATAACCATTACACAACTGCCTTACTTCCTACTTTCACTTTCCAAGCTGTACAGAAAGTCCTGTGTATCTGCATAGCACAAGTAATGTGCACAGTGACACCCGCAGGCCATTTGTATAAACACCACAACCTGTACTTTGTAAACTCCCTGAGGCCAATTATAAATCAGATCCCGTCCATACATTTAAGATGGTAATACATACCAGTATGGCCTGTTGATCCAGCTTTCTAGCCTGGGAGTAATTTCAAACTAACGAGTGGGGTGGGCAGTTTGAGAAAACCTGGTCTAGAAGTGCCAGTTTCACTTTATCTCCAGAATTCCTAGGCTCAACTCCTGTCTCACTTTCTGCTGAACAAAGAGACTCAGTCTTGCAACTGATTTACATTCCAACAGACAGATTTATAGTTGGGCTCCTTACTCCAGCTGGTTACTACCTTACACATCCTTTCAGACATACATGGTTCTGTGTCTAGTATGCAAGTGCCTTTAAAGGGTTTTTAATTGTGTGCCATGGAGAAAGAAGGTAGAAAGCTGTTATAAATAATCTCATTGCAGCTGTCACGTAGAATGGAACATTTCTGTAAAATAGGGGATGCTTTACCTACATTCACGCTTTTTAACGGTATTTTTAAAATAAAACAATTTATTTTTATTTTTATATTGACTGAGCTCTAATGTAAATAATTTATTTCGAGTCATTGAGCAAATACCTTAGCCTTTTTATTCTTATGTCAAAACCACAGGACCTAATGTCTAATGATTATGAGACTTTGTTATGATCTTCCCCTCTAGTGGTCAAACAGGTAAAGCCATTGTGATTTTAGCATCTGCTGTCCACAGGTTTAGATTGTAAACTCAAGCAACACCGAGAATTCCTGAAAAAGATCGGAATATAATTTTCTTAAGCTTTCTATTTTACGCTTTGTTAGCTGGTTAGCAACCTACACCATGTGGTTGGAAAATATTCCACATTGGCCCAAAGGTAGCTTACTATACCTAGTTCTCTGTTGCATTAAAATGGCAAGATTAATCAATGTTCAGGCTCTTTTTAGAATGTACCACATCGGGAGGTGGATATCCCAGAGGCTTTATTTTTTGAAGAGAAGAGAAAGGTAACCATTCCTTTTTGACGCTGGAGTAACAGGGAACCAATGCATGGGGTTAGTAAGTAGCAGAGTAGCATCAAGTTACAGTATATCCCA
Organism: Xenopus borealis; assembly: GCA_024363595.1. NCBI lineage: Eukaryota > Metazoa > Chordata > Amphibia > Anura > Pipidae > Xenopus > Xenopus borealis. The sequence continues at coordinate 105,067,729 of CM044445.1, forward strand.
GAGGTTTATTTCATGATTTCGTGTAAATTAACCATAGCAATAAAAGCCTCAGATATACTGGTGCCTGCTATTGTGTATGGCTTTTACCGTGCAATGCCATATATTACTGTATTTTATAGGTCTGAAATGAAAGTCAAGAGAAAACATCAGTATAGATGTTTAAATCTAGGCACTTGTCATATATTATGATGAATATTTATTTTGTTTATACAACAAATAACTTGGCACTTGGCAGAAGGTCCATGAGTCACAACTGATTTTTTGGATGGTACCTTATGAGTTATTTCACAAAGCTCATGCTTAGTGCTGGAAGTCCATGTAGTCCAAACTATTGGTCTAGATACTACTGTACCTTAAAGGAACAGTAACACCAAAAAATTTAAGTGTTTTAAAGTAAAGAAAATATCATGTAGTGTTACCCTGCACTGTTAAAACGGATCTGTTTGCTTCAGAAACACTACTATAGTTCATATAAACAAGCTGCTAAATAGCAATGGCGGAAATTGAAAAACGGCTATATGGCACAGGATAAGTAATGGATAACAGATAACATTATGTTCTACAGAGCTTATCTGCTATCTGCTGTGTAACTTGAGCATTTTCTCCTTTGAATGGCTGCCCCCATGGCTACACAACAGCTTATTTATATAAACAATAGTAGTGCTTCTGAAGCAAACACAGCAATTTTACCAGTGCAGGGCAACACTGCATTATATTTTTATTACTTTAAAACAATTTCATTTTTTGATGTTATTGGTCCTTTAAGTGTAGTCTACGAATCAAATGAAAGCTCTTGGTCAGCTATATTGGATTCCTACTTACAATTCTTCTGATAACTGCCATGAAATCCAAGTAAAGACTAATAATGCATCTGATGCATATTTTCCTTCTTACTAAGGTTGTGAATTTAGAAACCTGCCTGAGTCTAAGAAACTACAGTACAGTATATGCAGCATGTATCCTTCAGACAATCAAAGGGCTGGAAGGTAGATGAAGATCTAGGTAAAAGTAGAGTACCATAAAACTTCTTCAAAATCTATTGATGATGACAAATTCCCAGTGCACAGTTTGTCAGGATGTAGGAAAGTGGTGGCACAAAGTGTAGATTGTTCTCCCAGCTGCAATATTTCACAACTGAAGTATCTGGGTCAACTTTGGAAACTCACGTAAAGTTTTGCTGCAAAACAAGTGCCATGAATACACTGTGTGTTGTAGAACAGCACAGAATGTATCACCCAGGTATGAGTAGGTCAAGAATAGCAAAAGGTTGGGAAGGTTATGTTATGTGATTCAGACATTTGAAAGTTATTATGATGCCAGACATTGTGTCAAATATCTAAACATTCCTAAACACATTTCAAATTGGGCTAAACCAGTAATACCCTTGGTAATTATCATTGCTAAAAACATACAGTGACTTTGTGGGGATTATGTAAAAAAGTCAGAATGCCAAAAACCTGAAAAAAGTGGTTTTTAACTATAAAATATGAATTTTTCGTGGGGACATTTTCAGGATTTCTTATGCCCAGAGGATGGAAAAAGACAGAATCCTGCATCTCAGAACTGCAGAGGTTGCATATATGTGAAAGCGAGAATTGGTATCTTGATCTATGCAGAGTTTTATTCAATAATCCGATAATTTAGAGGTTTTCAAGTAAAAATCCGAAAAAGTCTCAGTGCGGAAAAGCCACAATTTTCATGAATTTTTGGGGGTTTTTTTCATCACAGGACATTTTTGGGAAAATCTATTGATAAATAATGAGAAAAAACCCTTATGGATTATGTCGGAGTAGTTTTAAAAAAAGATAAGATCAATTCGAACTTTGATAAAGGGCCTCTATGTTTCTAAAAATATAATTTTATCTTTTACATCAGGGAACAGACTTTGACTGTTGTTGGATGCTGGAGTTTTAAGCTCAACAATAATGAAGGCCTTAAAATAGATCTCTGGCTATGGGGGCTAATTTTGGATAATGATTTTCATCTTTGCTGGATCTCAAGTTACCAATGGATTATTTTAATATGTGACAACCTTTTATGATGTGGGAACTATCCCAGTCTTCTTTGCTAGCTTCTAAGTAAGTTAAACAAGCTTTACCAAGACAAAAAGTTGACCAAGCATCATGTTTCATAAATCAAATGAATTCAATCATACATCCCTTTTGTATCAACAGCATGATCATCAAGATGTCAAACAACTGGTGCAAATAGTTTCACTAGACTTATGTACAATATATAACTATAGGCCAACATCCAGTTGATATATCCAAACATCTGCTGCTTGTCCAACTCTTAATTTAAAAACCAAGAAGCCAAGGTAGTGATTTGAATTTCTTCCCGTAGCAATCTATGCTGTTGTAGATTTTGCCACAAGAGCATTAGTTGGGCACTTATGTTGGTGATCAGGTCTGGCTCACACTCAGAATTCCTATTCATCCAACATGTGTTAAAATGGGTCTTGTGCAAGTCTGTCTAGTTCTTCTAAACCCATCCAAACATTACCAAATGGTTGCTCATCTTACTTTATGAACAAGGGCATTATAGTGCTTAAATAGGAACAGATCTGCTCTTAGGTGTTACCACTTAAAATGCATTGAAATGTATGCCAAGAATGTCATTGCACATTGTAACATTAAACTGAAGGTTTACCTTTAAATCAACTCCCAGTTTGTTATAGAATGATGTCGTTCTAGCAATTTCTATTCATTATTCTTTTTTATACTTTTTGAAGTGTTTGCCTTCCTCTTCTTCCTTTCTTTTTCTTCTGCTTCTTTCCAACTTTCAAATGTGGCCATTGACCCCTCCAAACAAAACTATTGCTCTTTGAGGCTAAACTTTTATTTTAATGTTACTTTATATTCCTTATCTTTCTGTGCAGGCCTCTCCTGTTCATATTCCCGTCTCTCATTCAAATTTCCACCTGGTTATTATGTAAAATAAGACCATAGCATCCAGCAACTGAAATATCAAACAAGAGACAATAGCAAATTGTCTCAGAACTTCAATGTCTACCTCATACTAAAATTTAACTTAAAAGGGAACTACCCTTTAAGGGTTGCCTTCATTGGAAGCAAGAGCTATAGCCCAAGACTATCATTCCTCCTCCACCTTACCCATGAGGATATAAAAACTTTACACCTGCATTATGGAAATCATTTCAATTCTTACCAAGATTATGTTGCATGTACAGTTTTCCTTCCTGCTTCCTCCTGCATGTCACAGCAGTGAGCATTATTTAATTATTTAACCTGCAAAAGCCATAATGCCAACCCCCAGCTGTCACTTCTTTGCATCAATGTAGCTCAAATGGATGTAAGTAAAAAAGCAAGTAGCAGTAATGTAATAATTAGAAAAGATTAGTATCCAATATCTGACAGTTCTTTGGAAGCAGCTGCCAAACATGCTTTCCTGGCATATAGAACTTGCACCTGAGGGGCTGAACTGGAGTGTTTGGAAGACAATAAAGCGATATTGTGTGGCTGTTTTATAATTAAAACTAGTGATGGGAAAAGCTGACCCCTTTTGCTGTGCTGAAAATTAGCGAAACGGCAAAAGAATTACCAAATCCATTGAAGTCAATGGGCGACAATTTTTTTTTGAAGAGCAACAAATTTTTTTTTTACTCATTGGAGTCTATGGGCAAATCTTAAACTCTTGTGGTGTTGCTTGTTGTTTCCTCTGCTGCTCTGTCTAACTGTGCTAATTATACCTAAACAGGGCTCAAAACCTTTGGGGGCAAATTCACTAAGCGGCGAAAATGCGCTAGTGACGCCTTTGCCGCACTTCGCCTGGTGTATTTTCACAATTTTCACTAAAATGTGAATTTGCGCTCAGGGAGGTGAAAAGTAGCGAAGTTGCGCTGCTGTTACTTCATCAGGCAAAGCGCATTTACGCTAGCGATGCCTAATTTGCATATGGCACAAATTTAAAAGTATAATAGAAGTATATGTTACAGCCACTACATTCCACTACACAAGCCCAGGAAACCTTTAATAAATTAAATAAAGTTGTCCTATTGCCCTAAACATGTGCCCCCTGTATAGTTGAGTTGTCATATGTTAGGAAATGACCTGGCGAAGTAAAGTCTAGCACAAGAGGTAACTGTCAGTAAAATGGGCATCTCAGTGAGTTAGTGTAGTTACGTCCCTTCGTCAGTACGCAACTCCTGGCGTAAGGGTGCAAAGTTGCGCTAGTCTATCTACTTCGCTAGCGAATTTTCGCCAGAGACACTGTTAGTAAATTGGCAAAGTTGCAAAATGACGTCACGCTGGCAAATTAGCTCTAGCGTTAGACGCTTAGTGATGTAAACAGTTTTAAGTATTAGCTTCTCTAGGTGGGGGGCACTGCTACAGCTTTATAACATGTGGCATATTCCTAATCCGCACTACACACAGCATCCATCTGCATCCAATACTGAATGAAATCTGCTGATTTACATGTGATCTTCATGTTATTCAGCAAAATCCAAACAGTAAAAAACTAAATTTTATTACAAACCGGACAGAAATTGCACAGAAAATGGATGTTCACAAAATGTCATTTTGTTAATATAGATGGCAGAGGGAATAGTTTTTCAATTATTAATTTGTGTCTCATGACTAGTTGAAACTTCTGTATTATAATAAATAATGTACCTCCTGTTATAAAATATGAGGATATTAGAAGTCACCTTGAAATTTCATAACCTCTGTGTCTTGGCCGTTGAGGCTTTATATGACCGTGGAACTGCTTGGTGACTTATTATATCATATAATTTGCTCTCATATATAAAAATAGATATCCAGGCATCCAAGTCACCCTTAAAGGAGAACTAAAGCTTAGAACTAAATACTTTGCCGACCAAGTTTGAGACTCCCCAAGTAAAATTTCTCACCATTTAATTACAATTTAGTTTTGCATTAAATAATAAAATATTGCACTGCTCAATGTCTGTGCCACAAAACAACATATACAATGAAATTGTTTAGGAAAGTGTTTATCTTGACATTTGGTCATGAAATGGGTACAAATCTAGGAAAAACTGGTGAATCAGTCATTTTAAGAGTATATATGACTGCAAATAGCTGTTCATCCTAAATGTTATACTAACAGTAACTTACCTGCATACAGAGTATTACCCCTGAAATGTCCATCCTGTTCATGGAGACAATATTGGCAGCCCACTTACTTGTAAAAACATTGAGGGTGAGTGTTTTTAAGAGCAGGCTTAACTTGTGCTCCTCCTAGCAACCCTATTTCTATTAAGTAAATGGTCTACTGTGTTTACCAGATGAATTGATAATATGTGACATAGGTGAAGCTTTTGCCTGAGGTCTAAATCTTGATAACATGTTATACATCCGTTACAGTGTCCTATGTATTTTGTAGAAACTTGATATAGGCAAGTCAACAACCCTATGATAAATATCTAAAGTTGATTGTTGATTAATTAAAATGGGTTTTAGTTTTGCCCCAATTTAGCATTAAAATTGCATGTAGGTAGAAAGGGCAGTCTTTATCTCCATTAAAAGCAGGATATTGCAGTTACAGCTTGCAGGTCCACAATGGTTAAAAGAAGAGTATCAGCTGTTCCACACCTGAGGAACTGCCCGGGGCAGGTGAATGAATCACAGACCTCATTTGGCAGCTCCTGCCTGAGAAGGACATTTCAGTTGCTGGTTCATGGCCAGGCAGCTGGCTATGGGGTTAAAATTACTTTGACTCACGAAAGATCATTCCAAGAAGTTAGATAATGAACAATAAGGAAGGGAGAAAAGAAATGTGCACGATAGGCAGCTATCCCATTGGGTGTTGAACCATCTGTTTGAGATCAAGATTTACGCCTTGCAGTAAGCGGCTTCTTTGAAGTGTGTCATAACATTTCTCCAACATCGGTCACATTGAGCAGCCCTTTCTTTCCTGGCACAGGCTCTCACTGGGAGAAGGAGATCAAAGATGACATGGATTTTAGAGTTATTTATTCTCATGTTGAAATAAGGTGGCCAGACCTTTTGTTAGATGGAGGACACCTATAGAATATAAATCTGCAGCCTTCATAGGAACCTGTTCATCCCTGCATTGTAATGACTATCCTTAATTAAAGGGGAGCCCTATCATTAAATATAAGTACAATGTAGACAATGATAATCATTATTGTTGTATAATGTCAGACAGAAATGTATAAATTGCAGACAATTAGGAATATTTCTGAATATAAAGCCTTCCCAGTTGATCAACATCCTGTGTTCTGAGGTTCACCAGCCCAAGCAGTGGATTTAAGAGTCTGAACCAGCAATTCAGAGAACAGCAAGGGCAGAGAGATGCTGCTTTTAATACCAATTATATTGTATATTCAAACTTAAAAAAATAATAACCCACAGCTATGATTTCAGCATCCCCCTGTCAGTACCACTGCTTTCCCTGTGAATGAATTAGCAAATCTTTTCACAGCTACACTCTTTTGGATCTTGTAGTAACTAATAATATTGAACTCATCTCTAGCATTTGTGTGGGTGAGAATTTAGAGAATAGGGATCATAACATGGTCTCCTTTGAGATTCTGTTTCAGAGGCAATTCTATAAGGGAGTAACTAAAACACAGAATTTCAGGTGTCCAAGGGGCATCACTGCAACGTATTAACCAGGAAATGTATTTCCCCGGGTTAAACAAAAATGTTGTTGCAAAACTTTTTTGGTTCAAAAGACGAACATGTTAAGATAAACAAAGGTGTAGGGCTAGATGGTATTCATCCCGATCCCAGGGTACTTAGCGAGCTTAGCTCTGTGTTTCCAAACCTCTTTACTTAATTTTTCAGGACTCATTTAGGTCTGACATGGTGCAGAGAGACTGGAGAACTGATAATATGGTGCCTCTATTCAAAAAGGGATCCTGTTCTCAGCCTCAAACTATAGGCCAGCTAGTCTGACGTCGGTGGTGGGAAAGCTTTTTCGAAATGGTTAATAAAGGATAACATACTGGACTTCATATCCAATAACAATACTATGAGCTTGTGCCAGCATGGTTTTATGCATAATAGATCTTGTCAGACTAGCTTAATTTCTTTTTATGAGAAGGTAAGCAGGGACCTCGATTCTGGGATGGCAGTGGATGTGATTTACTTTGCTAAAGCATTTGATACAGTGCCACACAGAAGGTTACTGGTTAAATTAAGGTATGTTGGCCTGGAACATAGTATGTGTACCTGGGTAGAGAACTGGCTAAATTAATCTAATCTAATTGGAGTATTGTTAGCAGGGGTACCGCATGGCCCTGTACTGGGTCCCTTGCTTTTCATCTTGTTAATGTTATTAATGGAGGTAGGCATTGGCAGTACTGTTTCTATTTTTACAGATGATACTAAATTGTGCAGAACTATAGGTTCTATTTGCAGTATGTTGCCACTTTAGAGGGGTGATTTGTCTAAGTTGGGAAACTGGGCAGCAAACTGGAAAATGAGGTTCAATGTTGATAAATGCAAGGTTATGCACTTTGGTAAGAATAACATACAGTAAATGCAAGTAATACAACACTAATTGAGAAGGATCTTGGGGTTTTATAGATAACAAGTTTTCTTATTCTGGGCAGTGTCATTCTGTAGCTACTAAAGCAAATAAAGTTCTGTCTTGCATAAAAAAAGGGCATAAACTCAAGGGATGAAACCGTAATTATGCCTCTTTATAGATCACTAGTAAGGCCTCATCTGGAATATGCAGTGCAGTTTTGGACTCCAGTCCTTAAGAAGGATATAAATGAGCTGTAGAGAGTGCAGAGATGTGCAACTAAGCTGGTTATAGGGATGGAAGACTTAAATTATGAGCGTAGACTGTCCAGGTTGGGGTTGTTTTCTCTGGAAAAAAGGTGCTTGTGAGTGGACATGATTACACTTTACAAATACATTAGAGGGCATTATAGACTAATAGCTGGTGACCTTTTGACCCATAAAGAGGATCACCGCACCAGAGGCCACCCCTTCAGACTAGAAGAAACAGACTTTCATTTGAAGCAGCGTAGGTGGTTCAACACAGTGAGGTTGTAATGGCTGATTCTATTAATGTTTTTAAGAGGTGCTTGGATGATTTCTTGGACAGACATAATAACAAAGGCTATTGTGATAGTTAGATACTGTTATATTGTAATAGTTAGATATTGTGATAGTGATAGATAGATAGATAGATAGATAGATAGATACTCTATAATTAGTATATGCAGCACTTTTTCTTCTTGCAGCCTCTGAAATGTAGCACCTTGGCTTGTCCCCCAGCCATCTTAGCAATACTTTCTTTATCCACCCTATTATTTATGAGCAAATCCTTTCCAGCCCAAGTCCTGTAATGGACCAGCCTGCCTATGGCCAATATTTCTTGTATCTCTACATATGAGTAGTGATGGGCGAATCTATCCCGTTTAGCCGAAAAATTCTCAAATTTTTTTTTTTACGCCACTGAATTTTCAGCTGGTGAATTTTTGCTGGCATTTTGCAAGCGAAATGAGCTGTAGAGAGTGGAAATTCGCAGTGAATTCGCCCATCACTACTGAGCTATGACAAATGGATGTCACTTCTGTGCAATAGTGGGACCAGCGAGCCAAAGACAGTGGCACCTTGGGCAGAATAAAATCGTAAGATGAGCCAGCAACTCAACTTCATAAAACCCGAATATACTTTAAATAAAGGTTTAGTGGCCATTTGAAAAAATGTTCTTAATTATATGCTGCCTATGAGTTATTGGATAGTTTGATTGATTACATTTTTCTCCTGCTTTGATGCTCATTTGTCTCAAACCGACTATATTTATTTAAATTTGGTGAGTATATCTGCTGCAAGTTAAAGGAAGAAAAATGGGATTTTGCATTTGTTACTGATTTATTTGAGCTACTGTACAGAAACATACATTCAAATCCCTGGTTAATGTACTGCATGAAAGCAGACACGCCAAGGGAAATTAGGAGGGCCTTAAGGCACAAGACACAGTTTGTAGGTACAGTTACAAAATCTGCAGTTCTGATTAATTCCTTTCTGATGGAAAAAATATACTTCTTACAGCATGTGCTTGTTTCTGTTGCTGACACTGTCCCATCAAGTACAGATTATTACATGATTAATTATGGTGACCAATGTTATAAAACATATTGATAAGCATATTCCCTGTTGCATATACTGTACACATAATTACAAAGCATTAGGCAATTCACTGCCATTATAGCATATTTTACAGTTGGGTGGTACTTTTTGAAACATTTGCCCATATATAATCGGACTGGCCAGGTACCAGGGAATCTCCTGTCAGGCCCAGGCCCCAGATGGTCCACCTATAGGACAATGCCAATCAACTCTTTCCTATTTCCATCATAGAGCCATAAATTATATTTACCATCTAGCATGTTTATTTTGTACCCAACAGTGGTGGGAATGGGCCCCAGAAATCTGGCACTTTTCTGGGCACTAGGAGGAGACTTTTAAAAATTAGAATTTAGTTTAGTAATTTTTTGCCGCTTCCACTATCAAATAGCCCAAAATTCAATTTGAATTGAAAAAAAAAGTACTGTCTCTGTAAAATCCTTCAAATTCGACTATTCATGCCGAATTGCCATTGTAGCCTATGGGGGACCTCCTGGAACCTGTCCTGAAAATTCGAGCTCTAGGAATTCGAAGGATTTTGGTTAAAATTGTTCAAATCTTCCGAATTGAATGATGCATTCGAATGATTTTTATTTGATTGAAAACAGACCTATTCGATTGAAATGGGTCCATTTTCGATCAAATACAGCCTAAAAAAATCTGATGGTCGAATTTTGAAGTTTTTTCATTTCGAAATTCGACCATTAGTAAATCTGCCCCTAAGGGCCAAACCAGCCATTCTGCTCATAGAAAGAAAGGTATCCAATCACTGGGTTACTACGCCATCCATCTGTTCAGAAGTGCTATTATAAGACAGACTGTGATCAAATGGGAATATGTGAAGGTAGCCCATGTGTAGTGATGGGCGAAACTCCCGCTTTTCGCTTCGCCGAAAAATTCGCGAATTTCCAGAGAAATTCGCGAATTGGCGAAAAATTTGCGAAATGAGTCACGCGTCGTTTTTGACGCGCGTCGCGTCAAACGTATCTCGTCGCGACGCCCGACTCGTTTTTGTTGCCGAATTTTTCGGTGGCGAATTTTTGCTGCCGTTTCGCGAATTTATTAGCCCATCACTACCCATGTGCCATACATATCCAGTTGTTTAGCCACTAAGGTCAAAATCTGAAAAACTACCCAACCAGCTGGTGGGGTGCCAATAAGCTCCAAAACCCAATTATACCAGGGTGGTTTAGCCAAAATTGTATTAGGACTGGACTATGCATGCAGCTAGTAAACAAACTCAAGTTTTACAGTGGTTTTCACAAAACTCTAAAAAACATTTAGAGGTACAGGCATACACTGAAGCTGATATGATTTAATATGTTCATGGACAGGAAATTTTCCAAAACACTTATCTCAATGCACATGCTATATTTAAATACAAAATGATGGGTAGAAACACTATCGATGGGTCCAGCAGGGCTACCGGTGGCACTTTTATAAGTCACATGGTGTTGCTCTGGTTGGCTTGCACCTGATTGAGCTCTAGAGCCCTGACTTTCATCAACCTTGTGCTGATCGTATCTTTAATACAACACACTTTTAAGGCCAACGTTTGTACATGGCCCTGGATGTACATTGTAAATAATGTGTTGTCCAACAAAACCTTTTCCAACATTCGTAAAATAAATAGAATGTAAAATGTATTCTTCTTATGTGGTTAATGTAAAAACATCCACAGCTTCTTATTTTCCTAAAAAACCATAGATCACTATATACTACCTGTAATCAGCTGACTTTGTCTGAACAGAGATAACAACACTCTCTTTTCTATCAGCTGTGGTTTACAGATGAGTAGGCATCCAATATGCTCATGGGTTATTTAACTCAATAAAATACCTTCTCTTCCCACAATTGCTCTTCAGAACCAGGAACTGAAACTAATTTATTTTCTGTTTGTTTAGCTCAATCAATAACTAAACCCACTAAATTTTCTTATTTAAAACAAAATGCAACAAATTAGCTTGTATTAATTGAGCAATGCAAATTTTAATTGAGCACTCTTAAGAAGTGCTTGAAGGTGTCGTAATGGTGTCATAATCTTTTGGAGCAAACATAACAACTTTTTCAGTAAGAAGTTTATTATATTTACTGCACATTGGCGCAAGCTATAAAATTCACAAACAGTCTTCTGTTGTTGGAAGTGGTTCGCAAAAGCTATATTAAATTCACACAAAAGCATACATTTTCCCATTGTGAATAGTTTTTCCATAAACAACTTTTATCACACCCCCCGAAAGTGAAAATAAGGCAGCATATATCAGCACAGAAAAGACCACTGTCCAGGGTGCTGAACAGCAAACATGATTTGCTGTTTAATAAAACCCCACCTAACTTATAAAATGATTAATCCATTTATTACTGGAGTGGTAATGAACCCTGCAGTCACTCCAGCATGCATGTGTTGTCTGATTTGGAAATGGAAACATGTTTTGTTTCATGAAAAACAAAGAGTATTATGTACTCCTATATTCTCGTCAGCTGCCCTGCTAAGATTGACTAGAGACCCTGAGGCCTCTGATTCAAGAGGATATTATTTCCACATCATCCACATAGGCTAAGAACCTCAGGCAGTGACCACTGGGGGCAGAGATACCCTCCAATTTACCTTCCTGCAGTGACCTGTGAAAAACACATTGTCATGAACGGCACCCAATAACAGTTGCTAAGCACCCTGGTCTCAGCTCAGCTTCACCAGTAGTGTGACCGACTTTGGCCTCGGGAGTTGCCCTCAGCTTACTCAGATGCCACCTGGACTTATCAAGAGGTGCAAAGCTAATAATTTTGGCTAGCACAGGGGCACGATCATCTCACCAAGGATTCAGGATTGAAGAATACTACCAAATGGAACAGGCGGACCAGACCAGCACAAGCAGAGTAGAATCATCAGACAGGCCAGGATCAGGAGAGAGCAGAATAGTCAGTGGACAGGCAGAGGTCAGGTTTGGAGATAATCAGAGTAGTCACAAACAGGCAAGGGTCAGGATTGGAGAGCATCAGAGTAGTCAGGCAAGCAAGGGGCAATACGCAATAGATCAGGCAGGAAATCACACAGAAAAGGCAAATAGAACCTAACAACAGGCAAGGATCTGTAGAGTTACCTTGTTATACTATTAGAATTTAGCGCCATTGCGCGTGACATCATCTTGCCGGAGCATAAACCCGGAAGTGCACTGGTGCGTGCGTGCACCATAAGGAAACTGGCAGCAGAAGAGGAAGGATGCATGCAGTGAGCGTCCCCGCTCGGAGGCATGGCGAGTGCTCCCGCGTGCTTGGGGAGCAGCCACTAGAGCACCAGGGAAACTGTAAGCCCTTACAAACATACAGCAAAGGACTCAGAAGGCACCCCTGTCTTACTCCTGCCCCATTCCTCCCAGAAGGCAGAGGTTTTTAGAGTTTGCCCCACCTCGTAGTCACTAAACGATGTGCCGACAGTATGACAACCACTGCTTAAATTGGAACTCTCTGCAGCTACCAAATAATGATACCAAATAATGATACAATTCCAGTGGCATTGGAGTTATCCGAAACAGAGCTGAATACATGTGTACATGTTCAAATAACCATCAAGCATATTAACCACTCCTATACCATGGCAACATTATTTAACCTGACTGTCTATAAATTCACAAAAAGACTGGAAATTTATAATACTTTCTAGATGGATGTGTGATATAATAGAACTAATTTGTTGAAATCATATATGTAAGGAACGTGAAGATTCTCATTCATCCAGGTCATCGTATATTTAACAAAAGTATCTCAAAGCAACTGGATTTGCTGAGAAATTTTAATGAAGACTTTCAGGAGGGGCGTTCAACGCCACCTGTCTGCAACATACAGAGCTGTTCTAACATCTGTTCCCCGGTGGTTTCAGAACTCTTCACACATCCATTCATGCAACTCTCACACGTAACACCTGATGTCTAGGAGTTGCATGCCCCATTGGTAATCCTATCACTGTAACTACACAGAATCAACACCACTGTAAATTTCAGATGTCACCTCTCTGAAGAGTTACAATGTGCCCTTGTGATTGGATTGTTGAAAGAGTCCATATGCCGAGAACACCAGTCATTTGAACTGAAGAAGCAGCTTGGATGAGCAGTGAAACATCTTCATTAAAATTTCTCAGCAAGTCCAGTTGCTTTGAGTGACTTTTTTAAAATATGTAAGGAACAATAATTTCAACTATATTTTCAATTTTCCTCTTGCTAATGACCATCAAAGAGGACTCACTGCAGTCGATGAGCAAATGGGGGTCTCTAATTTGAGGGCCAATATCAGAACAATGGTATCTGACTTACAAGACAATTTAAGAACCATGAGCTTCTTGGACCATGTGCTTCTTGCTAAGCCTTGATTGACTTAATATTTCTCTGGCAAGAACATGGCTGGCAGTGTATCAAAAGATGAGCACAAACACGGGAGATCTAGCTTGATATTTCTTTTTAGTTTCTTTCAAATGACAGATGTTTGTGTTCTGAGGTCAGATCTGTATAGCGTGAAGTCTCCTTGTAATGTATTGTAAATTTTGTGCATGTTAGGATACATAATTATATTTCCAGTTTAAATTAAAAGCTCAGAGAGAAATGTGCCATGTGGTTCTGATTAGGAATAAAAGCATTTTTCACAAACAGCTCACTCCCTGCAAGTATCTGGTATCCATAAAGAAGGGCCATAGGTCTTAACTAATACATAGATACTAACTGGTGTAATCTAGACATAGATTTTACTAGTTGTATAACTTCATCAATGCATGCAAACTAAAGTATTCTTAAATATTTCAGTTAGATATAGTCTCCATGATTATGCATTATAAAATTGTTTTAAAAGCAGAATGGAATTACCATGCTTATAAATGTTCATTTATATTCATGCATTATAAAGTGTTCATGCTATATATATTCAACAGAAGGTCTCAACAAGCCACCTTGATAGATCCAAATATGATATACTGTATGATACAGCTTTATATAATCCACAAGGCCTATTATACTAAAACAAGACTACACAGAATAAACCCGGCTATATCTATGCAACAGGTGTAACAAACAATAAGGTGCCATCCTCCACACTATGTGGGAATGCCACAGGCTGGACCAGTACTGGCCAAGAATTCTTGACATTGCCTAATGATCCTAAGATGTGCTTACTAGGGATAATGACTCCCCAGGATGTCCCATCGGTGAAGTCGCCCTACTTTGATTGCTATTCCTAGCTAGGAAGGGCATAACGCACCAGTGAAAGGGACTAGCCCCTCCGACATATTTGCAATGGCTTGGGGCGGTCAGGGACCTATGTAACACAGAGAAAGCTATATACATTAAAAATGGTACAATTTGTTACTTGTTTATATGTACATGTTAAGTTGACCCTTATGTTGAGAAAACAATTACAATGTACCTATGTACATGTGCTTGCTACTTGTTCAATAAAACTTTTTTTGAGAAAAAAAAATAGTAGTAAGAGTGTAAGGAAGGTCTCTCTGAGCAGGGTAGAGAACACAATGGTTACCTGTCTGTGTTTCTGAACTCCCAGAAGGGCAGGGGGAGCTACCTGCCACTGCAAGGAGCAGAGGGAGACATGACCAGATGACTGAGAGTCAAAAGTGAAGAAAGTCAGAAGGTGTGACAGGCCAGAGGCTACTGAAGCTGATATCCCAGGAGGGGAAAGTCAGCAGGGCTTAGTGAGAAGCCTGAATATTCTAGAGTGTGAAAACTAACCTGTATGTTTAGAACCCCGGGGGGAGTGTTGAATGGGTGCTATTAAAATACTAATGAACTGTGTTCCTGTAACTTTTTGTTGGGGAGTTTGCCTGAAAAACCTGTGTTTTTGCCTGAAGATGTGGTATCCCTGTCTTTATGCTCCTGATCCTATGCTTACCTGCCGACCATAGCTTAATTCCCCCAAAAATTATATGTACCGGCAGCCATCTTGTCACACTAGTCACATATATACCATAACTCCACTGGCAATTTAGGCTAGGGAGAAGGGAGGAAGGATGTAATGGACAACTTGGTAAGAAACAGATTCTGGCCATGTGCTTCAAGCATGACATTACAAGGTTTGTAATTGTCAGCATAACTTAGAAAGTATGCATCTCCAACTAAACCAATAAACTCTGACATGAGCAATAGCCAGTTTTTATTCAGTTTGTGCCAAATTCCCTGGGGGGATGACAGCCACTCTGTAAAGCCCATTATGTAACATGCTGGTTCGGCAGGATCTAACATACAATAGAATAAGTGAATGGATACAGGATCTCGTATTTAAAAAAGAATATAAGAACAGTGGATTCATTCATGATTAATCCTCTATAATCTGATTAAGATATCAACATTCTAATCACCAGATAAAATGAGTGTAAGATATGGAATGCTGAACAAATAGGAAGTATTATCCTATCCACTGGGAAAAGCTGTAATTATATTGTAATCTCAATGGAAATATTTTCATCCCAAATCTAGCATGGGATGTCTTTCTGATTTTGTGCCCTGTTTGGATGTGCCTTGCCATGGCACCATAACACACGCATTGGATCTGACTTTGTCACTTATATCATCTTTAAGTAGAAATATGCTTTTCTCTATGTTAGATTTATGGAGACTGAACAATAATTATATCATAATGATAAAATACCCAAAATCTGCAGATGTATTCCTAACCCACTTACCTATCCAGAGTTAGCTGTTCTATAAACAATTGTGATGGAAACAACTTCACATACCATTTAGTCACAATGATGCATGAAAGACAAAGTGATGAGATATCGACATCCACCAAGGTTAAAAATATGCCTTTCAAATTCCCTCTTTTTTTCTGTTTCCAAAACAAATCTAAAAATAGCAGTGCCTTGTATCAACATGTTGATGAGACTATGTGCAGTATGGCATATAAAGACACTGTACCTTTGCAAAATAGATAGAGCTAAAATATGCTTTGAGCCTATTGTTAAAGAGGGTCATTAGAGGGCATTATAGGCCGCTGGTCTATGATGCCTAGTCATAAAATGGATCATCACACCAGAGGCCATCCCTTTAGACTAGAGGAAAAGAACTTTAATTTTAAGCAGTGTAGGTGGTTCTTTACAATGAGGACAGTGAGGTTGTGGAATGTTGTGATGTCTGATTCTGTTAACACCTTTAAGAGGGGCTTGGATGATTTGTTGGACAAGCAAAATATCAATGGTTATAGTGATAATAAAATAATTAATATAGATATTGTTATATACAGTTTCATTGGGTGTGTGTAGGTATGTGCACTGGGATTAATTTGGAGGGGTTGAACTATGTAAATAACTATGTAACTATTAATCATGGTGACAGCACGTAATAATAACAATGAGTGCAAGGTAACTGATATTTTTTAGCATTTTGAGTGTCTGTTAATAAGGAACCTTGGGAGACAGCTGAAAAGAAACAGCTCTTTCATGGACTGTAGGGTTAGCAGCAAAGTAAAAAAGACAATAATTCTAATTTCCCAAGTGACTGCGATAAGGGTAGTGCTAAAGTCTTGTTGTTTGTGCCTAAAGGGGCACTTGAGCTCCCCATTAGGCACGAAACACTTCAGGTTCTCTATGAACTATTAAAATCTTTTTTAGTTTTATAATCATTTGATTGGAACACTTTTTCTTGTGGTTTCCATATTTTTGGTTTGCAGGTTTGTTTTGACCTTTAACTGGTGTCATTAATACTGGACCTCAAGTATTCTCTTTTTTTACTTATGGTCAGATTTGCTACGGTTGTAATGGTAAATTTGAATTCAGTTTTTTTTGGTCGAAACTCACAAATTCTAATTTAAAACCATCACACCTCAACCTGGAACAGTCCTAATTTGATTATTATCCATTTAAAAGTTTTGCTTAGAAAATGCCACCCCATAGACTCCAATGGGAGAAAAAATAATGTTATGTGTCGAAGAATGCCGTGCGTCAAAAAAATTGATTTTATTCAAATTTGATTTGAGTTTTCCAGTTGGTAATATTCGATCGAATTTTAGCCATTCTAATTTTTTATATAACATATCATTGTAATTGTGAATAAAATGTATTTAAACAATTTACATTACACTTAAATTGACCTTTGATAAATAACCCCCCAAAATTTTCTTCGACTACTCCAACACTAATAAGCTTATAGATACATAGAGACAATCTCCCATAACATTTTCAAGGAGTGCCCCAGACAGTACAGATATTGTCTATAAAATATAATTTGTGGGAATACTAAACTTTCTTCCAATGAACTCCATTGAAATATATGCTCTGCTGCCTAAAAATTAGTTCTTATTGTTCAGTGAAGAATCACTGCTCTCCCAATACTTGATGGTCTCAGCATGAGTTTAGGGGATCAGGAGTAGATTAATTTAGAAGCCAGAGAGGCATTTTAGGGCCGCCCTGTTTTGTGTGTATATTTGTACTTATCTGTAGGTGGGCTCTTCCTCTCCTTTGCTCCTTTAAATATATACATCTCAATGTATTTTCCATTTTAAGCCTCCAAAGATGTTTGCTTGTGTTACTCTAATATATTTAATAAGGCATATACCATTTTATAAGATATCTAAACCTTGTTAAACATGTCAGGCAATATCCAAGGGAAAGATATAAAATCTGTCTGCTTCTTGCAGCTAGGTTATTGCAAGAACAGTCATAGATTTATTGTGCTTGAAGCATTCCTTACATTTCCTAGCAGATTTGGGGCTAATCTGGCCATGTGGTTTATCGAGGCCTTATTGTAGTGCGTCATATGCTGGACTTTAAGATGAGTGACACAGTGACAAGGAAAGCTGTTCTAATTCATAGTTCATTTTGTTCATACAACGTTCCTTCTCTGCATATTTGAGTGGTTAAAATAGATCTTAAAAAATACTTGATGCTCTTTCCATTTAGACTCATGATAGCATTCACAACCGGTTGGTTCATGTCTCTTCTAAAAAGTAGGAAGCAGTTTTGTTTCATATTGAGCCAAAACTAACAGCACTGATGGATATAACATTGCACATGGAAAGCTCTGCCTATCCCATCATTCCACAACCTGAGGTCTAATTTATGAATATCTACCTCATTTTATAATGCATACAATTTCAGAAACCTGGCTTATGTATATGACCATATCCAGGGC
>CM044445.1:105093415-105103462 GCA_024363595.1 Xenopus borealis
CTCTTTTTTGTGCACAGTATATTAGAGGTCACGGGGAGAAAGGCACTATAGTGTGTGTTTGAAAAAAACCCACAAGGTGATAAAATAAGAGATACTAATTTTTTTGAAGACCTGAGGAGAGTCTAACGAATTGCTGGACTAGTGGGATACCAAGATTCCTGGGACTCAACTCTATTGGTTAAACAAGATAACAGCTGCCTGGTAGATCTAAGAACAGCACTCAATAGTAAAAACCCATGTCCCACTGCGTACTATTCAGTTACATTGAGAAGGAAAAACAACAGCCTGCCAGAAAGCAGTTCCCCCTAAAGTGCTGGCACAAGTCACGTGACCAGGGGCAGCTGGGAAATTGACAAAATGTCTAGCCCCATGTCAGATTTCACAAATGAATATAAAAAAAATCTGTTTGCTCTTTTGAGAAATGGATTTCAGTTCAGAAGTCTGCCAGAGCAGCACAATTAATTGATTCGTTTTTTTTAAAAATAACATTTTTTCCCATGACAGTATCCCTTGAAATAATATTGAACTGTAACACGGTATTTGTAACTGGATAGAGAACTGGCAGTAAAAAAGATTAGAAAGAGTGGTAGTAAATTGAGAATTTTGTAATTAGACCAGTGTAATGCAGCAGTTTGTCTTTGGCCTATTGTTTTTTTTACCTTATATAATGACCTTGAGGTATTTTCTCTATTTTTGTGGATGATACTAAATTGTTAAAAGTTCCAGACAGAATACTGCCACTTTAAAAAGCGATTAAATTGGAAAACTGTAAATACAGTACACAAACTATTCTGACAAAATGACTGAATCACCAATGAACTTGCATCTCAGATGATGGATAAATGTATAGCTCCAGTGTGGTGGCCAGCTGCTATAATCTATAATTACTGTAACTTCATCAGTGTGGCCCTCTACCTTACTCTGGCTGGACTGTGACCCAGATAGGGTACCACTAATGCTTACGAAAAGGAAGAAAAGTGTTTGTGTGGTTTTCACTATGTACTTTATATTGTTGATGATATGTAAATAAAAATATACAAACATTATTAAAATACTTTAGAGATGAGTATCTCTTAAATTAACCCATAAAACTGTGTACTACATAGATAGATTACCAAATAAAATCCCCATTCTATTTAACCCAGTAATCAAAAATATGACCCAGACCAAACTTGATGGCTATTCAATTGACATAGCATAGAGGCTGTCTGTGGTGACTCAGCTGGAAACGTTCTACTTATACTCAATTAAAAACTTGTTAAACATAAGGCTCTTGTTCAAACTGACAACTGTATGATTTGGTACCAATAAAGAACAGAATAACTATAGAAAACTATAAAATAAAAACACACTGAGAGCCATGTAATTACACATTAATCTGGCTCTTCTAGCTCAGCTGCCTTTGGTTTACAGCTTCTCATTAATTCCTCTTTTTTTGCTGTTCTTGCCATTCATTATGCAATACCACTGTCCAGGATGATACTAGAAAACTTTACTGCTTTATCTAGTGGGTTATTAGCAGTGATGCTAAACTATAAGTAAGCTCCTGTTGTTGTTCCATTTAATAAATGACTCATTCTACAGGTTGCTGGGGGTTTCTATGTATCAGGATTTTTTTTATTTTATCTTTTTACTGGTTAGGCCTCCAGCTGACTCCCGCCCCCCAAGCCTTTTCATATTCTCATTTGCACTTATCAAGTGGAGGGGTAGTAAAAACATATTAGAGAGTATCTAAGTAATATTTGGTTATATTCCAAGTTATAGTTTGGATTTGTTTTACCATTAAATATATTTATTTTTCTAGTTACACTGCCCAGTGCCCACTTATAACATTTTAATAATTCTCCCTTACATTACACCACTACCGAAGACTTACAAAGATACAACTCATACCTGTAATCCTTAGCAACAAATCCTAATCTGCATCCATTAGTTTTTTTTTTATTTAAACATCAATAAATAATTGCTTATTATTTGCTGTGGGTTAATGGTCTGTATTAAAGTACCCTAGTTGAGTCAATATTTCCTCCAGTGTTGGTACTGTATGCTCTATGAGAATCATTCAGTAATTGCTATAGATGCATTAATTATATGGGCACATATGCTTTCCTTGCATATACGCATGTAGTTTAGCATTGAGACAAAAAGAAATGCAGTGCAAAGACTACTAAATATTACTAATAAGCAGCAAAATTCAGAGCTCCTAGATAAATTTCATGAAGAACTGTGCCAGAGAAATTATCAGCATCAAAAAATGTGTTTCCCTTCTTCATTCGTGGTTGTATACATAAAGCCCTTATCTGGAAATACAGGTATGCTATGTGGGAGGTATCACCTTATCATAGAGACTCACCCATCATCTATAAACTTGTACATTTATGGAAATATAAATACTAACAACGCACTGGTGGTATCACATATTTCCCCACGCATTTCAAACAAATCTAAATATTTTTGTAGGCATGTTTTATAGGTAGAGGATATTGTAAAATTTATGGAAACTGCATAAATAATATGAAGATATATAAAGCAGTGCCTTATTTTTATCTCTATCGACATTTCAGCACTACTTGAAGACCATAAAATCGTAGCCTTTGGCTGCTTCTTGGCATGATTTTTCCAAAATACAAGCTTTATTTGCAAGTCATTCAGTGTAAAAGCAAGCAACCAAGTAGTAGAAATTGGCAAAAGCTTTTAGTTAGCCATTATTTTGATAAGTTAACTAGGCTGTGATGGATGAGCATAGAGTGGTGAAGGTGCCCTTTTGTTGATGCAGTTCTCAGTCTCTTTTAGAAAGCCAAATAATAAGATAATTAGTGATGAGCTAATTTGTGCCGTTCACAAAACTGTGAAGAAATTCGCGAAACGGCAAAACATTTGTGAAACACAATGAAGTCAATGGACATTTTTAGGTGCAACAATTTTTACATGTGCGACAATTTTTCTTGTTACAAAAGTCAATGGGTTGTTTTTTCTTATGGCAACTTTTTTGTTGTAATGCATTAAAGTCAATGGGGATTTTTTCTTATGCAGACTTTTGTCATACATCGCATGGATTTAAATTGTTTAAATGGCAAGGCCTTATTGTAATTTAGCGTTTAACACTTTGGTGGCAATATATTAGTCACTTTGAACTTTCCGGAATGAGCATAGTTTTATTCTCTTTAATGTTGACTTTTGTCAGCATTAAAGTAAATGGACTTTTTTCTTATGGTGACTTTTTTCTCCAAATGCGTGTGTTTTTACTTATGGGTGTTTTTTTCTCTGCAAATATTTCCATGGCAAACTTTTGCTGCAGTTGCACATGGCAAAATGCAGAATTCCATGGCTGGCGAATAAATTTACTCATCATTAAAGATGCACTGAGAAGAGGAAAGTGGTGTAAGTTCAAAGGAATGATCCTAGAGGAAGGGTGTTGGCAGTGAACTTGAGTTTTAGGAGTGTGAATTAGTGTTATAAGGTTGGCCCAGTCTTAGTCTCATGTAAGCTGTGTCTACCTTGCGCCAGTATGCACAGCCTTAATGCATCTATGATATTCAATGTAGTGTCTTCTAACTGAACTATAAGTTATAATCAGTTAAGTTTTTTTTACTCATTCCAAACGTGGTAACATTTGTCTTCCAAAAATGTAGACCAGGGGTCCCCAACTTTTTACCTGTGAGCCACATTCAAATGAAAAAAGTGTTGAGGAGCAACACAAGCATGAAAAAAGTTCCTGGGGGTGGAAAAAAAGGACTGTGATTTACTTTTTGGTAGCCTCTATGTTGTTTGGCAACCTACAGGAGGCTTTGTTTGGGAGTACACCTGTTTTTATGCAACCAAACCTGATTCCAAGACTGGAACTCAAAACAAGCACCTGTTCTGAGGCAATAATCAAGGGGCAGGAGAGCAATATGTTGCTCTCGAGCGACTGGTTGGGGATCACTGAATTACTTTCAATGCACAGTAGTGTTTTCAGAGCACAGTTTGGCTCAAGACATGATCAGTTATGTCAGTGTGTTTTTTTAACCAAATAAATGAAGTTGGTCCTTCTTCATTTCTTAAAGGAGTACTAAAGCTTAACTAAAGAAGTAAATGTTGTAGGCTTCTGTACCAGCCTAAGGCAACTACAGTCATTTTAACAGGGAAGACTTGTGCCTTCAAAGATGCCCCAGTAGATTCACAACCTCTTTTCTGCTGGGTAACTGCATATGCTCTGTGCTGCTGTCACTTGCTGAGCTGCGTAAAGCCCACTAAGCAAGCGAGACACTTTCCAAGGTGGTGACCCTCTGTGACAAGTTTGAAGTCCTGGATCAGGCCTAGTAACTGCTGTAGCCACTGAGATTTTTGCATTCTACTACTTTATTATTTGGCCGTTTTGGCATTCTACTACTTTTTGATAAAGACATGTTGAATCAAAGTAATCAACAGTTTTCCCATTTAAAACTTTAGGTGTTATTTTTAGATAGAGTAACAACAGGGAGCAGGGTTTATCTTGAAGACTAGCGCGACTCCATAATGAACTTTTTTCAAAGTGTCAAATCTGCAAGGTGAATAGGTCAAAGTAAATTAAAAAATCCTCTCTAAAATTAGCTTATTCAATTGACTTCAGCCATGCATGTAGGTCTACATGAGATCATTAAGAATGGTATTCAGTGAAACCTTCTAAAAGGCTTCATCCCATCATCATGCAGTCATTGTTCATTGTAACTGTACAGGGGAACTGACAGTTGGAATTTCTCATTCCCTTGATAATATTTTGATTTTGCAGCCTCCTATATGTCAGTAATTCAAAATACAGATAGGTTTAAGTTGCAAACCTTTCAATCAGGAGAAGACTGTACATTGCATTAATCTCCATTCTTTCCTGAATCTTTTTTACATAGCAATAGTTTATATGTAATGTATAGTTCACAAGGACATTAAAGACTGACCCTTGTACCTGGTAAGCTCACTTTAGCTTGCTTCCAAAACACATTGGGTTATTTTTAAGTATTCCATGTAAAGTGGATCTCTTATAAAAGAACAGCAACATGGAGATGTGCAAACAATCTTCCTGCATTGGCCATACTGAACAACACCAATGAAAAACCCATGGTGCAGGCTAGCAATGAGACAAGTGACTCCCTATAGGATGCATTTTCTTCTAGGTATCCGTTGTCATGTTGAATTTTGGCCACAGCAGCAAGAATACTGCACCTGCCATTTTGAAGGTAGCAGTAGCTCCAGGGTTTGCCAGTGTCAATACATGTAAATGGGCAATTTGGAATAGGAAGAGGGACAGCCACACCAATGCTGAGCACAACTATACATATGGAGGAGCAAGGGACAGCTTTTGATGCAGGTACCCAATGAGGAGTGTCAATTCATCTAACCAAATCAGTGGTTGCAGTCGTAAATTACCCTTTGGAGTTAGGCCCGGACTTGCAGCGAGGCCGCATAGGCCCAGCCCTAGGGCTACCGAAGCTCAGGGGCGACATGCCACCCAGCTGCACTTAAATTTATGCCAAGCCAGAGCACTAGGGACTCTGCATCCTGTCATTTTGCTCTAGGTGTGGACGAAACAGATGCACATGCGCGCAATCTGAGGGGAGGTGCGATGGAGGAAGCCGGCCTCCGGGCGCGCAGAGCACAAATCTAGCCCTGTTTGGAGTTTCCCAAGGTCTGCAGTAAATTAGACCCTTTATTACAGATTTTTCCAGAACATAAAGGCATGAGTTGCACAGTTGCCTACAAATCTGTACAATCTATAGAACTCATCTATGTTCATTGCAAAGTAGCTATGCAGGATGTGGCATTTATATGAAACAGGAGTATGCATCTCCTTCAAATTATGAAAACATGGTAGCCTTTCTCTATATGAAAAATGTATTATACAGGGGGTAATCCCTTTTGTCTCCCCATCTATTTGATCTGATAAAACCTTATTAATGTTAACTGTATGCGTTCTAAAGTAAATGCCTTAGAATGGTCCAAAGGCAGGTGTAGCCTAGGACAGCTGAAACTTCTAAACATGCACACAACTTGACACAAAAGGGTTAGAGTGGCTATTAAAGGTAACCATCACCTGTGATCTGTTTGCTTGTAATTAATGGGTGTGTATAAAAGGTCAATGACTTTCTGGACTCCTGACAGACCCTTGCATCTTTCATCCAGTGCTGCACTGATGTTTTTTGGATTCTAAGTTATGGGGAAAGCAAAAGAATTAACAGGCAATTATAGCAACATGCTATAAACATGCATTAGACACACCCACTTACAGAAGCCACACCTGACTATGGAGAACACACCCACTAGATTTACTGTGCAATCTGCATTATAAAATCATAATGACCATTTGCATGAAGAGGCACATTAAAGCATGAAGTGGGCCATACAATTAAAATGTGCAGTGATCTCCAGTTTTACGGTATTGTATAGTAAAGTGAGCTACTGTAAAGATTTAGGACCAGTAACATTAAATGTTTTATTTTTTTAAAATTAATTTGTATATAATGAAGAAAAAAACACCAAGACATATTTAATTTTAAAATCACAAAGCTTTCATTAGGAAATAACTTACCAAAACTCCACTTGCGCTCCTCTTCAGAAAAGGTGACAGAGCGACGATCCATCATTCGGAGCTCAATTTCTCCTCCCTGGCTATCTCCTATAAGGAAGGCAGGTAGGAGGATGGCAAGTGGAGTATAAGTGAGCTATTTCTTAATAAGGACTTTCAGGGGCTGATTTACTAAGGCTTGGATTTCGAAGTGGAAAATACTACTAATATTTTTGGGGGGTAATTTTTGATCAAATATGGTCATTTTCAATCAAAAAATGGCCAGATTCGATCCAATGAAAATCATTTGAATCATTTGATTTTGAATCCTTCAATTTCTCAGAATTTTCAGGACAAGTTCTGTGAGATCCGCCATAGGTTAAAATTGCAATTCGGCAGCTTGAATCTGAACAATTTGATCGAAGTCGAAGTAGCCCAAAATTACTTCAAAATTCGAATTTTTGTAATTTGAATTTTATTCGAATTTTCACTTCAACCTATTCAACCCTTAGTAAATCAGTCCCTTAAATGAGAAAGGCAAGTGGTGTTTTCCCCAGAATATTTTTGTTTTTTGAAGCTGATGTAAACACACATTTTTACTTTGTCTCAAACCTACTGAGCCCCCACTTCAGCAGTAGACCAAATAAAAATGTTATGTAGCCTGGGGATAGTTCTGAAAGAATGCTCAGTGGAATGATATTAGATTTACATTCAGTTGTTCAAGTGCACGCTTGTTTTTTCTCTTTAAAATCATCAAAGAATTTCTCAGCAGAATTAGTTCTCTGATTTATATAACAAACCTTTCAGCATAATTCCTTACACCACTAGTATGGCCAAAGTACGGCATTAACCCCTCTGTACGGGGCTTAGTTGTGTAATCCTGTTACGTAGCCTAAAATCATGCAACAATTGTTTTACAAAAAACGCAATTGAAAATCTCCCAGAATACAATGAGACAGAATGGTGCAGGGTTTTAATGAATTTTAAGGGATTGTTCATCCAAATAATTTTTAGTATGATGTATATTATACATATATATGTAGATTTAGTTAGATTCTGACAAAATTTGCAACTGGTTTTAATTTTTATTATTTGAATTTTTTTAACTATTTAGCTTCAGAAACTCTGCTATTGTTTATATAAAGAAGCAGCTGTGTAGCAATGGGGGCAGCCATTCAAATGAGAAAAGGTCCAGGTTAAACAGCAGATAAGCTCTGTAGAACATAATGGTGTTATCTGTTATCCACTATTTAACCTGTGCCATATAGTCTTTTATCAATTTCCGGCCATTGCTACACATCAGCTTGTTTATATGAACTCTAGTAGTGTTTCTGAAGCAAATAGATCGGTTTTACCAGTGCAGGGCAACAGTACATACTATTTTTATTATTTTAAAACAATTTAATTTTTTGATGTTACTGTTCCTTTAATAAAAATAAACATAGCTGGGGAAAATGTATTAGGAACATACAAGTACTGAAAAACACATTGTTCCCCCCCCCTCTCTCTCCCTCTCTCCATCCCAGTCCTTTGGTTGACTGATCGCAAGCTTAAAAACTCTAAAAGGAACATGGGATGGAAAGAAAATTCTATCAGATGATGCTTTCTATCACCACTAGATTTAATAAGACATCAGGAAAGTTACATTGAATAATGGAAGATGCGGCACATGCTGAATGATGCCCAAGGTACAACTTTGTTCTTTGCTTGCTAATTTTCAGTAATCCTTTAATTACTTTGCTCTAACATATTCGTTATCTTGATGGCTGGTTACAGGTTTGTTGATCTTTTATCAGAATGGGCACAAATTTACATAAATAATAATTATAAATCTCACACAGTTATGATTTAAAATCAGCACTGGCTTGTTAAAAGTAATTGGAGCGAGTGACCAAAGACATATGTCAAAAGTTCAATTTCTACATAGTCAAGTACAGACTCCAAAAAAGATATTGCTGAACAAAGAATTGGCTTGGTATGGGACCTATCATCTTTCTGCAATTTGGATCTTCATACCTTATGTCTACAATAGAAAATAAATCCAATAAACTATTTTTGTTTCCAATAAGTATTAATTATGTCTAAGGTTTGTTCAGGTACAAGGTACTGTTTTAGTATTAAAAGGATTAATGGGATTATTAGGATAAAATGGAGTCTAGGTCCGTTTACTAAAACACAGTAAATCTGACTATAAGTTTCCGCATGTGAATATTTTTTTAAACTCCCATAAAATAAGTTAAAACCACTTTATAGATGGCTGTAAAATGTTGTGAATATTCAGGCGTTAATTTTGTCTTTCACACATTTCGTTTTTTTAGTAAATCAGGTGTTAATGTGTACATAGCGTTACTTTCAGCGAATGCGATAACTGGCGAATGCATATTCTTGCGCAAGAAAATTCGCAAATTTATATTTACCCCAGGTTAATGAACTCACGAAAACATATTCTGCTTTAAATTTGTCTATATTTTGTGTGCAAATTTTTGCCGTTCTTTAGTAAACGGACCCCCATGAGAAATGGCCTTCCTGTAATTCGGTGCTTTCTGGATATTTCAGCCTCCCCCTTATACTGTGTCTGCACTTTGGTTGTACCTTTATTTAGCAATCAATCAGTTACTGCTTTTCTATTTGATGTACTGTTTTACACTTTACAGCAAGATTATTGCATTCTGTGTCATTTCTAAATTATTTTTCTGTCCCCTCCAGGCTATATAAAACATTATTCCTTTCTATTTTTTCCCAAGGGTATACAACGAGACCTGTAATTACACAACTTAACACAAGCATTATTCAAAACGCTTTTGTGTTTATTCATGTCTACCAAAACCTCTTCTGATGAGTCTAAATGACTTGTATGGAAGCTCGGAAGGATTGATGAATCTTGAAAATTTTATTTCAGAAAACTCAAATTGAAATTGTTGATTAAATATTTCATCCCTGCATGTGAATCAGTGAGCATTAATAATTCTACCCCAAAAAGCCAAACCAGAGAAATTAAAAGTTTAATAACTAATCCCCTTAGACTTATTTTTTACCTGTTAGCCTACTGCTGCATATTTGTTTTTCTGCTGAAGCAGGATTTAGAACATCCAAATAATAACAAATAATAAATGTACCTTGGAATAAATGATTATTAGACATGAGCAATATGGGCTCCTTGCTCATTTGCTCCAATTCAGTCTTGTTCATAAATTAGAGAATGATTTCCAATGTGCAAATGGGATCCCTGTGGGAAGCGGGTTAGGGTATAGCATCTGCCAAAATGTGGCCTATTCTTGCAGTGATATGACACCGCGAGCCTGTCTGTAATGTTACTGTTAGGTAGGGAACAGGATGACAGATAAAAGCAAGGAATTGTATGCAGATCCCTTCACAGGTCGCTTTTGTGCTATTATGAAGTACATTCCAGTTCTTAGAATGCTGCCGATAAGAAAGGCAACACAATACAAAAGAATTACAGTGCCCTAAATGTCATTATGCTCAGTGGGAAAACTAAAGCACCCTTTATCTGCACAAAGTCACAAAGTGGG
>CM044445.1:105115556-105191752 GCA_024363595.1 Xenopus borealis
GTAGGTCGCAGTGTAACCCATGCTTGCTTTTACTAGCTGGACATTAAATCTGGTTGTGCTGTATATACAGTAGCCCACAAAAGTGTTACAGTACAATTGTCAGTAGCATGGAAGGCCAATATTAAGATAGATGTTAAAAAAAAGGAATACGTTCTGGTGTCAGTATCTCTGTAATTGGATAGTAAAGAAGCCAATAAGCCACTAAGTTGTGCCGTGGTATAACAACCAACCAGCCAGGCCCTGTTTTGATATTCAGGTTTTGCAAATTAAAGATAGTTTTTTTAAGATTACTTTATAAAAGGTCCTAATGGGGAGTCCCTTATTATCAAAAAGCACCACACTTGCTGATATCCAAAAGTTAACAGTAAAACTTGCTCTTAGGTGGTACCTTGGTAGAACTGATGTCCCTCTCAGCCGCTCACCAGTAGGAGCCTGGCAGCCCTAGAAAAGGCTCCTGCTAAATTAAAATAAAGACATATAAAAAAGGCAGAAATAACATGGCATCATACCTGAAATATGGGCTGATCTGTCCAAAACTTATATTTGGAGGATCGCTATGTACCCAAATATGTAATATAACTCCAGCTACTGAAAGTGAAGGAATGCGTCTGTCATTTGTGGATAAAGCAACCACAAGATCTTTTTTTTCCTTTGGAAACTATTTTCATTTGTAACAACTAATCTTTGTTAAAATTTTTCATATTTGACATGTTCTTCATGTTTATATTGGATTTAATTTGCTATTTATAAATCATGGGCGCAAAAAAATGCTGCTCTGTGCTACCAAATAAATTGTGGAACTTTGGTAAAGTGAATTTCTATAAAGAGGGATTTATTGAGAATTAGTTGCACAGTACATTGCTGGGAAAGAACCTTATAATGGGTGAAATGCTTTTGTTTGTGTAGTGCACAGTAACCAAGTAACATAATCATTGGGGTTAATAAAAAGGACATTGTGTTTGTACATTAATCTCTGTCCTTACCAGAAACACTTCTGATTCTGTAGATCCAGAAGTAGATTAAAAAAAAAACAAAAAAAACAGTTTTTCACTTCAAAGTTTTTTCCATTTTGTTTTAAATTGGATTAAAATTCTCCTGTTTAAGTAAATTTTGTAAATGTGGAAAAAGTCACTGCCAAAAGAAGATTGAGAGGTGTAATTTCTCCCCCCAACCACTCTCAACACTCCCACTACCAGTCCCAGCATTAAAATGCTAAAACACTAAACTGCTAATACCCTGTAGAGCTATTTTTATAGTCAGAAAATCATGGTTTCTATATCAATGCACCAGTCAAAATAAACAGCTCACTCTAATTGAACTTTGCATATGTATATCATCACTTTGCGTCAAAAGACACAACTTCCAGTTCTGACAGCCTTCCCTCACTAGTTCATTTCATCAATTTATTCGCCACTCTCAGTACGTTGTCCATATGTGTAAGCATCATCAATCTCAAAAAGAATTTTGAAAAATAAAGATTTGAAAACATTTAATTTCCCAATTTTTTTATACATATTCAGCCTCTAGTCAAATTCAGGAAGGCAAAATGTACCTAATGTCTAATTAATTGTCTAATCTTATAATCAATTTTTACAGTTACAAAGAAACTCAAAAAGATAACATTATTCCATATATTTTTAAAAACTTATTTTTTTTAAAATAGCTTTTATTTGTTTCATTTTTATTTTTCAATTCTTCAGCACACAGATGACCATTACAAGAACATTTGAAACGACTGAGCATAAATATTACATTTAAAAAAAAAATGTAATTGTAAAATAACATGAAGTTTGAAAATACATCTCCCATTGACTTCAATAAAAACTTACCAAATTTTGTTTCGATATTTTTTTTTTTTTTAAATGATGAATCTCAAAACTTTGAGTTTGAATTTTGATTAAGAGCTAACATTTTATGGAATTGCAGCAAAAAATCAATTCAACTCAATTCATATTTTAATATGTTTGCCCCAATGTGTGTACCAATTGGTATTCTTGTTCTCAATGTTCTATATGTTGTAATTCTAGCCACATGAGGCAGCTTTTGAGATGCCAACCCCCCCTTGTACCCCCGCCCGTTCTTACATTTACATAACTAGAGAGTGTCCAGGAGGTTGCATCACTGACTAGCACAGAGAGCACAATTTTTTAATTTACCTTTTCAAGATCTTTGTCCATTTCTGGACAAACTGAACTTAAACCCTTAAAAACAAGTGACTTTAGGTCACTCGATCAAGGAAATGTTGCTTTCTTGCCCTAGTTTGTATAGGAAGATGAGAAATGCATTACCTATACATTAACCTATACTTTGACCTACCTTGTTAGAGATGCTCGTTCCCAGTATGCTATAACTCTTACCAATAGAGAAAACAGACAGGGGGAGTAGGATTCACATCTGGTTAAAGGTCAACCATTACCATGTCATGGCCCCATCCACAAAACCTGCCCCTATTTGAAAACAAGCAGTCAGCATGACAATGATACAGGTAGACATTTTTACTGACATCTTTAACATCTCCCTGATCACCTCCACTTTCCTGAAGTGCTTCAAAACCAGCACCATTGTCCCCTTGCCGAAGAAATCATGTGTCCTGCCTCAATGACTACCATCCTGTGGCATGCACCCCCATCATCATGAAGTGCTTTGAGAAGCTTGTCACATCAAAACTCTGCTGCTACCATCACTGGACCCCCTACAGTTCGCATACCACCAAAATCGCTCAACATATGATGCAATAGCCAACACCCTCCATCTGGCTCTCTCGTTCATCAGGAAAAAAAAGACACCTATGTTAAAATGCTGTTCATAGTTCAGTTCAGCATTCAACACTATCATTTCTCAGCATCTGATAGAAATGCTGAGCCTGCTAGGACTAAACACATCCCTCTGCAGTTGGGTACTGGACTTCCTTATCAACAGACCTCAGTCAGTCAGGATTGGAAACATCATCTTCAGAACCATCACGCTGAGCACCAGAGCCCCTCATCTACTGCTTAGTCTTCTACTGTTCGTTCTGCTGACGCATGATTGTGCAGCCATGGCGGGTCTCATCAGCAATAATGACTAGTCACCATACAGAGAGGAGGTACAGCGGTTAACAGACTGGTGCAGAACCAACAACCTGTCTCTCAATGTAGATAAAACAAAGGAGATGGTTGTTGACTTTAGGAAGACAAGGAGTGACCACCTGCCACTGTACATCAACAGCTCTAATGTGGAGATCGTCAAAACCACCAAATTCCTTAGTGTCTACCTGATGGAGAACCTCACCTGGTCACACAACACCAGCTACTTAGCCAAGAAAGCCCAACAGCACCTCTATTTCCTGCGCAAGCTTAGTAAATCCCATCTCCAAAAATCCATACAACATTCTACAGAGGGACTATCAAGAGCATCCTGAGCAGTTGTATCACTGTCTGTTATGGAGCGCAAGACCCTACAGAGGATAGTGAAGACAGCTGAGAAGATCATAGGTGTCTTCCTTCCATCACGGACATTTTTCATCCACTCGCTGCATCCATTAAGACACCAGCATTGTTGCTGATCCAACACACCCTTCACACTCCTGCCATCTGGAAAAAGGTACCGAAACATTAGGGTCCTCACTACCAGTCTGTGTAACAGTTTCTTCCCCCAAACCATAATGATCCTGAATACTCAGGGACCACACAGATCTCCCACACACACTCCATCTGACCTTATTATAAACCATAGTGTTACACAGCCACTGTATGCTATTGTTCTGTCCCTGCACTATGCTGTCCTGTTTTGCAGTAGTTGCACATTTTTGCACTTGCACTTTTTGTCTATTGTTCGGTACTTCTATGTTGTATGTAGCACCATGGTTCTAGATCAACGTTGTTTAATTTTACTGTGTACTGTACAAACATATATGGATGACAATAAACTCACTCTTGACTCTTGACTTGACTCTTGAAGCAGTCAAGGAGTGCAGTAAGAAGTTCCAACTAACGCTGGTTCTACATTTCCAATGACCTATTCTGCCTGCCCCTTTTCAACAGTCTACTTTCTCCTCTCTGGAAGAACCTATGCAGATAAAAAAGGCACCTCTCTCTGAGCAGGAAAGACTCCAGAGATGCTCCGTGGCACTGTGTTGGTATTTTGGCGGTAAACCTCATTTCGCCAATTCCTGCCTGGTGAAGTCTAAAAGTCCACTTCTGCAAGGTAAACCTGGGGTGTCACATGTGGGTGGCATTACACCAAAGCCTCAAGTTAATTCTCACCAGTTCCGTCATCCTCTACAGATTTGCCTGCCTGCTAAGACTGTCCAAGTCTCAGAATTCCTCAATTCTGGGGCTGCAGGAAACTTCATGGATGCTGGTTTTGCCAAACAAGTGGGTGTTCCCCTATACACCACGCCTACTGCGGGAGTGACCACTGGGTCACCGGGAGACCAACTCTTCGACAGATCTACAGTCCATGCTGACAGTCTAGTGAGTTCACCTATGTCCTTTGCAAAAAGTCTGCGGAATTCCTCCCTTCTCATTGCCACTATGACTGCCCCATCGATCTTCTTTCTGGAACCATGCCACCCAGAGGTTGCACTTATTCCCTCTCTCCCACAGAAACCTCTATTATGAAGGACTATATCCAGGATCTCCAGCGGGATTTACTCATCCCTCTACCTCTCCAGCAAGGTCTGGCTTCTTTTTCATTGAGAATAAGGATGGTGGTCTGCCTCTCTGTATTGATGACTGTGCACTTAAAAACCAATATTCCTTGCCTCTTATCACTGAACTATTTGATTAACTGAAAGGGGATAAGATTTTCACCAAGTTGGATCTATACGGGGCGTACAACCTCATTGTATTCGTGAAGGGGACAAATGGAAGACTGCATTCAACACCCAGCATGGGCACTATGAATACCTTGTGATACGATTCGGCCTTTGCAATTTCCCTGCCGTCTTCCAGGATTTTGTGAATTATATTTTTCGAGATCGACTGGGGGAAGTCAATAGTCGTATACCTAGACAACCTACTAATTTTGTCCAAAGACTTAGAAAGTCATCACTCTCAAGTGAAGGAAGTACTTTCTCTCTTAAGGGAAAACTCCATCTTTGCCAAGCTGGAGAAGTGCATCTTTGAGGTGTCTAAAGTGTCTTTCCTTGGTCATTAAATTTTCCCTGAGGGATTCAAGATGGATTCCGCCAAGGTTTTTGGCAATACAGAACTGACCTCTCCCCTTGAGTACCAAAGCCATACAGAGATTCGTGGGGTTTGCAACCCATTACCGGCAATTCATCAAAGGATTCTCCTCCTGTATTGCTCACATCCTTGCTCTTATCCGTAAAAGAGGCAAACCTAATTCCTGGCCTCCTTCTGCTCTGGAAGCCTTCCAATCACTGAAGGATGCTTTCACTTCAGCCTCAGTTCTCCATTACGCTGATTCCCAACTACCCTTCTTCATTGAAGTCGATGCTTCTGAAGTTGGAGCAGGAGCATAATTTCCCAAAGACACTCTGCTGATGGGAAATTACAGCCTTGTGCATACTTTTCCAAGAAATTCTTTTCTGCAGAACTATGATGTGGGGAACCGTGAACTCCTGCCAGTGAAACTCCCTCTTGAAGAGTTGCACCACCTTTTAGAGAGAGCGTTGATCCTGGTCACTATCTATACTGGCCATAAAAACCTAGAATTCATACAAATTCATAAAGAAACTGAAACCACAACAGGCAAGGTGGGTCCCTTTCTTTTCCCGCTATAAACTTCATCTTAACCTACCGCCCTGGCTCCAAGAATCGGAAAGCAGATGCATTATCCCAAAGTTTCACTCCGGTGGTATGTCTCCCTTAAAGACAAGATCCTATTATTCTTCCCACCTTTTTCCTCAGTTTGCTGAGCAAATCCTGTCTGGTCAGTCTTCTGCTCCTACTGATACACCTATTGGGATGGTGTTTGTACCCTCTGACCTTCGCCTGTCCATCTTGCAACAGACCCATTGTTCTAAGCAGGCTGGACATAGAGTCCAAGACTCTAGAACTTCTACGGCGCTTAGTCTGGTGGTCAGCAATCTGCAAAGACGTCAAAGGCTTGCTGCTTGTACTATTTGTGCCACTTCCAAGGCTAGCCATTCTCGT
This sequence comes from Xenopus borealis, assembly GCA_024363595.1. Classification (NCBI taxonomy): domain Eukaryota; kingdom Metazoa; phylum Chordata; class Amphibia; order Anura; family Pipidae; genus Xenopus; species Xenopus borealis. The sequence continues at coordinate 105,121,658 of CM044445.1, forward strand.
CCCATCGGTTTGTTACAACCTCTATTCATTCCCTCGCGTCCATGGACTCACCTAGCTATGGACTTTATTGTACAGTTACCAACCAAGGACAGTAGTTATAGATCACTTCAGTGAGATGGCACATTTTATTAATCTGCAAAAACTCCCTTCCACTGTCGGTTGCATGGCTTCCCGCCGTAAATCGTCTCACGACAGGAGACAGTTCACTTCTAGGTTCTGGAGTTTGTTATGTAAATCTCTGGGGGTCACTCTTCAGTTTTCTTCTGCTTACCATCCCAAAACCAATGAGGCAGCGGAGCGAGTGAATCAAGCTTTAGAACAAATCTTGAGAAATCATACCTCCCTCTGCCAGGATGATTGGTCTGATCCCCTCCATTATAACAATGCATGCCACACTTGCACAGGAAGATCTCCTTTTATCACTGTGTATGGATATCATCCTCAAATCTCTCCACAAGACTTTCTCCTGTCAGATGTCTCTGCCGCAGCCCATATGTCTGCTATTTGGGCCGCGACCAAAGCATATTTGGAGGAGAGTGCTCTGGTGATTTTTGCTGATCACAGACGGAGATTGCCTCCTCCGAACAAGGTTGGAAACAAGATGTGGTTGTCTGCTAGGAACATTCATCTAAAGGTTCACTCTCCGAGTTAGGCCCAAGGTTTGTTGGTCCTTTCTCCATTTCAGAGATAATTAATCCTGTGGCAATCTGACTATCACTTCCTCTGGAGATGCAATTTCCTAATGTTTTTCATGTCTCCTTGGTAAAACCAGCAATTTCCAATCGCTTTTCTTCAGATCAGTTTCTTCCTTCATCCATCTCTGTGGACGGTCAGCATGAGTACAAAGAGGAAAAGATCTTGGATTCCAGACTCTCCAGGGTTCTCTCCAGTTTCTCATTAAGTGGTGGGACTTTGGCCCTGAAGAATGCACATGGGAGAAACATTCCAATGTATATGCCCCTTGATTGATAAGGGAATTCTACAATCAATTTCCCAAGAAGCCATGACTTGGTGGTACAGCGGCCCCTGTGGGGGAGGGGGTACTGTCACAAGTGCCTGATGACACATCCCCTCTCTTCAACACCAAAACCAAAATAGCGGAGCTTATAGCTACCATGTGGGTAGCAGTGGCACCAGCACAGTGACGCCGGCATCAGGATGCCAGCACGAAGACATCACGCAAGCCAACACCAAATTCAAAATAAAAGGGGGCCTAGGTCAATACCCAATACCCAATTATAGGTTGTGATTCCTGAGTGTACCTGGGTGCTTTATATTATTACTATTTGATTCCTGGACTTTTACCTCTGCTTTGATTCTGACTTTGACCCTTTGCTGCCTACCTTATGAACTTTTGCCTCTATCCTGACCAAGTCTCCTGTTTAACCCTTTTGGTCCTGACTTCTCCCGCTGACAGTTCTGTTCCAGTTCGGTATCTGTTTGTCCTGCATTTCTACTGATTAGCCTGAATGTATCAAATACATTATGTTCTCCCTCTTACAAGGAATTTTGCTGTTGAGGCTGTTCAAGGCTCTGTGAAATAATGCAGAAGGACAAATACAAAATGTGCAATATTAATAATTACCTGGAGCAATTCCAGCCAGCATTAGAGTTCTGGGGCAATTTTAGGGGCTTATTTTACAACCCACATTAGGGGGCAGATTTACTAAATTCACATGAATGATTTGAAAATTTGATCGAATTGCATGATTTGAATAATTCGAATATTCTTCAGTCAAATTACTTGCCCTTTAAATTTTTATTCGACTGCCGAATTGCTATTAAACCCTATGGGAAGCTCCCATAGGGTTTTTTAAGATCTTTAGATCGAATTAAAAAAAAAATGATTGAATGGTTAAAGTTGTTCGAATAGAAAGATTCGAACGACTTCAACCATTCGATCAAATTTTTTTATGCAATCTAAAGATCTTAAAAAACCCTATGGGAGCTTCCCATAGGGTTTAATAGCATTTAAATTTTTTTAATTTTTTTTATTCGATCATTCGATCGATTGAATTGCGGTAAAAACCTTAGAATTCGAATTTGAAGGTTTTAAATTCGGCCACAATTCGATCAATCGAACTATCGAACTATTGGGAAAACAATTTATTTCTGTTGAAATATGAATGAAGTTGGTATCTGAATGCTTATTAGTGCACAGCAAATGTGTTATATTTTGGTTTGTCAGGCTTGGCATCCTATAGCTTCAAAAAAGCATTGTAATCTGATGGTGTTGAGGAACAATATTAAATGCCTAATGGGCATGCACCCATACTGTTCATGGAAAATCCCTGTCAATCAATTTATAGAGACAGTTGCTACCAACAAGAGGACATCATTACTTCCCAACATATCTGATTGGAAATGCTCTAAATATACATTTATTACTTGCAGAAGAATGAAGTCATCTAAAGGCCAAAATGCCCTTTAATTCCTTGTACATTTATTACTGATTCACCTTCACTTTCACCTTCTTTTTTCTATGTCAAGTGTAAAAGGAGGGATGTGGAAAATGTGTTGAGTTTTGAGTGTTGACTGAGTTGATGGATGATCAGCATAAGATGCCATGAATATATATAAAATAGAACACAGAAGGGATTCTACTGTTGTAGACGGTAGAAGGGTCAGTCTGGATATGGCAAGCCTGATTTTGGAACCCCAACTAGGACTATAGGGTCCAAGGCCCAGTGTTCCTTCATTGGAGATCACTTGTATAACCCCTACTTGTATAGCAAACTGCCTCAGAATTCTATTTGCCCTTTGAAATGTATTACTGTTGCACAGAAGAGAAGAAGTAAGACTTTCTGCAAGACTCCAATTCTTTGATCGGTGATGAATTATGATGGTGTTGAGACTTCACAAACTAACTAGACAATAGAAATGAAAGGCGATCTGGACTATGAAAGATGACGGAACACATTTTGGTTTGTTTAGGTTAGAAAGGAAGGCGCCTACAGAGATATATTATTTCTTCAGTGTATGCAAATATACGCCAGGTCAGTTAAAAAAATCCATCAAGGAGCTTTTTAATCCTGAGAAAAGTCTGTAATATTTTTCTTATGAAAGGAGGCTGACAAGGCCAAATAAGTACCAGACAGAGTTTCTTTTAATTAGATGTTTCCAGGGGTTGGCCCTTTAACTTTCAATTCCCAAATGGTGCTGGAATGAGAGAAAATGGGGCCCCTGGGTAATAAAGAAATAATGGGGGGCCCCACCTTTAAAGGGGTACTGTCATGGGAAAATTTTGTTTTCAAAATTCAGTATTTCTGCAGTGAAATCAATTTTTCAATTTCATTTTTAAATCTGACATGGGGCTAGACATATTTCCAGGTGCCCCAGTCATGTGACTTGTACTCTGATAAACATAAACTAACAAAATACACCTGTTGGGTTAAATATTACATGGTAGAGTGAATTATTTGCAGTATAAATAGTGTAATTTAGAATTTAAAACTACACCATAAATATCATGACAGAATCCCTTAATTGTACAAAAACTTTAATAAAAAAGGATTACCAGACATCTCCTTTTCTCTGTACATCGCAGTGGGTTCCATCTCGTTTTCTAAGCAGCAGCATGGAGAATGGCAAAGGGAGGGATGTGAGCTGGCACTGACATCACAGATGCTGAAGCAGTAAAGGGAACTTTCTGCAAATTTCTGGGAACCTCCACTGAGAAATCCTACTGACTGGTAAGCTCTTGCTCACACTTGGATTCTCTGTGCAGATCCTGCCAATGATGAAGATTTTTTTGGCGTTGGCAGGGTATAGAATAAAATATTATTTGGACAGAACTGTACATTATTATACTTTCATTGTTTGTTATGAATTCTTACACATTATAATGTGTAATTTGTACCCTTATCCAGCTTTTTCATTTTAATGGGCCCCTCTGTGGATGTGGGTGCTTGGTAAGTACCCCGTGTGCCCTACCATAAAGTCTATGGCACATAAGGCTGTTTGACTCACATGTGGCGTGTAAATTTCTTTGGAGGCTTGAGCTGCAGATGTTTCTATACCGACTTGGAATTTTCTTATTGATATACAAATTAACTATCCCAGACGGCATGGTTTGACAAAGGAGATTCAAGTGAGTAATTGCAAAAGCCTGCAGACATTGTGGGATTCAAATGTAATCTTTAAACTTGAGAACAATATGAATCCCTTCAATCAGTGACTCACAGATAATGTATGTGTTTTTATTATGGTTTGTATATTTATTCATCATTAGCCATTTCTACATATTTCTAGTCAGACACAGTAGACTCATTGCATAGGTTCCCAGTGAGTTCACTGCACATTACTGTTGCATCTGATACTGTGGAATTATAACATAATGCAGTTAAGGGTGAGGATTTTATTAGGTAGTGGTTAAAATATATGGTTCTTAGTGGCACGTATGTCTCCTACTCAGATACAGAATGCTGTGAATAAAAGCTGGAGAATCCCATAAATGTTTATGGGCAGGTACATTAAGTTTGATAGGAATAAATCAAGTTTTGGCAAATTAACATAGTCTGCAGCTCAGATATTTGTTTTAATTTTATTACTTGTAGCTGTCTAATTGCTCATTGGAAGCCTTAAAAGCTAGCATTTCACTACTCTGCATTTGAGTTTCTGAGGCCTTTGACCCATCCTGTTTCTCTGTAATAACATGCCATCACTAGTTAACAAGTACACTGTTTCCCAACATGCAAATGAGGATGCAAGTGTTTGCCAGTAATATATTTAAACAGAGGCAGAGTCCACTTTACAGGCCAGAAGTCAGGGCTGGCGACAGGCAGAATCCAAATAAATGTCCAGAAGTCAAAGCTGGGATATCACAGTGGAGACAAAAGAACCAGATGGAGACCAGACAGGGACTAAAGAACCATGTCAGGGTATTGTGAACCAGTCAAGGACTCAGGAACTCAGTAAATCCCCAAGAGGCCAGGTTACATCTCAAAGCTTAAAGACTAAAAAACTGGTAGTAGCCTTAGGCAGGTTAATAACACAAGGCCCAAAATTAAGCCACTGCTATCAGCCATTCTAGATAAACAGGCGGAAATAACAGAGCCAGTACTGAGAGACTTAAGGTGGCCTGACACTGGCCAATAAAAACTGCCAGCTCCATCCTTCAAGAGTCTGCAGCTTGTTGGCCCATGTATGGGGACCTCTGATTAGACTACTTGATCCTTTAAACTCAATAAGATATCACCTGGGTAATTTTGAAAATACTAATGGATGATGGTCCAATCTGACAGGCCTCTGTAGGCACCAGTGTATCATCTGATTGTTAGTAGCAGGGCCAACAAAAGGATCATCCTTATTTGATCCTGCACAAGTGTGGCCAAATCAGGACCAGATCCAATTAATTGGTGACCTCAACAAATTAACGGATCTGACAATGTATGGACACCTTTCGAAGGGCTATTAGAAAAATTCCATAGGACAAGCTTGCAATGCCTTCAGTGACCTTCAGGTAAACACACTGCCACTCCAAGATTATTTCAAGATTTGAATCTGAACAGCTCCTGACATTGATACTGGTTTTGTTTGAGTTTGTAGTTCTGTATATTTGCTGTAACATTTGGATCCTAGTCCTCACACAGTTCAAGTTCCATCTGTTCTAGTTCCTATGCAGGAAATGTTTCCCATTCCTTTCTGTTCCTTCCCTAGTTTATTATATTACAATGAATATGATTGAAAACACAGCTATTATAGGTAAAATGAAACCTAACCATACTAACACAATACTCTCAGTGGGTTGTATGTGATGGTACTGCCAGGACATTCTGAAATGGATTAAAGCTGATTGAACTTCATGGACCTTCTGAAAGCATTCTACCGGATTATGTTCCATAATAGAAATAAAGTATATGGTTGAGGCACCTCTTGCCTTCCATCATCTTAGTTAATGCTCCTGGGAAAATGTGAGAATTACCAAAATTATTTTTCCATCAACTGAAAAATGTATAAATGGTTCAGTAATGCTGCTGCATGATACATGGTGCCCCTTAATTAGCAAACTGAGTGCAACCTCACTGAATGGTAATGCATGTGCAGTATTTAGTGGTGCCTGCAGCCCAGAAGCTCCCAATGTTCTGAGAATGCTATGCCCAACAGGCTCCAATCCAGTAGAATGAAACTCATGCAACTATAAGCACAACACTTCAAAGGGTTCAAATAAGCAGGGGACTTCAAATAACTACTGGGAGTTATACTTCTACAGCAAAGGGCTTCAGGTTGGTAAATCATAAAATAAAGCTTTACTATTGCTATTTTACCCTACTATATAATATCCCTTCTTCTTCCTAGCTACAACAGCTTCCCCAGGATAGCACTGAGTGGGACATTAACTAAGATCCGAAAAATCGCTAGCGCAGGCTTCGCGAGCGTTTGCCGCACTTCGCCAGGCAAATTTTCGCCTGCACTACGCAAATTCACTAAAGTGCGAATCTACGCTCTGGTTGGCAAATGGTAACGTATTTACGCTAGTGTTACTTCGCTAGGCATAGTGCAATTACGCTGGGGAAGCCTAATTTGCATAAGGCGCGAATTACAAAATATAATAGAAGTGTATGTTACAGCCACTACACATGCCCAGGAAACCTTTAATCAAAAAAAATAAAGTTGTCCTATTGCCCTACATGTGCCCCCTATATAGTAGTGTTGCCATATGTCAGGAAATGTAGGGGGGAAGGAGGGTAAACCCCCCAAAAAAATGATGTTTTTCAGACTATCACCCACAATAGTAAAACATGCCACAGCGTTTTTTGGGACAGAAAAATTTTCAATTTTTTTTTCAACCTCCTATCTATTGTATTGCACTTCGCCAGTTCTGACCTGGCGAAGTAATGTCTAGCGTAAGTGCTAACGAACAGCAAAAAATTGATCTTAGTGAATTTGCGTAATTACGAACCTTCACCAGTGCGCAACTTCGTCTGGCGTAAGGGTGCGAAGTTGCGCAAGTCTATCTACTTCGCTAGTGTAAATTCGCCAGAGACGTTGCTGGCGAATTTGCGCTAGCGTTAGACACTTTGTGCTTTAGTTAATCTGCCCCTTAGTGTTTTGAATCTGCGTGTTTGCCCTTCTTATAAAAGCCCTTTATGTGCTTTTGTAATAAAACTAGATTAACAGTGGTATGATGGGGACCCAAATCATGACTATGCCTAGGTGCCCATATTTGTTCCAAAGCTGAATAATATACAGTATGTATGCTTTAAATATCATTTACCTGCAACCAGAGAGTAAATACCACAAATTTACTTTAAATATGACTTTTTTTCCACTCTTTGAAAGAACATTTTTTATTTTACCCCTTATGTAAGTCACAGACATGGAATTCATTTATCAGGTTGATGTTTCACAAAACTAGCTAATTGTACAGTATTTACTGCTCTTAAGAATGCAGCTTTGAAAAGGGCCTCCTCGAAAAACTGTGTGTGGTCTGCATCAGATTCCTATATTTGTCCTTCCTCAGTTTACCAACCTGTTCTTGGGTAAATCTGTTAACAATGTTCCCTTCATTGTTGTCTGGCAGATCAGGAAGGGACAAGCAGGTCAAACAGCAGGGATCACTGCAATAAAAGTCTCAGGTCTGGATTGAACAATCTCATTATAATAAATATATTTCTCTTAATAATAAAAATTATACTACACTGTCCAGTTTATCTTTTCTGGTGAGTCTATGAAACCTTCGGATGGAGGGGTTTACTCCATGAAACATTGAAAGTATGAGCTCATTAAAAACAAAATGTTGCCCTCCAAGAGATTTTTAGCATTACTTGCCTACCCAAAGTCTACTTCTTTCTGAGTCATTGTCATTCTAATAAAAGGGCCAGAATATATGGTATGGGGCTAATAATCATCATTATATAGGACATGGTTTTCCAATTGTAGGTCTGCTGGTCTTATGTGGCTTTCCAAAGTAATTGTGCCACTTGCCTACCAAATGCCACTTGCCTACCAAAAGTCTAAAAGTCTACCCTGGCTTATTTTTGTGTCACTATTTTTCTAAAATGTCTTGAATATGTGGCATGAGGCAAATCAGCCCACTACATACAAAGCTGGAAAATGCAAAACTTGTTCCCTCTGCTTGCTTGTGACATTTGGGTTTTCCATCAGCACAGGCTGTGGTTTGGCTAACGTTGTACAGATTGATGTCAGTCTTTTGAGATTCATGTTGATAATTCATTTAAGACTGACTTTATCCCTTCCAAATAAACAGTACAGTAAATTCCACAGACATACTTGTTGAACTTGAATGGCTTTAAAACCAAAGCTCTCATATTCTGATGATGGGAATTTCAGTGCCAGCTTGGGTGCTGGGAAATAGAATAAAAACAGTGACTCTATGATTTAATGGTACTTGATACATCCTCTATTTATATGCTATATCATCAACCCTATTAATGAGGCGATTGTTTATTTCCTTTTAAGTTAACTGATAACCTTTGATTAAAATAAATCTTTTTCCTGACTTTACCAGCTCTGGGGAATATTTTGGACATTTTAATTTAATTATATTATTTATTTAATAACTGTTCTATAAGAAGTAGTAACTGTATGAGTGACTTTTTTGTTTCAGAAACCCGATTACAAAAGTTCTATAGTCTTTGGTGTTAAGGGTTACAAGTTACACGTGAAAAAAAGGTTGTAGCAAAGCTGTCGGAGACACAGCTGACCTCAAGACATAGATATTTATATCTAGTTCCCATATTTTATGCCAACTTGCAAGTTAATATTTGACATATTATTTAAATTCATATGCCTACACTACGTTAACAACTCAGCAGGAGGGAATCCTGATAGAACAATATTACACTGTATGAAGTATACACTATGGGGCAGATTTACTATTGGTTGAATTTCGAATTGAAAAAAATTCGAAATCTGACCATGGGAATAGTTAGGGAATTCAAATCCTTCGAATTCGAAGGATTTTACTGCAATTCGATTGGTCGAACGATCGAACTATAAAAATTCAATTGAGCGATCAAATCTTTCGAATCGAACGATTCGAACGATTTGAACGATTTGAACCATTTTTACAATTCAATCAAAATTCGCCAAAGCCACTTCAGCAGATTGAAACTGGCGAACTAGGCAGTCGAATAAAAATTTAAAGGGGAAGCAATCTGATAGTCGAGTATACGAATATTCGAATAGATTTTTATTCGAATTATTGAAATCATTCGATTCAATCAAATTTCCTGAGTTCACTGGTCGAATTTACCTAATTTGCATATTCAAAATTCGAATCTTTTAGAACATTCAATCGAAATTCGAATCATTCATGTGAATAGATGTGAATTTAGTAAATTTCCCCCCTTATGTATTTCCATCATTGCTTGTATGTATATTTATCCACCTCTGCAAAATAGAAAGAATGTGCCTTAAAAAGTAGCTTTTTGAGTTGCTGTACAGATAATTCCCCAAAACTTAGCACCAGCCATTAGTTAAACTTACTACTAGCTGCTTTCACAGGCAGTCCTGTGGCTCTCAACACTTTGCACTCTAGGATGCCAGGTAGACAGACCTGACAGCGAACTGGAACCTTTATCTGGCAAACTTGTAGCTGACTATATTAGTACATGCCTGCCACTAATGACCTGTCAACAGCAGGAAGGACCATCAAGATATTGTAAAGAACAGCATGGGAGAGGGAAGCTGGACATACATACAGTAGTACATAGTAACAGTACAGTACATAGTTAAATTAAACTCCTGGGAATAAAACCCAGTGCTTAAATAAAGACACATACCTATCTACCTATACAACTATCTACCTATACGCTTACATTTATAAAACTATATATATGAGTGTCCAACACAACATCCAAGCCCCTCTTAAAATCCATCTCAACATCAGCCGGTAGGGAATTCCACATCCTTTCTGTCCTCACTGTGAACCTCCAATGTTGCTTCAAATAAAAGTTATTTTCCTTTAGTCTAAAGTATTGGGCCCTGCTGTGTTGATCTTTTCTATGGAAAACAAATCCCCTGCTCTCTGTCTAAAATGCCCTCTAATGTACATGTCTTTTATTCAGAGAAAACAACCCTGACCTTAACCATGCTATATGAAGGAGGCAGTTGTTGTGGCCTCCTTCATATTGCAAGATTGATGAATTTCTGGTGTGACCAGAGAAGATGAGCCCACAGGATACTATACTCAAGGGAAGGTTGAGGAAATTAGACAAGTTTTACCCCAACTCCCTCTTAATTAAAGATTATGGTGAAGAACAAAGTTGATGAAATGAAACACTTCATCCACTCATTCAGCCTGTGTGTGCATTTTTTTTAAAATGTGCACCAAGGAAATAAGGCAGGATGTTCCAAATCAGTCAAGGTGTCTTCAGAGTGGGTCCCATTTGGGTATTATCCTTGCAAGGACAGACTGTAGTACCATGCCATCCAAGAAGAAGTGTCCTATTAATGGAAATACCTTTAGACCTTCCCAGTTGTAAAGGTTTCATTCAAAGTCATTATCTGAAAGACTCATGGTGAACCTCTGGCCAATGGTTCACTTATGAAAGCTGTTCCAATACCCCTATTCAGTATTTATAATACCAGCTCTGGGTGGCATCATCAGTAGTCCCTACAATCAGAGTTATTATTGTCTTTTCTTAATTTCACTCATGTTATGCAATGCTATGCAATGTACAGTATATCAGGTAAGAAGAGTATTAAATTGTTTTATGGTAATTATTGTCTTATACATTTCGAGACTGAGATTACAATTGTGTTCTGTTTAGCAGGTTTTGATGACTATATATATATAAATATTCTAAACAAATATGTTTGTTAACTTTGTGTGCTTACTTGTGGCCCATGTGGCTAAACCATGGAACCATCCACTCATAAATATAACTTTGAAAGCATAACATAAGCACTTGAAAAAGGCCATCGTTCCTGAAATATTCTGTAGATGAGAATTTGAATATTCGATCGAATTTTCAAAAAGATTCAAATTCGAATTTCGAATATGCAAATTAGGCCAATTCGACCAAATTCGACCATCAAATATTCAAATTCGAATGATTCGAATATTCAAATTTAATTTTATTCGAATATTCGAAAATTCGATGGTCGAATACTTGGGGTTGGTAACTTTTGAACCATAACATTTGAATTCTCTGGCTACAATGAAGGTGCAGCAGGTTGGTCAACCCTATGAATATTCCAATGCTCTCAGTGGCTACAAGATGGTTTCAGAGCCACTCCTTATCCCAGCAACCAGGCAGTTGTTGAGCTTAAGATTCATTACCAAATAAAATGGAGGCTAGAATCCTGGCAATTAACATTCTAAAAAGAAGTGCTTAGTGCTACATGTTCAAAATCTCTACTCAATGTCATGCTCATGGTCTTCTATGAAAACCAAAACTTGTTAACTTTCTGTATTAATATTTACAGTATTCAATCAGTCAAATAAGCCCACTATCTGAAAATGATAGGAAGGAGAAAACTAAAAATGTTATATTATTTAATATGAAAATGACAAAAACACATTTGCCATCACATATCCCAAATGGACAAATAAAAACATTGTCGAAATCCCATTCCCTTTGCAAATAAAGTACTTTGTAATTATGTTAGAAAGTCTATTCTTTTCATGTTATATGAACAGCCTACAACCAGACTAAATACTGTGTTCACTCTCCAGCACGTTGATAAGTGAAGAAAGCCCTGATTGGTCCAGGAGATTTCATGAATCACCCTTTATGAACACCGAACAAAACAGATTTTTATTTATTTATTATTTTTTTTTAAACCCTGCAAAATGGATTTTTATGGTTTTCTAATTGATGTATTGAGAGAATTTGCAAAAATAAAAGAAACATTTTAAATGCATGGCTGGTACTGGGAACAAGTGCAGCATAATATGATAGCAGTGTGTTCTCAAGCAGAACTAAGACATCAAGTCTGGAAATAAAGTGATTCAGTGATTAATTTAAATAACATGCATAATACAATCACATATGCCATCAAGCTGCTGCTGCTGTTAAAATCCAAATCGGATTTTCCTGTAAAGCAGAGGGAATTCTTTGATTTTGTCCCAGTATTTAGATATGGCAAATAATGAAGGTTCACTTGGTTCTGGTGACTCATATTTTACAAATAGAAATGATGTTTACTAAGGCTAAGTTTACTCTCAGAGTACATCTTGAATCTCCCAGTTACTAATTTTCTATGTTTATACTAGTGAGTCACAATGGTCAAGACTGTTTAGAGATTATCTCAATAGTTTTGTATCCAACAGTGGGAAAGTTCAGTGATTCCCATACAGCCACTGGTTGCCCAAGGTCAGGGTTCTCTAAATAAGTAATTTCATAAGAATCATATGGCATATTTATTCTGAATGAATCATTATACTAAAAAACAATATGGTTTGGAATGGCATACTGAACACAACATAAATAGGTTTATTTGAAGTACTGTGAAGTAAACAATTTAAATGTTTCAGATAAATGATTATGGAATAATTGGAATCAAATGATAAAACCTATATGAAGGCCTGTAGGATTTCCCATTCTCTTTGACCAGATCTGAGCTATAGTTCCTATCACAACAGCTAATATTAACTCAATCTATTGTTATATAGAAGACTTTGTCAAATTTTTTAATTTTAGCTTCTGTATATACAAGTCTGTTATGAATTGCTTTTTGCATCACGTTAACCTTACTTACCAATCTCAACCTAATAACCTCAGAGGCTGTCATTTGTACCTATAGAAATAATGCATTGCTTTTTATAGTCCCTAGAGGCAGAAGGTTGATTTACACGTTAGTGGGCAGATTTCATCTAATAAATTTGAATATACTCACAACTCAATTCGGAGGTTATTTATGAAAAAATGTGAACGTCGGGAAAATTGTTTCGTACTTGAATTGAATTTTCCTCTGAAAGAAACTTGAATGTCAGGAAGGCTATTAACATATTCAAATGAGTCAAGGGACCTCTGCCATTGACTTGTAAATTAATTTGGCAGCTTTTAAGAGGTGAATATTCGAATTAGAACTGTTTCCATGGTCAAGGTGTGATAAATCCCACATTCGAATTTACATTTGAATTGGGGATTCCGATTAGAATGTGTAAATTTTGACACCCAAAAAAATAGAAAATTCAAATTTACTGTTCGACCCTTAATAACTCTGCCCCTAGCTAGATGTAAAATGGGTAGTCAAAATTACGCATGATAATATAAAGTTTTTGAGTATGTGCTATCTTTTTAGTAAGAACTGTGCACAAGGTTCACTTCCTCATGCAATATATATAATATTCATATATATTCACAGCTTCTTACTTAAAACATTTATTTGTGCATTTTATCCATAGCAAAAATTTATGTTAACACGTTCAAAAAACACACCACAGTTCAGTGTAAACACCTTGGTCTGCCTACCTTGTGTCAGCCACACCCTCCTGACATGTTATGCGCTATTGGGCGCTTCATCAGAGGAGGTGTGGCTAGTGTTGGTCATGTCCATTAAAAACCTATAGTCTTATTTTATACAGATTACAGGGCTGGCCATCTAGCTATCTAGATGGTCCACCATTGGCTTATTTTATACATGTTGTTTGGCTACCCATCTAGTTCTCTTTATTGAACCCTCATAGCCCAATCACTGTCATTTTCCATAACTTTAAACCTGAATACATAAGTTCACTACTTAAATTCTCTATAAAGGAGGTTTAAAAAATACTCATCCCAGGAATAAAGGACATGACATTTATAAAATATTTTTATAAATAATTGTTATATCTTATAGTTTGTTTAAACATTAAATAAAAATACGTTATTAATGTCATGTCCTTTATTCCTTTATTAAGTTCTAGGAGATCATCCATAGGCTAAAACAACAAATCAGCAGGTTTTAGATGGCAAATGGTCAAAGGCAAATTTTTAAAGAGACAGAACATGAAATTCTGAAATAAAGATTTTCGATTTTTTTGCAAATTTGAATCGAATTTGGACTATTCCCAAGTTGATGTACACAAACATAGCTTGAAATTCAAATTTCTTTATTTGAATTTTCACTTTGACCCTTGATAAATCTTCCACTTATAGAGAAAACTAATGAAAAGAGGATCTTGTATGTTTATGTTATCCTTGTAAAGGTGGGGTTTAAAGACAAAAAGGAGGGAGAGATTAAGATGGGAAGACAGGTAATTTTCAGAGGAAAAATTAAGTGCATGGTAAGTCTTTTGAGATACCTTATGGGGCAGATTTATTAAGGGTCAAATTGAAAATTCGAATTTAAAAAATTAGAATTTGAAGTTATTTTTGTGTACTTCAACTAGGGAATAGTTCAAATTCAATTTGAATTTGTTTCTTAAAAAAATTGAATTTGACCATTCGCCATCTAAAACTTCAAACTGGTAAAAAAAACTCAAATAGAATTTGATCAAATGTGCTATTGCTTTGATTTGAACAATTCAAATGTGACCTATTTGATCAAAACAGACCTACTTGAATGAAAAATAACTTTGGTTGGTCTTTTTAATTCAAATTTCGAAGTTTTTGCAATTAGAAATTCAACCCTTGATAAATCTGCCCCTATACGTTCACCACAACTGACATCAATTGATGTTGAATGAAGCCGTTATTGTTGAAATGACAATTAGAAAAGCATAGAATAGCTAAGATTGACTATTTGCCCATTTTATGTCTTGTAAGGACAGTAAATACGTTTCTTGATCTCTATAGAGTAAAACAGATTTGGCCTTGACAAATACTTTGTTCTTATACTAATTCCTGTTGTGGTTCAGAGCTAGCCTGCACAGCAACCCTGCTGTGAGTATAGAACTGGCAGTGTAATTGAAAACATACCATGGGATTTGCTGTATGCCATGCAAACGGAATCCCGCTGAAATAATGGTGTCAAAAGTCATGTAAAATAAACAGCATATTATTGTTACATTTCTACTCAGCATTTGATGCCAGAATTGTTCTCTACCTTGCGTGATCCATTAAAATCAATGGTGAATATTCAAGTGACAATCATTTCTGCCAGAAGTTACCCAAGGAAAAATTGGTATAAAAAGCTTCACTGGATTATTGCCACAATATAGGACAGGAGTGGCCAGGGTCCACCAGGCTTCAAGCTCAGGGTCCCCCATCCCAGCCGCTAACTCTTCTGCTCTCATAAACCATGCCACCAAAATTGTTCTTATTTGCGGCCATGAGGGGGTGGGAGAGGAGCACCTGAAGTTCCTGGAGGTGAGCGGGAAACGGGACTGGATTTTCTCAGTGTCGCAAATGCCCAGTCTGACCCTGGATCACAATATTTTCACATAGCATTTTCAAGCGGCTTCTTGCAGTTACTCTAGATTTGTACACGGAGGTACCCAGTCATCTGAAACCAGTATAAAGCTTGATAAGTACTGTACACCATTTTTTTACACAACAATACCTGGCTGTATGCATCATATCTGATAAATATATATTTTTCATACTACTATAATACCATTTTGATTTGGCAGATTTTGACCTTTGACCTTTATAAAGGTCCAAATGTGGACTGAAATGCTGGAATGCATAGTGAAATAAATTTCCACTATATAGTGTTCATAAATTCCAAACAGAAAATATCTTTTGTTGAAATAATTCCAAAATTTGGATCTGAGCATATGCTAAATTAAAAACAAATTCTGTGTGGTCTGATATTTAATTCACAGCGATTTGTTGTGGCGAGGGTACATGCTCTTGCTGATTTCTACCTATGATTTGTCTAGAGATTTATTGAATCACTCATGGATCCATAAAAGTAGAACTTTTGAACACTGGTTTTGCATATTTTAAAAATATCTTTCCCTCAGATCTTAAGCACTTCCATGCCACATGAAAATAAGGCCTGATTTATCAAAAGGAGAGAAAAAGTGTTTATTTTTTCAGTTTCCTTTAATATTCATAATTCTCCAGAACTCTTGAGAATCGTAGATTAAATGGAGTGAAAATATTTCAGTTAAAACCCCAGCGGATGTAACCTTTGGGTTTAATGGACCTCTTAGCTGGAGATATGTTTTTATGAGAAAAAATATGTGTTCTTCAAAGTTTGTTCAATATCCATTTTGATGGTTTGTTCAATATCCATTTTGATGGTTTGTTCAATATCCAAAAGTTACAATGTGCTTAAGAAACATTTTTGTTGTATAGGTCAAGCTATGGAGTTTGGTTAAAATGTGTTTTTAGAAACTGATGATTCAGATAAATACTAATCTTGGATATAGTCAAATCCTGAACAAAAGGCATGGATTAAAACCCCTCTGAAACTTTTTTGAAGCTATAGAAATAGGCAGTTCCAACTGGAGAATTTGTTAACATTACCACTTACTTCAAAAATAGATCCCAAAATATTGCATTTCCCTTGTTCACTGCTCTTTCCCATTCATATTGTATCAGACACCTCTGCAGTGCCACAGAAATGGTTAGAAAATGCTGGGATCCAGCTATACAAATAAAACACATCTGTTAATGTCTGGGGAGAAACTGGTACTGAAAGTGTTGTTATTGCCATATTTTTCAAACAATTTTTTTTCCCAAGTGACAATAAGTTCAAGTCCTGTCTAATTTGCCACTTGCATTTCTAAGAGACAGATTAGAGTCAGCACACACTCTCCTCACAATTTTTCGGTGCAAATTCCAATGGAGGCCACCATCCATCAGGTACAAAATGTTTCAACGATGGACAGCACCAACTTCTTTCTTTAAAAAGCCTTTATTGTAACATGGCTATGACCAGTGATACAGTAAAGTTTCGAGCCCCATCCTGGCCCTTTGTCGAACTTGCATTTCTAAAACAGAAAAATGATGGAGTTATACCTGACCCACATTCTTTAAAGATAACATTTGCCCAAAAGCAGTCTCCTTTCTGTCTGTGACACAATAAATGTAATTTTATACTTACTGAGTGTAACAGAGAGATGTTTGGAGGTTTAAATAAACATCCTTGGGGATGGGGTAATCAGATTTCATCAGTCATTTGTGGTTCGGGTGAGCATGAAAAGCACAGTAGAAATTAATTCTTGAAAAAAATTTTTTTTTTTTATTCAAGGACATTTCTTGTAACATATATAATTTTCTCTTATTTAAATCCAGTTAGTTAATTAGCTGTTATGTAACAGCAAAAGATCAAATATATTATTTTCTGTTTTGAGTTGAACGGTTATAATATATTCTCCCCTGGACCTTTTTCTAGAGTTTCTTAACATCTTACACACCCCTAATGTAACATTTTGTAACTGGACTCATACCAAGTGAAATAAAAATACAGTATATATCGATATATTTAAGAATCATGTCATGTATTTTAAAGTTTGGAATTTAAACCTCATTTCCTTGCACCAAGTCAATACTTAGCTTGGTTTGCTGGATTGGTCCCATTGTTGTGCTGTAGAACAGCCTTTACACTGAGCTGGGTCATGGGTTGAAGGGCTGGAAATACAACTAACTTCAATCAGTTAAAGTTTCTCACCCACCAACATGATGGATGAATGCATAATGTAACTCTTGGGCAAGGAAAAGTTCTTGAATCCCACAATAATGCTAGACTAAGGTAAGTAAATCATGCAGTGTCAGAGACTACAGTGTTATAAGAATATTAATAGAGCAGCAATAGATGGGGTACAGGGATTACAACTGTAGTAGACATTGCTTACTGAAAAACAGCATTTAGTAATGTTCACTATGTCATAGGAGGCACCAAGTGTTACACTAGTATAAAGATCAGATTGAAAAGTTGTTTTCTGATGGCAGCCCTACTTCCATAATTAAAGGTAAATAATAATAATAGTAACAATTACTATATAATGGCATCTGCCCAATTCTAATTGCTTTAACAGACTTTATGCAATCCCAGTCCTCACTAAAGAGACTTCACTGCCATATTATCAATAAAGTGCTCAACAAATAAAGCTTCTGTGAACTTGCAGACAAACAGAAGAACCGAATGTTCCACCTGTATATTTTTATATGAGAAGTCCTTGTTTGCATCTGACACAACATTCTGCAAGGTAGCAAAGAGAAGTAATTGTATTGCAGATAGTGCCAAGTGAGAACTAAACATATCACTGCCATTAGTAAACTTTTGACTGGGAAGGAACAGCCTTACTAAAACACAAGATTTGATATAGGCTGCAATGCAAACAGAATATGTTGAACATGCTGATATTTTCCTTATCAAACACTAGGTTGATTCTTAACAAGTCTGGTTTCCTGCAATGGTCAGATCTTGTTGTGTTTTTTTACAAAACACTCTCCAATAGATAGCTGCACTGCATTGCCAACTGTACACTGGTTATCAGTCTAGTCTATAAATTGTGCAATGAGATACAGTATCTTATCACTATGCGGCTACTTAAAAAAAGGCTTTTCTAACTTAGCAATAAGCAATAAATACCATGGTAGCTTGTCAACAGTGTGAGTGTTTGGAGAGCACGCCTAAGGAAATGTAAGTGTTGTTAAAAAGTAGCTGATCTGAACAAGCGCTTCATCTAGCACACTCTGCTAAAATATAAAGATACAAGAGAATTGCTACAACTACTTACGACAATATGGAAAACCTACAGATCTAGTGACCTGAAGTAAGGACAGAGGGGTAGTAGCAGACAAAACCAATGCTAATTCTACACAGACTACTACACAGGGTAAGTCAGCCAGAGCTCAGAAATAGGCATAGTTTCTAGAGCAAAAGACCTTGGCATGTTGACCAGAGAAGAAGAGCTATAGCAGTGCCCAAGAGCCAAACATTAATCACCAAACAAATGGCTGTGCCTATAGAGCAAGGCTGCCTTTTAACATTTTAGCACTCAAAGACCTTTGTAGTATGTTGACCAGAGAAGTAGGGCTAAAGCAGTGCCCAAGAACTAAATGTTCATCACCAAACAAATGGCTGTGCCAGTAAGGCAAGGCTGCCCTTTAACACTTTGCACTCAATGACCTTGGAATGAAGACCAGAGACATTGAGCTATAGCAGTGCCCAAGAACCAAGTGCTTATCACCAAACAAATGAATGTGCCTATAGGGCAAGTATGCCCTTTAACACTTTGTATCGAAGAACCTTGGCATGTTGACCAGAGAAGTAGAGCTATAACAGTGCTAAATGTTGTGTTTTGTTAGCCTAGGATGAGCAGAGTATAACAGTGCTTTATTGGCAGACTCATGCAGCCATTACACAACATAAACATCAACACTAGTTCCTTAAGCAGTATAGAAGGTACAGTGAATGCACAGTGTAACTCATGTGCAAAATTACATCTACAGGCCATTTGTATAAACACCACCTATTCCTCCTAGAGTAGGAAAGCATTTGGGCAAATGTAATAAAAACAACAAAAATGCATCTTAAAGCAATAATATGCATTCTTTACATGACATAGTCCTTGGCCCATGCAGGTAGTTTTCTTATTCTCTCAGTATGGCTTATAGGTTCACTTTCTTCAGACCTATTGCAGTTGGCATCAGGAGTAGGAAAATGTCCTTCATCAAATGGAGCTTCTCCAAAATCATATCTAGCAGGCACAAGAAGACTTGCATTCCATATATGTCCATCAGATAGTTGCATGAGTATGATCCACGCTGGCATCTCACTTCAAGCGGTGTTGTAACTTTAGATTGTTCTTGTTTCAGTAGTCATGGTTTCTTAATCCTGACTAAAGATCCAGGCTGAAAGTGCACTTCTGTTGCATCATGTTTTCTGTCGGTATAAGCCTTGTATTTGGCTTGTTGACGTTTTACAATGTCAGCAGTAGATGATTTTGTAGGAACAGTATTTTGTGGAAGTTTGATGTTTGCAACATGTAACTTAGTGTGCATCTAATAATTCAGCTGGAGATGCTTGGGTTGTTGCATGGCACATTTACTGTAATAGTCTATCAAAGCTATAGCAAATCTGCAGTCTATAGGAGCATCTGCAAAAGGACCCACAATACGAACCAAGATGCCAATAGCAAGTTTTTACCATGCTGAATCAGGAATGGTACTGGCTGAAGTGGTGGTTTATGTGTAATAGCTGTTTTGTCATGATTCTAACACAAGAATATGGCAGTTACCAAACTGGCATCCATTGCTTGCCACCAGTATAGTTCTCATAGTCTTTGTTCTGTATGTACAATTCCTTGATGACTCTCATGTGCAAGTTGTATCAGCTTTTCTTGCAAGGTCTCTGGTACTCGTTAGTGGTGAGCTCCACGGACAATATAGCTATCTACTAATGACAGTTCATGTCTAATCGTGTAGTAAGGTTGAAGATCAGGACTGAGTTTCTTCTCAGCATTTGGCCATTTGCTTTGTAAGATAGTAGTTTTACTTGAATTGGACATGTGAGGCAAGCTTGTTTAAAATCAGCAGCTGTAACTGTAGATCAGGGGGTCCCCAACTTCTTTTTACCTGTGAGCCACACTGAAATGTAAAAAAAGTTGGGGAGCAACACAAGCATAAAAAAGTTACTGGTGGATGCTCAATAAGGGCTTTGGTTGATTATTTGGTAGCCCTATGTATACTGGCAGCCTACAGAAGATTCTGGCTGTACACCTAGTTTTTATGCAACTTAAACTTGCCTCCAAGCCTGAAATTCAAAAATAAACACATGCTTTGATGCCAGTGTGAGCACCATCCAAGGGGTTGGTGAGCAACTTGTTGCTCATGAGCCAATGGTTGGCTACTACACTACTGTAAATGATAGTAAACCAGTCAGTGCTACAACTTCTGTGTCCTCATCCAGTGTATCCGAAGTTGCAGATAAAGGTAAACGTAACAAACAATCAGCAGTAACATTTTCACTAGCTATACGCATTCCAGCTCTTCCTAGTCCCTAGTGCATTTGCAGCACTGTACAGCTTTTGCTGGACATGTAGCATAATTTGCACTGCATTATGCTGAACCACAGCAGAAGCAGTATTTTCTATTTGTATTTGCTGTATGGCTTTGCAGTGAATTCCTTTCCTTAGCACTGTATTTTGCCTGTGACTGTGCATTAGGCCACAGTACTGGATTCATAATCTGTACATTCCCAGCAGTTCCCTGGCTGAGAGTTTTAGCCTCTGTCACTGCTATTTCAATTTGGCTAGCAATTGTAATAGCCTTTGCAAGGATTAAATCCTGCTCTAGGAGCAGTCTCTCTAATGCGTGGTGAATTTGTTTTTTCCACTATTTGGTCTCTTAGCATTTCATCTGTTAGATTCCCAAATTCACAGGTAAAAACCAGCTCTCTCAAAACTGATACAAATCGTTCTGTGGATTCACCATTACGTTGTCCATGTTGAAGGAATGTTTAACTCATTTACATTTACTCTTGGCACAAAAAAAGTTCTTTATAGTAGTAAGAGCAGTTTCCTAAGTATCAAAAGGTAATGGTAATGTATACAATATACTCTGTCCCTCTGCTCCCAGGAAGTGAATAAGTAAAGCATACTTTCTAGTAGCCAAAATCTCCCCTTGGTCAGCAGCAATAATGTAATGGTCAAACATATGCTTAGCAGTAAAAGGTATGTTAGGATCACCAGGGTTTTGGAAAAAAGCTGCAGGCTGTCTCAGAGGTAGAAGAGACATTGCATCACCAATTTGTTGTGTTTTGATAGCTGAGGATGAACAGAGTATAACAGTGATTTATTCAGGGCCAGATTTACAAAGCGGGTGCCTTGTCATTTGTTGCCCCTGTCCCCTCCCTTTTATTTGCTCAAATTTTCATCATGAGGACCAAGCAATGGGAATTGGCACACAGGAAATTTAAATTTCTGAACAAATGTGGGTGTGGCCGCCCTAGGCTCGGACCTAGGTGGCCTCCCCACAAATCTGGGCCTGGCTTTATTAGCAGGCTCATTCAACCATTACACAACAGTAACATCAACTCTAGTACCGTAAGCAGTATAGAAGGTACAGTGTATGCACAGCATAACTCCTGTGCACAGTGACATCTACAGGCCATTTGTATAAACACCACACTAAAAAAACTGAATGTTCATCACCAAACAAATGAATGTGCCTACAGGGCAAGAATGTCTTTTAACACTTTGCACTGTAAATGCTTATGGCCTCGCTACAAATTTACAGATTTATAGAATTTCTGTTTGAGAGGTCTGCTAAGTGGTTTTGCCAGTTTAATTATTCATGTAGTGTTGTCCTCTCTGAATCATTTAATAGAAGTTAAATGATTCAGAGATGGCTGGGATCTGGCACATTGGGTATATTCTGTTGGGATTGTATATTATTGTATATTATGTTGGGATTTTTCACCCAATTAATAAAAACCAAAAACACCACTTCCATCTCCCATTCAACTGAACAGGAACTGCATGTTGAAACTCTTCAGTGACACCATTATTATGAATGTGAGATGTCAGTTATGGTGTAATATGCTACTCTGCTGGCTCAAACACCAGTGGAGAATGAATCATGTATTCCATTAGACTTGAAGAACACAACCAATAAAAAAAGGTTTGTACTCCTGAAATGTTTTCACATATAGACAGGCTAGGCTGTTACATTAAAAAAATACAGGTAGATCTGCCAGACACACATATTGGCTTATGAAACTACTTGTGATTGCATCAGAGACCAAAGCAAAAGGTTGGAAAAATCTCTGTTGACAGTAAGGTTATTCAACTTCTAAATGAGAAACATGCATATGGCATAAACATGAAGCTCTAATGACAGCTCATGAGGATTTATGGTTTCTCTTACTTCCTCAGCTGTCCTTTACCCATTAAGAATGAGCATCAGCTGATTGAAAGGTTCCTTTTGTACAGGAGACATTGATCAATTAGGACCACAGGACTGAATGTCTCCCGAGCCTCAATGTGAGATACATACCCACATGATAATGACGTATGTTCATTGCTGTTCAAACTGCCCAAATAAATCTGGAATATATCACTTGACTAACCAGATGCACCATGCACTGTGGTACCTAAAGCCATATGGTACCAAGTGGTAACTCTTAAGAAGACATTCTGGCCTGATGCCCCTGGGATTTTTTATTTGACTCATCTGACTATATTTCTAGTGAGTGTGGGTAGAAACCAGAGCTCCCAAAAGGAACCCACACAAACCAGAGGAGAACACATGCCTTGTAGACATTATTTTACTCTAGTTCACAATGCTACAAGGTAGTTCTGAGCCACCATATTGCTAGTTTGCTCCAATTTAATGGCTGTAGTCTTTCTGTGGTTCTGTCTATATTTCCAGTAGGCATTATGTTGCACAGCTGTTCTGTTTATAACACTTTAGATGTTATTACTCTGAACCCTAGGCATTTTAACGAATGTTTATTGATAAGTTCTAATGACTATATGTTGTAAAACTCTACAACCTGCTGTTTTGTAATGAAATTTTATAGGTTGCGTATTCTTCTGACACCGTCTGCAGTTTATAGCATGCTCTAGTATAAGGTGTGTGGTCCCTATACAATAATCTATGCTTCACATGCAACTGTAATGTGGGGAAAATGTTAAGTACATTTGAGAAAATATACAAATATCCGAATATGATGGAATTACAGAATGGTAACAAATTGAGCTTCACCACAGACAAAAAAATCTCCTAGTTTGTATAATAATATAATAATATAACTAAGTCATTATAGATATTTATTTTTATAAAATTCCTTACGAAACCTACTAAATAACAAAATGCTGTAAACAATACAATTCCTGGATATTTCCAAAGAAATATTAAAATATGTAGAAATTAGCAATTTTCCAAATATTCCATATTTTTTCAACATATTTATCCAGTTTTGGGAATGTGTACATTCCAGCAGATCATTGCTTCACAAAATCACCAGCATGTATTACATTCATTTGTAAACAACAGAAATAAGTAACAGTTTTCACCCCAAAAAAAAACACAATAAAGCTGCAGGTTGATTGGGAAGTACATTGTCATGTTTCAACTGGACTGACTATAAAGCATCAGCTACTGCCGCCATACTGCCACCACCCAATAAATTTCATGTGTGGTCACAGAATTCTGAGAAAAGCAGACTGCACATTCCTGGCACATTGTCTCTTGACAACAGGAAATATTCTGTTATGTTCCAAGTTTGCCTCAAAAACATATTCTGTAACATCTTTTCTTGTCATAGTAGTGTAGTCATGTACACACTATGATGTATTTTCTAGAATAAAATCACTAATTAAATGACCTGGATTCGGTATCTGTAGGTTCTGGCAAATCCCAGAATATACAATACTTTTTTACCTGTGTAAGGCTAGTAAAATGAGCAGTGCCAGTGCTCTAACTATGATATTAACCCCAATATTTGCTCTGGATGAGACCTCTTATTCCCAGGGAATGAGCCTTGCAATAGTGTGGAGGCAGGGTATAATGCACTGAAATCAGAAGTATTTCAGAGAAAGGCTGCCTGACACCAATGGTCAGTATAATTCCCCACAGGATAAAGAGAGAACACACAGGAGTACTCCCAGTTTTCAACTATTTTCATAAGTGGAGATAACTTTAACACTTACACTTATTCTGGGCAAATAGTACCCAGGATCCTAGTCCCACCCAACACTCCTCGATGAAGCCTGTGTTGCTCAGTTATATAGCCCTATCTATCACTATCTACAGTGATTCATTAAAGTAAGTAGCCTATCACTTACTAGACCTGACCTGTCTAGGTTTCAAGTGTAAACCCTTCCTGTCAGCTCAGGTAATGGGACTGGCAAAATGGACCCTGAGCAGATGTGTGCTTATATACTATATTATAGGGGTGGGTTAGGGTCAGATGCAGGTTGAGGGGAACTTTACTGGCACATCAATAGTCCTTAGGGATGCCAAATAAGGGCTGAGATTTGCCACTTGGTGGTCCCTATGTGCTCATGCAGCCTCCAGGAGACTCCATGTGGCAGTCTGCCTGGTTTTTATGCAACCAAAGGTTGTCCCCAAGCCTGGATTTCAAAAAGAAGTTCCTGCTTTGAAGCCACTGGGATCAACATCCAAGGAGTTGGTGAGCAGCATGTTGCCTGTGAGCCACTAGTTGGGGTTCACAGCAATAGTCATTATTTAGTGCACTGGTGGGAAGCTGTTAAAAGTTTCAAAAAGGTCTGTTTTTGTTTTTTTTTTTTTAAAGATGCATAGTTGCCAGGGTCATCTGTACCCTATCAAGCAGTAGGAGAAGGGTCTGAGCAGAAAAGTAATTACTGTAAATTATACAAACAAGAAAAATCCATACTTGAAGTTAAAATACTTTCTGTTTGCCAGTATTACTAATCCCAGCACCCAGGTACAATTCTGAATTTGTGGCTGGGGAGAACCAAAGAAATAAAACACATGGCAATTTTTTTGTGTAGATCCACTAAAATATCTCTCATGAAAACATGAGTTTCACCATGAAAAACCACACAAATATTTTTCAAAAATGCTAAATGTTGCTGTCTGTACCAGAGGGAAGGTTCATTTTCAGGTTACAGCATGCTCTAAATTCTTCCCTTGAGATCTCCCCATAAGAAATAATTGGCAGGTCTTCTCAACTTGTTCCCCATTTTAACTACCCAACTTGGGGCCTTTAAAGGGAGAATTATTTTCCAAGTTCACTGTAAGAAAACCAAATATGAAAGAAGTCACGACTAATGAACAAGAAAAAGCCATGAACCTTTTCTTATGGATCCTACGTTTGTTATTTTTAGATAGATCATACTTTTGTTATGACCATTGAGTGCACCAGTAAATTATGTAGCTCTGCTTATACAAGCACAACTTCAAAGCTAAATGGAATGATAAACCCTGTCTGTACAGAACACTGTGGGGTGGCAAGTCCATCTGTCCTGCTGATGCATAGACTAAGGGGAGTTTTATTAGGAAGCACTTAGAGTGTAATGAATAACAGTTAGAGTATGAAGTCTCTATTATGTTTTGCCTCACAGTCACTGGAAATGTCTTTAAAATGTCTAAACTGTGAATAGTTTTAAATAAATAATTGAAAATGCTGATTGTTCTGTATATTGTACTTGACACATGATTATGCTCTGTATATTATTCCTAACACCTGATATCTGCATATCATACATTTCTTCTGTTTTTCTTTTGCAGTTTGCCTTTCATTGATTTTGTTTAACTTTCATTTAGTGATGGGCGAATCTATCCCTTTTCGCTTTGCCGAAAAATTCACGAAACGAGTTTTGACGCGCGTCGTTTCGTTTTTGACACGTCACGAATTTTCGCTGGCATTTCACGAATGTATTCGCCAGCAGCGAATCTCGGGAATTCTCCACGAATTTGCGCCTGGTGAATAAATTCGCCCATCACTACTTCCATTTTCTATTCTCAATCCCTGTTTGGAATTGACAATAATTTCCTCTTGGATTCACTGTTTGACGTTTCCTATACCTTCCCCCTTTTACCTCACATTGCTGTTTGTGTTTTAACTTATGTGTTCTTCGAATATTGATACTCTCTCCCTTTGTTTAATTGTTTTGATCTCCATATACCTTTGCCACTATGCCCCTCATGCCATTCTTTTCCATTAGGCATTTGCTTTGCGAAGGACAGAGTTGGGCTGGTCTACCACATTGTCAGAGAGTCTCCCAGTTGGCTTGGGTCCTGGTGGGTCCAAGATTATAATTAATTTCCATCAGTCCTTTATTCCCTTGAGATCTCCCCATAAGAAATAACTGGCAGGTCTTCTCAATTTGTTCCCCATTTTAACTACCCATGTTAGGGCTTACATAATGTAAGGAAGTCTAACCTTTCTCCTCCATCTTCCCAAGATAGTGGTATCCTCCATGAGGCTTCTCCTGGGCGCAGCTCACTGACATCATGCCAGCGTCAAACAAGACGCCAGCGTCAGATTGGATGCCCGCATTAAAACACGGTGTCAGATTGGACGCCTGTGTCAAAACATCAGCGTGAGGACGCCAGCGTCATGACATCATCATGTCCATTTTTGGCGCAAAGGAGGGCTATAAAAGATGCCAGAACACTCCAGACTTTGCCCTAATATAGGTTCTACTGTATGTGTTCCTGGGTGCGCTTAACTATTATTAACTTTGATTCTTGTGTTTGACTTCGGCCTGTTTATTGGACATTGAACCTTTCTGCCTGCATCCACCCTTTCGCCCGGACTTGACTATTCTTCTCTTCACCCTTGTCGGATACCTAGAACTGTGTTGGACTGGTGTTTTCTCCTTGGTCAGCGGAAGCCTTCAGGCCCCTTACACATAATACCAAAATAATTGAATGTTTGCAAAAGTGTGAATTCTATGTTAGCTTCTCTGGTGGACCCTAGGAAGCCAGGTCCAACATAGTCCATGTGCCATTTTCTCCTCCTTTCTCACTTTCTTCTTTACTTTGTGCATCATTCTTTTCCTTTTCTTCTCCTTTGTATCATCACCATGTGCTACTCATTCCTCTTTCACCTTCTCCTTCTTATAGTATGTAATTTTCTGCTTCTTTACCCTTATCACTTCTACCTTACTCATATGTCATGGTTCTCCTCCTCCCCACCTCTCCCCGCTCCACCTCTCTCCCTATCTACTTTCTATATCATCTCTTAATTTCTCCTCATTATATGATCTTAATCCCACATGCCATTCTCCTCCTTCCCCATCCCCATACAAATCTCCCAATGCTCAAGCATCATCTTCTTCCCATGTTTTCTTTCACTGTATTACTTCTTCCCCCTCTTTTTGCCTATAGACCATTCTCTTTCAATTTCTTTCTAATTTTTCATTTAACACACCTTATTATTACTGCTGTGTCTCTGTAGGAGAGGGATAACTTTAACATGTATGGAAGAATGCAAACAGCAGAAGCCCTACCTGGTGTCCCTTATACACTCAGGTTGGAAGCCTGTAATAAGAATCTGAAAGCATCATTTACATTAACAGTGCTTGGAGTTGCCTTTTGATGATGTAAAAAATAGAACATAGAGACAATGAAGCATAGCTGGTACAGAATAACTGAAAAAGTGGGGTTTTTAAATATGCAGTGAACAGACTGTATTTAAAATATGAATCTCTGCTGTGACACAAACCAGTATAACACTACTAAAGCTTGTATAAAAATTAAACTGTTTTAGAACCTTTAGTAACATCCCCTTTGCACAGGTGTGGGGATTTATACTTAATTGTTTAACTGTACTTTATTCCTATGATTAAATACCATAATTACATTAAAGACATATATTAGGAACTTTTGTTCTATGCCTTCAACATGTGGTTGGGCTCCAACTGTTTCTCAGCACACGAGTACATATTTCACTCCTCCCTAAAAATATTTGGGCTATAACACTATAACTCACAGAACATTATCTAGCAGGAGGTATTACAGTAAACCGATAAATCAGGCCAACATGAAATGTGAAAGTGTGAAATGAAATTGTATTCTTAGAAAACAGACTAACCTTACAGAGAAGTATAGCTAAAGGTAATATTGCACATTCTTTCTCTCAAGTGAATAAAAATTTGATTCCAGCAGTGCACAGACTATTAGACCCCATTTGTAGTGCAATAACTGTTCAACCTCTACTCCCACACCTTCATTAATAACAAGGTATATATGTGTTGTCGCCTGTAGTCATGTTGTTTTAGATACAAGAATATTCAGGGCATACACAAGTATGTATCTAAAAAATTGTATTATTGACTTTCAGGCTAGATATTTAGGTGAGCAGATACTAGATTGCTGAACTGTAATATGTTAGGTATGATGATATGTACTACATCCTGTCTTAGGATGGAATCTTTCATGCTACACAGAAACATATTTTGCTATAAGATGGAAAGCATTCCTGAGTTCAGTTACAAATTTAAGAAGTAAAATTTTACTCTTTGTTTACTAACCCACAGCAACCAGTCATTTGGTAGCATTCACTGGTTGCAGCTTTCATTTTATTACCCCCTAAACCTTCTGCAGAGGTGATATCTACAACTGACGCTGGTCTACAAACACAGTTTTTGCTTAGGAATTTTCCATAGTACCATCTAAAGAGCTATGGATAGATGAGTCCATTCATCATTACATTTTATCTTTATGTTTATTTGATGATATCACTGTGAGCAATGACTAAAAAAACAAATTCAGTGTTGTGTCCAATACAGGACACTATTAGTTTTATTCCAAGATTAGCCATATCCCTCTCTGTTTTGTTTACCATTATCCTACTCCAAGCCACGTAATTCTTATGTCACCCAAGTGATGGATATGAATTGGCTGCCAGACATATTTCCAACAGATTGCAACACATGACATTGTATCACAAAGGAATATGGTTGTAGGCAGGTGTGAATAACTCTTACTACAGAAGGAGAAATGGACAACTTCCATATTTAAGAGATGGAAACTCTCCAGAAAAATGCTCTTCCCTGAGGCTTTGCAAATATCACAAGAGACAAGAAGAGATCACAGGTCTACACTGGGTGGTTACATTCCCTCACTGTACATTTTCCAGCTGTTGGGGGCCTTAGTTCATGTTTCGATGACTCAGCTATTGCTAAACTGTAACTATCAATATCCTAAGTCACTAAGCATCTAATTCTGTTACTGAAGCTTACCAAGTGGCAAAGTTTCCCCTAACATAGTACAGAAAAAGATAAATACATAACATAGCTGAAATATGTTATGTTATTACATTGCATGTCCTCCCTTCCTAGAATGTATGAGCAAGAGCTTATTATGAAACATTTATATGCATAGATATTTGAGGGATCATTTATGAAGTGCAGGGCATAGCGCAAACTGCAAAACGCTGTCTCAAACCACTTGTGGAAGTTCATCATTTTATTTTAACATTCTCATTCCTTGTTTTAAAGGGGGGCTGTCACGCTGATATAAAAAGCTGTATGACAAAAGTCCTTTTCAAATTAAACATGAAACCCAGATTATTTTCTTTTATTAAAACATCCATACCTGTTATGAACTTGTTTAAAAGTCTCAGCTGTCAATTATATGTTGTCTGCCCCTCCTCTGTGACAGACATAGAGGCGGGGCAAGCAATTACTTTCACTTTCCATTCTGCACTTTCTAGGTGTCACAGCTCTCCCTCCTCACCCTCTAAAGCTGGCAATAGACGTAAAGATTTTTAAAAGATCCAATGGTTATCGTGAGACCACGATTGTCTCAAAACGATCATTTATATGTCCGATGTGTCCATCAACTAAAAAGACGATTTTGCCAGCAAAACTGAAGGGTCGCTGCCTGCTTGGCCCTGCAAACATAGGTAGATTGCATGGGGATTGATAAAGATATTATAAACTGGCCGATGAATTTTCAGACCGGGGTTGGATGTACGATCAATCGAATCCCACTAACCACGATAATTTGACAGATTGGTTGGACTTTGCTAAGATTGGTCATTCGGCAGAGAAAGATCTTTGCATCTATGGGGAGCTTAATTGTGTAGTCAGTGCTTGGGCATGGACATCAGGTACCCCATTCTGTCACATATACAAGATTTTGGTATGATGCAAAGTTTGCCTTAATAACAATGTCCACAAAATGTTTCCAGCCTGCTTGTTGTGACTGGGAATTCTAAGGCTAAAAATAAGATTTAAATAATTTATATAGTGTAAGTAAAGTTTATTTTGCTTGACCAACATCATAAAATAGGACTTAGGAATAGGAATTATTTCATAAGGTGACAGGTCCCCTTTAAGTATTGCATAGGAAAGAGATAATGTATCATGGCATTTTGGTACTGCTACTCATTAAAAATATATAATTTCTCTTTAAATGGCCTAGCCAAGACAACCCGACGGGGAGTCGCCAGTGGGTAGGAAACTGCAGTAACTATGGGACAAAGGGAGCTAATTCATATAAAAAAAACAACAGATATATTTGCTTTCTTTCTCAGCCAGTATTAAAGGTCACTTGTGATTTATTGGTCATGGAGAGAAAATGTAACAGTCATAAAATGTTCCAGATTAGGGAAAGAAAAAAGTGTGTATGATTCAATAGCAGTCAAGCTAAATTTAAGAAGAAGAAACGGGAAACTCTCTTCTGCGACTGCCAGAACATAATAAAATATAAAACAGGTGGTGCACAGCCATCAGAGCAAGCCCATCAATATCCCAGCCAAATTCTACTGCATGATTGGTATCATTTTAACATGATACAGCTCAGAATGGGGGTCACAAGGACAAGACTAATAAGGCTGCATACCCATCTGATTTATCAAGCTGCCTGGAATATAGCCAAAGTGGGACAGGCAGGAGCAGCACATGGGAAGCAGGGCATCGCTACTCAGAATAATGTTATAACTCAAAAAGTTCTCTCCTGAGCACTCTTTCAATTCAATTGCTAACTAAGATTTCTTTGACAGCAAATGTGTTGGGTTTTGGTCTCTGCAGCACTGGGGTAGAATGTGCATATGGATTCCACCAATCAGAAATTGATTTGCACATCCATCACTCTGCTTCCTGCCATTCCTGTCTCCAATTTTGGACAATGAGAACTTTGCCAAATTGTGTAGACACCTCTGCATGTACCAAGCATTGTGGACAGATGTCTGGATTACCCAAGGGCTGAAATGGACTGTTTACAATAAGCATTTATAATATTTATAATAAGCATATAAAGGATTAAGGAGCTAAGTGATCATTTTTTTCAGGCTGCAGATATTTTCAAATATCAGTAAATCTCTTTGCTAGATTAATACCAAATCATTGCCAATGCCAAGTACACAGAATATAAACAATATGGTGAAATGCAACACTCAATTACCCCTGCACTTGCCTCCTATTATAGTAAAAGGAGGCAAGTGCAGGGGTAATTGAGTGTTATATTTCACCTATATATATATATATAAATATATATATATATATATATATATATATATAGTATGTGTGACATCATTCAGACTGAGGATGAATAATCATCGGTCTAGTATCAGGAATGCGTTAGCTACTGGAAAAGCAGATACACCACTAGCTAGACGTTGCTTAAATAAACAGCATGGTTTGCCGACCCTGAGATGCATGCTGATTGATTCTAGTATCTAGTTGGTATATTCAGTATTTTGGGAATAAGCAGATTCTTTTCTGAATGGTGCAGTATTTAAATAGTTTGTCTATCTTGATTATATATGAACAGACAAGACAATGGGTTTCTTAAAAATGATGGGATGATTAAGTAGGTGGCTCAGAATACACTGGCGAGGGATGGATATTTTATGTGCCAATACTTTTTGAACAATAGTGAATGTAAACAATTAAGAACTAAAAATAATTGATAATGGATTGAATCCCCTGCTGTAACTATGGGTTGCGATGTTTTATACATATTGGTTTTACCATGATGACCAGGCAAATTATAGCTATAATTGAGAGCAATTTACCCCTTAAATTAAAATTAAATAAATATAGTGTTTAAAATTAGAATCTGGTTGACAAGAGAATGGAGTCTGTTTAACCTATTTATAAATTGTCTAGATTTGAACTATCTATGTGATTTGCGGAGATATGCAGAGTTTTCCATATAGATGTAGTTGAGATTGGTTTTATTTATGGTTTTAGAATTTTTAAAGAGGATTAATGTTAACTTTCATTGTTTGATGCACTATATTTATTGCACTTTGTCACTTTAGCACATTGAAGCAACAATATGCTGTCATTGGTGATTTTGATTCACATTTGACACATAATATAATTAGTATTGTTGCTATGTACCTTATCCATAGCAACCATGGATTCTATTACATGGATACATTCATTTTAAATGCACTTGTGGTTCTGTGTGAAACATGCTCTTATCAAGTTCATTAGCATGAGGTTGACTAGTGGTGCACTTTTAACACCTGATGTATAACTCATTAATGATGCACGTTGTGAAGGGAGGGTCTGATGTGGGTGGGGGTATTTAAGTTTTCTTGGTATTTGAAACAGTACCGAAACGCGTTGATGTTTATTTGATTCAGTAAAGAGCTTCTATAAACCCTTATGCCGTGAGTGCTTCCTTGTAGCTTTGGACTTTATGATTGAATTGGGTTAGCACCCGGCGAAATGATTGTATGGTGGAGGTGAGTGCCGGATACCAATGGCTTTAGTATATATATATATATATATATATATATATATATATATATATACATACAGCTGTACCAAACAAAAACAGGGACAAAACATTTGAAGCAGAGACCATTTTTATGTTACAGATTTTACAAAATGTCCAAGCAGTGGAAATATAGGGTAAACTCAAGAAATCAGTGCTATTATGGTGCTAATTAGTGACGGGCAAATCTACCCAGTTTCGCTTCGCCGAAAAATTAGCGAATTTCCAGTGAAATTCGCAAATTGGAGGAAAAATTTCTGAAACGAGTTGTGGCACTTTTTTGACGCGCGGCGCGTCGTTTTCGTTGCATCGTTTGCAACGCGTCGCGTAGTTTTTGCTGCGTCGTGTCAAAAACGACGCGCGACACGTTTTTAAGCAGATTTTTGCCAGGCAAATTTTTGCTGGCGTTTCGCGAATCGTGGGAATTCGCCGCGAATTTGCCCATCACTAGTGCTAATCTTTTCAGAAACAACAGCTCCAGACATGTATGACCTTCAGCTGATAGCTATGGATTTTACTGCACACGTAGCAGTTCTGTCTGTCAATTCTTTAAAGCAGTGATCCTAAAACAGGGGTGCCCAAAAGGTAGATCAGGATCTACCAGTAGACCTTTAGCTGGTGATCTGCAGATTTAAAGACAATGTCAACAAATAGTTGGTCTAAACTACCCTCATATTTCATACTTTTTTTTCAGATATTTATTATGTTAAGGTTACATATGACATAGTTGTTTGTTAAATATAGCAATATACATTTTTGCATAAATCAATATATTGTGTAAGTAATATTTTCCATGGAACAGAATGCTAACAATGATTTAATGGATGTAGATCATAATGGGACATCATCACAAAAAGTAGACCCCACAGTAATAACGTATGGGCACTCCTGTCCACCAACCCCTTGGATGTTTCTCCCAGTGATCTCAAAGCAGGTGCATCTTTTGAATTCCAGGCTTGGAGACAGGTTTTGGTTACATAAAAACCATGTGTACATCCAAACAGAGCCTCCTGTAGGCTGCCAGTCCACACAGGGGCTAACAAATAGCCAATCACATCCCTTATTTGGCATCCTTGTGGAATTTTTTAATGATTGTTTTGCTCCTCAACTCAACATTTGAACGTGGTAAAAAAAAAAGGTTGGGGACCCCAGCTTTAAAGTAAACATAGACATTTCCTGCTCCTCTCTGCTTTGATAAAGATGTGAGGCAGGACAGATCCAGTTTGTGCTCTGCATTAAAATATCTGATTCGACAAATGTTCCATTATTTTTATTCCTGCCACATTACAACAAATCACAAGAACAGTTTTAGCAAATATTCATAAATCACTTGTGAAACCGTCGGGTTGCCTCATCGCGCTTTTCCTGTCCTTAACCACATGAAGATGGATTTTAACTTCTCGTAGCTTCACAACTACAAACGGTATCATAAATAAAACAGTGTTATTACTGGCCATTGGCTCACTGTAGTTACGTAGAGTCTCCATAGCCTTGTCACCTCATTGCTGAAAAATGAGAACAACATCTGATAAAGCTTGGTCAGCACAAGTCTGGTCGTTTTTGCATGGTGTGCAAAGTCGGATTGCTGCCAGGGTACCAGGGAATCTTTTAGTGGGCTGAGAAAGTGGTGGGCCCCACTGTAGGAGAATTGCTTTTTAACATCTCAATTGGTACAATAGAGCCGTTTAATAGATATACAATGTATTTTTTTTTAGAATGAGTCAAGAGTATCAGGTGCTTTGTCCTAGATGGGCCATCAGAATGACAAGGCTTGCTGTTAATTCACTTAACCCCAGCATATCATGCTGATAAACTACTTAACCCCCCTGTAGTCTACTGCTAATTCACAAAGAACTCATAGCATCCTACTTTATAACTTATCCCCAGTGCAGCCAGCTGTTAATTTACTTCCTTTTCTTCATATTTGTAGTTTGCTGCTTACTCATCCACATACCGTGTACATGATCTTTATAGATCTATCTATCCAGATTTGTTGACATTAGAATGAAGTATATAAATGATGGGAAATAGTTTGAATTTATTCAGGTTTTTTCTCAACACATTTTGGAATCTCCTAAATGGGATGGGTTATCTATTAAGATGGTATATTCAGTATTTTGAGAATAAGCTGATTCTTTTCTGAATGGTGCAGTATTTAAATAGTTTGTCTGGGTTATCTTGATTATATCTGAACAGACAAGACAATGGGTTTCTTAAAAATGATGGGATGATTAAGTAGGTGGCTCAGAATACACTGGCGAGGGATGGATATTTTATGTGCCAATACTTTTTGAACAATAGTGAATGTAAACAATTAAGAACTAAAAATAATTGATAATGGATTGAATCCCCTGCTGTAACTATGGGTTGCGATGTTTTATACATATTGGTTTTACCATGATGACCAGGCAAATTATAGCTATAATTGAGAGCAATTTACCCCTTAAATTAAAATTAAATAAATATAGTGTTTAAAATTAGAATCTGGTTGACAAGAGAATGGAGTCTGTTTAACCTATTTATAAATTGTCTAGATTTGAACTATCTATGTGATTTGCGGAGATATGCAGAGTTTTCCATATAGATGTAGTTGAGATTGGTTTTATTTATGGTTTTAGAATTTTTAAAGAGGATTAATGTTAACTTTCATTGTTTGATGCACTATATTTATTGCACTTTGTCACTTTAGCACATTGAAGCAACAATATGCACAAGTCTGGTCGTTTTTGCATGGTGTGCAAAGTCGGATTGCTGCCAGGGTACCAGGGAATCTTTTAGTGGGCTGAGAAAGTGGTGGGCCCCACTGTAGGAGAATTGCTTTTTAACATCTCAATTGGTACAATAGAGCCGTTTAATAGATATACAATGTATTTTTTTTTAGAATGAGTCAAGAGTATCAGGTGCTTTGTCCTAGATGGGCCATCAGAATGACAAGGCTTGCTGTTAATTCACTTAACCCCAGCATATCATGCTGATAAACTACTTAACCCCCCTGTAGTCTACTGCTAATTCACAAAGAACTCATAGCATCCTACTTTATAACTTATCCCCAGTGCAGCCAGCTGTTAATTTACTTCCTTTTCTTCATATTTGTAGTTTGCTGCTTACTCATCCACATACCACCAGGAAATTTAGGGATTAAGGACCGTTAATTCACTTAACACCAGTGTGGAGATACTTATTCCCTGCTAATTCATAGAGTAAATTAATGATGATTCTCTTTCTCACTGTTGCTTGCAACTTATTCCCTTCACACACACAAACCTGGGTTTACTTCTGTTTATTATGTATGAGTGAACCTTTTTTAATTACATAGCACTACATGTGGACAAAGAGCTATTTAAAGCCTTGAACAAAATGCCCTTTGGCCATTTTGATTTATGGCAAATTCTAACAGAAATAAACCAGACACAATAAAGTCAAATATTTCTATTTCTATATCAACATAAGACCTTCCAAATCAAAGTAAAGGTTAATTTTAGCATGTAATTAGCACTTCCCTTTAGAAGTACTTTCAATTAAAAAAAAGAGATTAATTTGTGTGGTTAACCTCAAATATAGTATAAACAAGGCCTCATAACAATGAGACTTTTCTTTGATTACACAACCTGAATTCTTCAGCAGGTTACGGTATTAAATGTATACAACAGAATGGTACTTGCCGCTACACGTCAGTCTCTTAAGGATTATACCCGACGTCCTGAGTATGAATGTGTGGAGGTTCGGGTGTTCTTGCTATGTGCTGATAACATATTCGGAAGTGTCTATTGATTAAGGACATTGTGATTGTGTTGGAATGCGCAAGTGTCAAGAGGCCCGTGTGTATTCAAGAGGATAATGTAAGGGTAACCCAAGGTGGAAGAGATTGCACAGTAATTCTCCAATGAATGAGGGGAAAGAAATTAGATGGAGTGTATACGTAGTGTAAGAATGTCTTCTGTCCTCAACAAATGTCCTTAGCCAAAGTCATTTTCTTCAAGTACTGAGGAATGTTTTCATCTAACATTTGGTTTGCAGACTGATTAAATGCCTAGCAATGTATACACCAGATTAACAGCATAGTTTACAGAAGGAGAAACATTCTTGTCCTGCAACTGCTTGCCAAGCTGCCTATAGCCTTTAGAGGTGAGGCCTAAGCATAATGGACTTATTTTGTTAAACTAAACTTTTAGTATGATGAAGAGAGTGATATTATGAGACAATTTTTGATTGGCTTTTTTATTAGTGGTTTTTGAGTCTTTATTAAGCAGCTGTAACGATTGGTATCCCAAAACCCAGAACAAACCCCAAGGTCCCGGTCACAGCTCACTCTTCTGCCTTTAACAGCCGCCTTTCACTTCGGGAGGAGCCCTCAGCTAATTGGATGCCGCCAGGTCTTAATGTGAGAGGACTAGGGGGAGAGTTCTGGGCGAGCAAGGGAACCGCACGTGGTACAGGAATGGAGGACAAGAAGCGTAGTCAAGGGACAGGCCGGGTCAATAACCAGGGTCAGAAAATACAGTACCGAATCAGGACAGATGCGTAGTCGAGGTCACAGGCAAGAAGGTCAAACACTAGAATAAAGCAGAATCACACCCAGGAACTCACAATAGCAGAACCTATATTGGGCAATGATTCAGTGCAGGGCAGGGGTCTTTATAGGCAGTCTAATGGCTTATGCTGATCACATGGGTGTGATAGATAACAGCTGAACAAAGCCCTGCCTTACTTGCAGTTACATGTATAGCAATAGGAGTGAACCAGGGCAAAACCTGACTGCTCACATAGAGCAATGGTAAGACAAACAGTTTAGAAACATCAGGTTCCCTGGTTCAACTCCAGGCAGGTCATTACAGCAGCTCTCCAGTTTGCAAATTTCCCTAGAAACCACACATTGATTTGAACAGGCAACTGGAATATGAATAGGAAAGATGAATAGAACGATGAGTAAATAAAAGTAGCAATAACAATACATTTGTATCTTTACAGAGCATTGGCGTATAGATGGATTCAGTGATCCTCAACTGGAAAGAGTTAGAAGAAAAATGCAAATAACTAAAAAACCTATAAATAAATAAACTATGCACCAATTGTAAAGTTGCTTATAACTGACCATTCTACAAACTTCTAAAAATGAAGTACAGATGTCCAGCCTATGTCTTATTGAGCTGTTGTTTAAGTAGAACTCCAAGCATAGTCCAAAAGCCTTGGGCAACAATTCACAATACACAGTAAGCAGTGAGTTTAATTTCAAGCAGCACAGGTGGTTCTTCACAGTGAGGACAGTGAACTTGTAGAATGCCCTGCCTGGTGATATTGGGATTTCTGATTCTGTCAATGATTTTTAAGAGTGGCTTGTATGATTTATTGGACAGGCATAATATCAAAGGCTATTGTGGTACTAAACTCTATAGTTAGTATAGATATGGTTACATAAAATTTATGTG
Source organism: Xenopus borealis (assembly GCA_024363595.1). Classification (NCBI taxonomy): domain Eukaryota; kingdom Metazoa; phylum Chordata; class Amphibia; order Anura; family Pipidae; genus Xenopus; species Xenopus borealis. The sequence continues at coordinate 105,160,050 of CM044445.1, forward strand.
AAAGTATGGAGGGTTGCGTGTATGGATGCTGGGTTTTCATTTGGAGGGGTTTTTGATGGCCTTTGTCTTTTTTTAACCCAATTTAACTATGCAACTATATAACTGTGTAAGTTTAGAAAAGTAGTTCTACATTCTATATTGTCCCATTCAAACTGTGGATTTTTTACATTTTGAGATCAAGCCAACCATTGTGGTCCAGTATTTTGGCAATGTCCCTCTTATTTCATGACAAAGATGCAGGTCTATGAAAAATGGCAGCAAGAATCCACCTGCAAGAGCATCAAATCTTGCATTGATCGTAAAAAAAGTACTGTATCCTAGCTACATATTACTATACTACTGCCTACTGCCTAATACTGTAAGAGGTAGAGGTATGAACAAGTGTACATTATGCATTATATATAAATATATGGTCCCTACTGTTATAGAGATAATGGCCCAGTGAGAGGGTTTTCCAAATGATATCCTCCTGCAGCCACCCTTGCCCATTTTGCATTTCTTTTTAAGAGATAAAACACGTGTGCCCAAAATGTAAATTCTTATATACAAGTAGATCTTGAGCTGATAACCAATAAATCCCAACAGTCTTAATATTATAACAGAAATATAAACTGATCCATGGGGTAGTTCGGGACCCATATGAAAGTCTTCAGAGTGGTCGAATAATTATGTATAATATAACTTCTTTTCAACATTCTACACATCCCTTCAACCATTTCCTCCTCCACTGCTTAGAAAATCCTATTGCCCTGTCTCACACAATGTATAACTTAGTTAATATAAACACAGACTTGTTTGGTACATTCTGTTTGTGATACAGCATAACCGCCTATTTACATATGTTATATATTTATAATCACACTCATGCAAACGTGAAGACATTTGCCAAAAATAAAACATGCATTCATGATTGAATATATTTGTATCATACAATGTTAACCTACTTCTTTCCAATGCATTTATTTCTGTGTGTTTTGCCTAACAACATCCAGGATAACATTGCAGTCCAGACACACCATAAAGTGGGATCCCAACTGTTTAAAACACATAGGCATTATTTGGTGGGATTGGTGTTGTCATCATGGGAAATAAGTAAACCTTACTTATAAAAAAAGGGTACTGTTAGGCTTTTTCCATTGTTTCAAAGGGACCAATGCCCTGTTTTATTAGTAGTAAGGTTTACATTTCCTTTTTTTTTTTTATAACTTGTTTTTATTAAATTTTAACAATATAACGTACAATTTGTCATTATACATGTTTAAATGTTTAAATATTTACATGCAGATGATAATAAAAATTATACCTTTTATCATAACTTTCAACTTTCAGTATTTGTTTCTTAAGACAGATGATATTTTTTAACCCTATAAAGTATTTTGCGGGTAGGAGATTAACAACCTGTTAGTCAAATGACTTCTGGGGGGCGCTTGGTCTGGTTGTCTTACATTTCCTTTTTATGAATTGATATGTAAGTAGGTGAACATGGAAGGAGGGTAAATGTTTTGCTAAACTTTGAATGCTCAGCCAACGATAAACAAAACACCAAAGAATTAAGAGGGGTTCCCAAACTTTTTCGTATAAAATTATCCTACTCTTTGCTGGAACCTCTTTGCTTGAACCTCAGCTTGTCCTCTTTGAAACCAGCTTATGGAAGGACATTAGTTATGCAATGTCTCTTTTTGATGCTGGAGACATGATAATCACACTAACCTACCCCCCCCCCAAAGGAATTCTCATAAAAACTTGATTTTTCATTGCATAAGGAGGGGTTTGTGTACAAATAATAGACTGCCTGCATTTCATCCCACAAAAACAGCTGACACTACAGTGTCTTTCAACTGCACCCAGAGAAAAGAGTCAGCATAATCCACTTCTACTGACATTTTCTGCAGAAGTTTACATACACAAATACATGAACATACATGAATTTAGTAAGTAAAATTACTTCATTAAGCTGATTATCTGGTCAGTGGACATTATCTGGAAAACAGATGAGAATATGTTTATTTCGGTAAGTTGCAAAGTAGCATTGCCATGATCAACTCATTTAAGCGTTCAGAGTTGTTGGGGCTATGATGAGTATTGACTCAGTCTTACCGGGAGGCCTCTGTCATAACTGGAATTTTGTTATATACGTTGTAAATTTATCAAGCACTTCATTGCTAAGTATTTCTTCAAAACAGCCTTAGGGAGAAGTCAGTTTGAGGTGGGAGCATTAATTAATAACTTTTAACCTTAGTTTACATGATGTGGTCGTGACTCACAAGATTCTTGCACAATTGTTGATGCATCTTCAACACATTGAGACATAACACTTCTTTCCCTCCAGTCTTCCTCTTTCAGCAGAAGTTGCAGATTTCTTTCCCCGCTGAACTGAGATTTAAGGCTCTTCCAGAGAAGTTTTTACTGTTCAACTTACAGTTGTAGTTGCCAACAGGAAAACAAAAAAAAAAAACAACAAAATTCAGTATCTCTTAAAGCAGTACCTCCCAAACTGGGCTGTCCCCATTAGAGGAATAAGTTCAGAGCATGGAGAGGTCAAGTTTGATGATTAATTAAGAGAGGATTTAGAGGATACTGTTTTTACTTTCTTTGATAGCCCAGGAAAGATAGTAGGGTTACTATTAATACCATCTGTAACTTTGTTATGATCCAATTGCTTTCGAGCAACATGTTGCTCACCAATCCCTTGAATGTTGCTCTCAGTGGCCTCAAAGCAGGTGCTTATTATAATTCCAGGCTTGGAGAGGCCAAGTTGAGTCTCCTGTAGGCTGCCAATCCATAAAAGGTCTACCAAACAGCTAATCATAGCCTTTGTTTGACATCCCCAGGATTTTTTCCTCACATTTGTGTTGCTCCCCAACACTTTTTACATTTGAATGTGGTTCATGGGTAAAAAAAAGTTGGGGACCCACAGGCTAAGACCACTAAAAAGGGCTTGAACCCCAAAAGTTTTAGAGATGAATCAGGTGCGTAAAAAACTTGGACAATCAATCTTCAGCAACTAAAGAAGACACTTAGGTTAGTGGTGAAATGTTTCAAATGCTCAAAAAGACTTCAGGTGCTTTAGACTTATTAGATACTGAACCTGTTGAGTATTTGCACACACTGGAGGTCATTGATTAACTCTGAGAAATTTGCACCTGGGCAGTAACCCTTAGCAACAAATCAGTAATTACTGTTTTTCAGCCAGCTACATGAAGAATAAAGAAAACAAACATTTGTCATGGGTTACTGCCCAAGTGCAATTGGCCCAGAGTTGATTAATGTCCCCCAGTGTTTTCCCTGATATCAGTAAATATTCCACCATATGTATATTCAGTGATATCAGTGGCATCCATATGGGTTGGATTTTGCTGCACAAATGTGTTCAGCCTCCATTGGCTATTTTAGCTGTTTTACATTGTCTTCAACTTTATTTTTAACCTGCCATAAACATCCAGTGTGTGCCATTAACCTAAACCACAAGCTAAAATGATTGTCTAATGAAATTCAATCAGATACACAGTTCTCAAATAATTTCCTTAGAAAACAAATGCAGAAATGATAAAGTCCCAACCTCCAACATATGCACCAAGTCAGATTCAAGAAAGAAAATAGAGAGGAAGGAAATTATATTCATCATGTAAATCAAAGACACAGAGGGACAAAGGCAATGAAACAGCCGTGTGCTGGTCAATCACAGGATTCAACACATGAGGACCCCCCTCTCTCGCTCTGCATCAGTTAAATGAAAGCTGCAAATAATGAATTAATTACTAAAGCAAGACCACCCTTAAAGAAAATTTAAAAACGTACTGACAATGTTTTGATATCAATGTTTATGTTGTCTCCTGGACCATAATTGGTGGGTATGGTTTTTTGTTTTTTTTTTTAAAGCCTTTATCTGATCAGAGTAGTAGCTCAAATTTAACATTGAAATGTATGATTTTTTTATTTACTAGTCTGCTGTTCCAAAGAAAACATCTGCTTTGTTAACTGTGTATAAAACATTGTGCCTATTATTATTTGAACCACTTTGATTGTTGTTACTAGTAGAAGAGCTCAAAAATGAAAGGTGCGCAGGGCAGACCTTTTCCCACTGACAACGCTTTAGGGTTCATTTACTGATAGTAGGGTAGGGTACAAAGTGCAAAAAACAGGCCAATGTGTTTATACAGTAGCCCTACCTAAGGGGTAGGTGTGGGAGGCATCTCGGTAACTCCACCACATAGTAACATATAGTAACATAGTAAGTTAGGTTTAAAAAAAGACACATTCATCAATTTCAAATTTTAATGTTTTTTTTAACCTACATAACTGCTAGTTGATCCAGAGGAAAACAAAAAATCCTTTCTGAAGCCTCTCCAATTAGTCTCAGAGGGGGGAAAAATCCCTTCCTGACTCCAAAATGGCAATTGGACTAGTCCCTGGTCAACTTAGACTATGAGCTACAGTATCTTCCATAACCCTGTATTTCCTTACTTGCTAAAAAGCCATCTTGCTAAAACTCCTTCTTAAAGCTCATCCTATACAACTGACTAATGGAGAGAATTCCACATGTTCTGAATATTTAGGCGGAACCTCTTTTATTCTAATTGGAATGGGTGACCTTGTGTCAGCTGGAAAGACCTAAAGGTAAATAAAGCATTAGAGAGGTTATTATATGATCCCCTTATATATTTATACATAGTTATCATATCACCCCTTAAGCGCCTCTTCTCCAGTGTGAACATCCCCAATTTGGCCAGTCTTTCCTCATAGCTAAGATTTTCCATACCTTTTACCAGCTTAGTTGCCCTTCTCTGTACCCTCTCTAATACAATAATGTCCTGTTTGAGTGATGGAGACCAAAACTCTACTGCATATTCTAGATGTGGCCTTACCAGTGCTCCTTCCTGCTGTGAATCAATGCCCATTTTAATACAGCTCAAGACCTTATTTGCCCTTTCATGCCATTTTTTGCATGATTAAAACACGCAACAATGCCCATTTTCCGCAATAAAACTTATTTTTGGACACTATGGGGCACTTACTAAAGGACAAAGTGGGTTTTTTTGTGAAAATTTGCCAAAATGATAATTTGCAGGGACATCACCAATTTACGTCTGTCATTGCTTTTATACACAAATTTTAGGGTATGCAAGGAATGCAGAATATAATGCAGAAGGCCACTGCCATGCTACAGCTACACACATACATAATCCTATTGTTGCATGTTAAACTGTGCATTGTACTATTTACCAGTGCTTTTGGCTAGAAATAGCTGCTGATATTATGATATCTGAGCTGGTTGGCAATCAATGCTCATTCTTGGCATATTTGGAGAAAAGAAAAAGAGAGAGAGAGAGAGAAAAGAAAGAAAGAAAGAAAGAAAGAAACAAGAATTTTCACTTCTAAAATATGTAGAATATCCTAGCAGGCAAAAGCAGACCACCCCTGCTGAGATTTTTTATAGAGCCTAATCACAGATCTATAAATCTAAGTCTGACCCTAACATAACTTCAATACCAAGTAAATGGGGGTTTAATGAATAGGTGACCTATGCATTTCACTTCACTAAGTGTGGAAAAATTATTTAGGAAAAGGGAACAAAAAAAATAGAAATAAAGGAATCTGGAAAATGAAACTATGTCCCAGTAGAAGCAAAATCAGTAGAAAAATGAAAGATTAATTGCACTAAAAAGAACAAAAGGACATAGGGTCAGAAAAAAAACCACCCCAATTACCAAGTTCTCTGCTCCAGCTGCTGTCCCTGATCAAAATGTTCAAAGATAAACAGGTTGTCAAATTGCTAGGAATATTTAAGAAACCACGGTATGGATAAATAAATTAACAAGCCGGTGGCTCGTTAGGGGATTCTAAATGTATTTTTTTGTGTAACTTTGGCAGTGAAGAAAGGCAGGTGTGTATAAAGCAAGGCCCTGGGGGCATATGTGACCCTTCCAGTAGTTCAGTCAATAAATTCCAGCAATTAAAAAGATTTTACATAGTCTTACATAATCTGAAGGTTAGGTTTTAGCCTGGTCACTACAAAACAGACTGCAAAGGGAAATCTCCTATGGTATGGCTAACCTCCAACATGGTTTAAGTCACACAAGTGAATGTGACACTTCTCTTTTGCTTGAAGCAGCCAGTCTATTACAATTGTGCTACAGGATTGCATGGTCTTCGAGTGACAGATTTTTCCAAGGTATGGGTATAATGGTATTTAGTTGAAAAGAGAGTAAGTCCCCTGCCAGTTGGCAAAGTTCACAAAGATGCTAATGGCAGACAGGAAAGTGGGCGTACTCGTATAGCAATTACATCAGAAAGCATAGCACCCTCATTATGCAATTAACTCAAGATCACAAGCCAGGAATTACTTTTCCCGTTATATGGTTTCAGTTTTGAAATATATCTTCTATCTGTGGAAAGATCCTTGGTTTCCTAAGGGCATTCCCTTTAGATTCTTAACTTTTGAATTTGAGTGGCATCGACAGATGGGACCTTCAGGAGAATGTTACCAAGTCCCAGTCAAACAAGTATGGCAATGCCAGTAAGGAGCTACAAGGAGACATTTTGAAGACTTTTGTACAGCAAAAGTGCAAAGTTGTCCAGGTCTATTAAACTCTAGTTTGCTTACTTACTAATAAGTGACCATTAAATGCAATGGACTGATCAGTTCCTGACCAACAACAAAATGTGTGAAGGTTACCAATTTCAAACCACAAGAATGGGGTAAAACAATATTAGTAAATTAATAAATGTCTCTATCAGATCTATAGTAAGTAGGTGAGTAAGTATAGTAAGGTCTCTAACAAATAGCATTTAATGATCACCTTTTTAAAACATCTGATTGGATGCCATAGATCACTAGACCTGATATTTGATACAAGTATTACATTATCCCATTAGTTTCTTAATGTAATGTTGTATATTTAAATATTCAAACAGTCCCAAAAGTACATGATTCTTACCTTTTACAGATTTTGAGATTTATTTGTATGACTTTCCTTACGTAGGATCTTCTCTGTCTATGAGATGCTTTGGTTAACCCAAGCAATTACAGTATGTTGACAATTAAGGTTCCATCATCTCGCAATGGCGGGACCAAATGTGCAGAGAGACTTTTAGGCATCCAAAAAAATTGAATACAAAGTTGAGAACAAAAAGGTGGTCCTCCAGGCCACAGTATTTAAAAATCAAAAAGCTTTATTGTCAAACTTCCTTATAAACCATGGAACAGATATAATGTATGAAAACATTTTCATTACCATGCTGTGTACAATAACCTGCCGCGTTTCATGCCTTCCTCTGGCATTTCATCTAAAAAAAAGAATTCACATTCTTTTTGGCCTTCAAATTGAGTACCCCTCATCTCCCGTTACTTTTACTGGAGTGTTTTTTGTTCATTAATTGGCTTAAACTCAAACCCTTACTATCACCTACAATCTAGAGACTACCTGAGTATTCCTCCAACATATGTTTGTAAATATTTGTAAATAAAGGGGGACACATTTTGTTTACTTGTCTCATTGTCACATAGTTTTTTTCACCTTTGATTCTCTCAAAGTACCAACATAAGCAGGGCAGGAGCATAGAAGGTTTCCAAGAAAATGTCACTCACTGTACTCACCTGACTAGACAATGGCTTGCATTTATTGTGCTAAACCATGTGTTAACTCCTTGTTACTTTGTGCAAATGTATGCATACCTCTGATAAATTAATCTTTTTAAGCTATAGAGGGATGGGATTGGCTTTGGCTAATATACTTAGTATTATTAGTAAATATGGGCAATATACTTAGTATTATTAGTAAATATGTGTCATGGTTCTCCATGTACATGCTTCGAATGTGATGGAATGAAAGAGGATGAAGGTGATGACAGAATTGTCCACATAACTGAAACATGCATTACAAGCAGACTGCTGCCATCATCATGGGGAAAGAGACCATCATCATGGTGAAAGAAACCATCATCGTGGAGAAAGAGACCATCATTGTGGAAAAGAAACCATCATCACGGTGAAAGACCAGCAGGGCAAACACAAAGGATGAATTGGGGACAATGGGCCCATGAACTCTGTAATCTAAAGTTTTCACTCTCTTTCTGGACTAGACTATCCAGAAAGATAGTAAAGTGACTGTGAGTAAGTTTATACTGTACACATTTTAGGAGCCACTGGCTTGTTTGCTTTGGGTGTAAATACACTATTTCTTAATTCTACAAAGGAAACAGTAAATGAAAATATTCAGTGTTACATGACCAAAATACACACAATATGATTCTTATTTACCGTTTTACATTTATGCAGGTTTTCACCATCGAGGTTAAGATAAAAACTTGACCCTTTTAACCTTCTTGTGTATGCATTTCCAAAGAATATATGCTATGAAGCAGATAACTTGGATGATTTACAGTATAGTATAGCCTATTACCATTAGCATGCAATAAGATTCAGTTTGAAAAACAAACATGAGAATTATCTAGGCAGACAAATCACAGTAAAGGTATGCAGACATCAGAGAGTATTTGGTTTCTCGTTTCTTGAAGGCAAAATAATGAAGAGATTTGTTGATTTGCTTTTATAACTGGAAAATTTATGGCTCTTTTAACAGCTCAAGTGACTGATTTATTATACCATTTTCTCATAGGGAACAGTTTTGCCGCCTTCAACTTTGGATGGAGCAGAGTGTGAAATGTGCCCCAGTAACTTGCAGTAGTTCTCAAGCCAAGGCTGTTCTTTGGTGCAGATTAGAGAGACAAAGGCTGTTGAGTGGCAGCTGGAGTTATACAGTACATTGTGGGTTTCATATTGTATTAGCAATTACCATTTAACATAATACATAACTAAATCTACCAATATTTCTTCATTAGGTAGGGTTTCTAGAAGATCTGAGCTCCACAATAGATGTAATGCCAAAGGTTGTCCAGTCAATTAGATTCAATACATCAAGAAAATCTTAACTTACTTAATTCAAGTCCACATTTCTATATAGACTTGGAATGGAGTTTTCATTTGATAAGTCATGTGATTTAGTCCATACAATATATTACTCAGTTGGGATTCTGTAACATCAGTGTTATGACATTTCCCTTAAGGGAACTGGATATAAAATGTCTGTCTTTTGGAATTGCAGAGATCTAGCTGTAGATAACATAAATCATATAGATGTTTTATTGTAATGTTTCACTCTTTTCATACTTTTCATAATGTACATCCATTATTGGACTGTTGTCTCTCCCTTTCCAAAGCACCATATGGAGACTATTATAGTAACATCATAAGTAACATAAGACTGGTCATCTTATTGGAAGCAAAAACACTTATTTTAGTAACTAACGAATGATTGAATATTTATCATCTCAGAAAGAAATGTACAAGATATTCTCCACTGGCACCATTTGCCCCCTGAAATAACAATAATGTTGTGGCCCCTTATAACCTCAGTCAAGGCAATTAAGATAAACTGTAAATATTGCATGGTTAGGATACCAAGGCTATACATATAGTTCTAATTTCAACAAATATGTCAATTTAGATTTCCATTTGTTTTATTAATACTCTACCATATTGCATATTTTGAAGAGATTTCAAATAAACACAATGCATTGCTGGAAAAATGGGAAAGAAAGGCTGTCTAAAAATTAGTCTTTAATGGCCTTTAATGTACCAATATTTACTTTAATAAACCTTTACTACACTTAATTTAGGTGTTTTCTTTTATTTATTTGTGTTTTTTATCCATCTATTTTTGGATAACCTGGCAATACCCCCCCCCCTTACTGGGGTAATAGGGTTGTAGCTTTCAGTGGCCAACCCATGGGCCACCACATAGCAGTCTGACAACTTTCTACTAGAAATTGCTCATCTACTAAAAGCTTCAACCTGGAGAACAACAACCATTGTACAACAGATTTAAGTGCAGTCACGTTATGAGTAAGCAGCCACTTTAAGGAGAGTTCTATGCTCACCTGATCACTCATAGCTATGGGTTTAAATTTCAGCAGGGAGGGGAGGAGCTTGAGGGGTAAAAGGAGAGGGAGAGAGGAGCAAACTGAGCATGCTCAATCCATAGCCCTGAAGATTAAGATGAAAACAGGAAGTCTTATACAGAAGTCCATGTGTACAGAATAGAAGGAAATAAATGCTGTGCTTCTTTTGACAGAGGATTCAAATCAGCATTTCTTTAAGGATTTACTGGTGTATTGATATAGACCTTTCTGATAAAGCTTACTTAATTTTAGCCTTTCCTTTGCGTTTAAAGTTGAAGGCACTGGTGTTACAGAGCGTAGTCCCTCTTTACAATACTAGATGCTATATGGTAATGTTCCATGCCTTATTGGAGTAGGCAGGATCAGCTTACTAACCAAGGGTGCATATAAGGCATGGGAGGTTTGTTAGAACCCCCTCTGAAAGGCAGCGGATTTTGTTTTCCAGGGACTGGACTGCACTTCTATTTTAGGGAAAAATAAATAAAAGTACAAGGCTAGATTGTAAGATATGACCTGCAAAAGTGAGAGGTCAAGAACAACAAACATTATCGCCATTACAGGGATACAGGAAGTGTGAGATATATTGGTAGAAACTATTTCCACCTGATGTCACCTTGGATGCCCAAGGATATCAAGGAATTATTGAACTTGAAAAGTACCTTAGTGGACCCTTATGCTCCTCAGTCAAACATCACTTACATCCTATGGTGCCAGGAAAAAGTTGAAAAGTTGACTTTATTTCTTCTTCTGTTATGAGAACTAAATATTAAATGTGTTGGAGCTAGATCATTCATTTGGGCTGGAGACTGTGTGGTTTTACTCTTTATTTGGAAAGCTCATCAGAATACCCGTTCAGTTTATAAGCACATACAGTCCACTAGGGTCATAGTGATCATACGCTTCTCTTTATAAGTACTGGCATCCACCATAACCTGCAGAATATGTTGCAATTATTAATTTGGAAGGTTCTATAAACTCCTCTATAATATGAGAACAATAACAGTTCAAGAATCCTGTCTATGAATCAGAGAAAATCTGAGAAAAAAATGAAAAGAACAGGTATTCTAAACACATACATCATTTCTGTCTGATCAACTAAACCATTTTTCTAAAGTTCAAGTTAGCAAATTCCTTCTGTGTTCAGTATGTAGTGCGTGCAAATCTTGGAATCTTCCAGCCACTAATGTTGTACTTCTCATGAGAGGTCATCTTACCCCGTTTCAGTGAGAAATTAGGGAATGGAAGAGATCCAATGACCACATTATACTTCACACAAGTCCTGCAAGGTTTTAGAATTGTTATTGTTTTTACATAACAGAATTGTTGTCCCCGTAGCCTACATCATTTATTGGGTTGGGTTTTTTTGCATGGCATTTACTTGCTTGTTTAACCCTGCAGCATAAATTAACTGCCTTGTCTGGGAAACCAACTGAATGTTTTGGTAAACTGTAAAAGGAAACAATTGGAAAAAAAATTAATCTAAAACATATATATATGTCAACATTTGCTAAATATATGAATTATTTAATTGTGTAGCAATGACTTAAGGATGTGGTACACTCTGAAGTTAACATTTAGAGGACTTTCAGGCAGTATTGAACTGTTTAAACTATTAAGTAGTTGCTAGGTTTCTACAGTACATAGCTTAGTTACTAGGCAGTGGTTGTAATGGAACTAAAAGCAGAATAGAAAAATGCTAGATTGTATAGAGGGAGTTGAGAGATTCAAACAATTTCTAACAATTGGATTGATGCATATTTTAGTCTTGGGCAAAGTAGACGTGAAAGGCAAATAGTTCAAATCTACCATACAATAAAAAAACAAGGTCAGCAGCAAACTGTCTGATAATACTACTGTACAAAAGGCAATTTACAGTAGAACTGTCTCTTTAAAACAGTTAAATAATTATTAGAATGGAGAAAAGTGATAGCAAATGTAATGCAATAACTATGTCCTTGTCTCATCAAGCTAATGTAGTCATCTATTGTGAAGTCTTTATGGTGGGCAAGTATATCAAGATGGGCCATCAACTACTATTTATTGATGTACTTTCCCATCATTGGGATACAGGGACATGGGACTATTCAGGCTCCTCAGGGACACAGTTCCCTATGTAAGATTAAACATTACATTTTGTCCATAATTATAGTCTAAACTCTATATGGTACAAAAATGGTCACAATTCACATTTGTTACCCATAATGCACCATTTTACCAGAATTTCTGCATAAAAGTTCTAGCACTCTACATGTTTTTCTTCCTGATGTGAATTCTTGCAATAGGTTCACTTCCCACTGTTACCTATTGAAAATGTTCATGGGTCATCTACCCATAGAATACAGCACACAACTGGGATAAATGCCTTGAATATAGCATAGTAATTATTTCCTTTACATTTGATATTTGTGCATTTGTGATTAGCAGATAAGGTAACCCATTGTATGTACCATTGGGTACAACACCTGATCACAAACTCACGTTCTTCATGCCAAAAAAGGTGTTGTCCAAGGTGTTTAAGGAAGAAAAACTGTCAGTCATATGAGGTTTGAGAAGCTGGTAGACTGCCAAAAATCTGCAAGTCAGATGGTCATCAAGGAGGCTGAAAAGAAAATGGCAGTATGGCAACAGAATATTATAGAATATTACAAGAACACATCTCATAATGAAAGGGTAAGATTATATACACTGATGAATTATTTTATAATTTAAACAATAACACCTGTGCAATTTCAGCTCTACTAATTATATAAAGCAGTAAAATGTTCCAGCTTCAGGAGAAGTAATGACATGCTCTTGATTTTGTTATCCATAATATTTAAGTATAATACAAATGTGCAGAGAGTTTTAAAACATTACACCAAAAGAGAAAAATGCTAGATTGTATAGAGAGAGCTTCACATCTGGACATTGTACTGAGATGAACAGTTTTAAAAGAGATTAAACAAATAAAATCTGAGATGAGAAAACCCACTCTAGGAAGTGACTCAAAATATGAATGCATTGTATTTATACGTATACAACTCAACTTTTTTACTACATGGCGGCCATGTTGGAGCACAATAGCCAACACGTGCATATTGAACTAGTGCCCCAGCTCACTTATTATGCACATTGTGACTCTGGATCAGTTGACGCATCCCCCAAACCCACTACTGTCGGTTCTATTAGCACATAGGGAGGAGGGGTGGCAATGTTTGTATGATAGGTTACAGGCCACAAAGCCCATCCCAGGTGTCTCTTAATTTATAAATGACTGTGCATTCCCACAAACTTATGTATTTGCATTGATTATGGAGCACCAGGTGTTAGATCATTACTCTTTATTTCCATGGGAATACTCCTTTGAAAAATCAGGCCTGCACTCTCTGGCTGCTATTGCAAAAACAGCAGTTTCAACAGAAAAATGTGTCTCCAAAGTTCAGCTAACACTCTTTCTTTGCATGACCAAGTGTCATGACGATACATTTTTTTCTATACAAATACTCATTTTTGGAGATTTGGAGATATGGTCACTGGCAACTCTCTCTTTAGAAGTGGTGGAGTTTAGAAATTAATTTGCTAGAAGTTTGAAGGTCTGTATGTCCTGAGAAAAGGTGAACATTTACAGGAGCATACTGCCAATCAGTATAGCAGAATGCTCCCACTTAAATGCACAATTCCAGCTTTAATTAGAAAAGCAAACAAATACATGAAAGCCCCTCTATTTAGAAGCAGTGATAACTCTTGGAGACAGAACAGCTGATTCCTTCTTGCTGTCTCTGAATTTGAGCATGAAATAGGAAACTCTCAAGCTAAACACACAGAAGCACCACTTACATCTAAATGTGACCTGAGGTTAGATGAGGTCATGCAGAGAAGCCATAATGCTTGCCAAGTGAACCCACCTAGGGAAAAACATGGACACAGTAAGGAAGACTTTCTAGGAACTTGCTGTTTAATAGATGCCAGCTCAGCTTTCTCGTTGAAAATTCAGAACAAGACATATCAGGAAGTAGGGAAATTATTTAAAGAATACTTTTCCATTATGCCTTTGGAGATCTTGTATATCATGCTTTAACAAGGTTTTGCTTGCATTTTGCCCCAATTCACTAACACACCGTTTTTTTTTACTGGTTTTTAGTTCATGCCATTAATCATGGTTTAATAATTGGTTAGGGTTTCCCTTTCCTCGAAGTATGGATCTAGAAGTGTGAAAACAATGAACAAATAGCAGGTTAGTTATTAGCCAAAATCTTTCCTTGCTATCATGAACATTCACCCAAATATTGTATTACCTTGATTGATCTTCATAATGGGTCCTTCATTCACTGCTTTTGGACAGACTTTGGGGGGGATTCCAATACTTTTTTTTAACCTTTGCACTACAGTATGATGAAATGTGTGTCAACATTAATATCTCATTTAATCCATTATTAATCCGTCTTCAAATAAAAATAAATAAAATTGACTAGCCATAGGTGGTCTTTAACAATATGCAGCTAGTAAAGAACTTTTAAGATGTTTACAAGCCAAATTAAAAACAATGGCTCCTTGAATCAACATAGCTAAGGTTGACACATTTGATTTGTTTACCCTAGAAAAAGATGCCTTTGAACATGATCCAGATGTACAAATATCTTTTTTCCCTAGGATGGAGCAGTTGACAAAACAGCATCCATTGACACATGCAAGTGGTAATAAGGGATTTATAGATATAAAAACTGGTTGGGTACATTTCTGAGGAAAGGGCATTTGTGGTTATTGAAGTAGGGAGCTATCAGACTGCCAGTGTTGAGGTCGGGAAGGTGTTTCTCTTGGATGTTAAAACAGATTTCCATTCTGGTGTGAAAACTTGCTTTCCTATCTATCAAAAGCAAAAAAGTGGATAAGTGCCTAAGGCTGCGGGGAAATCAAAAAGAACACTATTTAGTGTAGTAACTCTGGTATATCTTCAGACACCCGATTGTGTAATTATATTTATACAAGTGCAGTTTCTTTAAGAAACTCCCTTTACACTCTTTTCTGTCTCAAAAAAAGCACCCCAAACGTGCTCCAAACAGTCCCGACACTGTGGTAGAAGTGCCTACTTACAAGACCAAGTCTTGGACTATTGCATGTAATGGTTCTTGGTTATATTTCTCCTCCGAGGGTGTCTCTAGCTCCACAAGGAAGCATACATCCCATAGTGTAATTCTATTTATTTAAAAAAATTTTAGCAAAATATTGCACTCACAATTAAAAAGTAGTCAATCGCTTATCAGTATTGCTGTTCCTTTCTAGGATAGGCCCAGGAGTAGGGAGGTTGGTAGTCTCTTGCCAGCAAAGTTATTTTCTCCCTCTTGCTTCTCCTCGTGGTTTGCACAACGGCAAGAGACTACCAACCTCCCCACTTTAACAGCCTTAAAGGAACTGTTCAGTATAAAGGTAAAAACTGGGTAAATAGATAGGCTGTGCAAAATAAAACTTGTTTTCAATATAGTTAGTTAGGCAAAAATGTAATGTATAAACATAACAGGACAGAACACTACTTCTTGCTTTTCAGCTGTCTTTTGTTTACACTGACTGGTTACCCTGGTTACCAGGCAGTAACCAATCGGTGACTTGAGGGAGGGCCACATGGGACAAAACTGCTGCTTTTGAATCTGAGCTGAATGCTGAGGATCAATTGCAAACTCACTAAAAAGTTATGTCCGATGTGGCCCACCTTCAAGTCGCTGACTAACTCAGATTTAGGGAGCTGAAAAGCAGTTGTGTTGTATTCTTTTATGTTAGACATCCAGTCACTCCAGCCTTTATACATTACATTGTTGGCTAACTAACTATATTATAAACATTTTTTATTTTGCACAGTTTTTATTTTTACCCTGCACTGTTCCTTTAAGGGTATTGCCACTGTGGTGTTTTGGTGATGTGGGAGGTCAAAAAACTTGAAAAGGCATCTGCAATAATTATTTGTATTGCATGTTTCATGCTTTAATTATAAAAAAAGCTAAACTTAAAATTTAAGTTATTTAAAAAATAAACAGCTGGTAGCCAAAATTCAAAGTGTATAATCAAATGATTTGGGAATTCATTAGAACTTGAAACAGGCTGTGATAAAGGTACAATTACATGGGGCCACCACAATGCTTATATAGCTGATGACCCACGTGCTGCTTTGCTTAGCACCTACATTTTACAATTACTGGATTGCCGCACTGAAATCTCCAAGTAATCAAATAGTTAGTCGGTGGTGAAAGTCAACATGCACATCTTTTTATTGTGGAGCTTCTAAAATAGGCCTCAATTTTTATACAGTCCTTTACAGTGATTATGTCTGCCCCCCAGTGAGCTTACAATCAAATTTGCCTGTTGTACACACTAGGGTCAGTTTCATCATGAACCAATTTAAAGCATATATTCTTTTGGAGTATAGAAAGAAACCAGAACACATAATCTCTGCATGAAACATTTTTACAAGCTCATCTATTTGATGGGAAATGTTGAAAGAACTGAATGTAACTGTGTGTTCCAATGATCCCCTATGAAAAAAAAAAGAATGTTTCTGAAAAATGTACGGACAGTTCAGTTCTGGGTGTAAATCACTGACATTACAAATTAAAAAATATCTGCCACACATGCTTTTTTAGACATACACTTTGGAAAATGCTAAAAAAGAAAGTACATTCACTTTGTCATTCTTTCATTTGGTCAAATATAAAAAGAAAAATCTGAACAATGTATGTATAGTTGGCTATTTCATATTGTACATGATCACATGTCTCAGAGTTCTGAACTATAAGAGTATATTGAATGGTAAAAATACAATAAAAGATAAAGATAATAAGAGACAGGGATTGGCTGCCTAATAATTAATGAATTATTATTAATTTCATTCCTGGATAAGAATGAAATCTTATACTCCCGCTTAGACTACTTCTTCGTAGATAAGCAACTGCGCCAAGCCTTCCAAAAATCAGATATAGGCCTATTCAAGTGAAAAAAAAAAATGATTATCCAGTTTCCCCACTGAATTAAGGTTGATGATAAAGACCAAGACCATGAGCTGACATTTTCCATGGAAATAGCCTTACTACATGATCTTAAGGATGTGGCTAAAATATGCAATTTACCACTTTTGAAAATAAAATATTGCATTTGTGATTAAAACGTAGTTGGGTATTTACTACAAACTGACATAAAGAGCAGTAGTATAGTAAAATAAAATCTGCTAATTCCAAAAGATATCTTTCTCAAAAACAATTGGCATTTCACAGTGGGCTGTGTCACAATCCACTGTGGTGTTGAAGTTGACTATTGGGAAGTTTTGAAGCTTATCATCTTCGTATCCATTTTAGGCTGTATGTAATGACACATATCACTCCTCCTAAATAAGGTATCCCAGGCCTACAGGTTCTGAACAAGAGACAGTGATCAAAAGAGTTAGAGTCTCCATCCCAAGGGGTTCTGTATAGGACATAGTTGGTATTTATCTCCTAACTAGAAGTGTAACAAGCTGAAAATATCCCAAAAAGTAGTAATTTTCAGTATCTGTAAAATCCAAACCATTGCATCCGTTCTTCTCTTTTATTTTTGACAAGTTTAAAGAACATTTTATGTGAATTGTTCAAGGAAGACTGACTTACTCATCACAATTTTCCAGGAAATTTGGGAAGGAGACAATAAAAAGAGATTCTAGTGTGGAAATACTGGTTGTTTCTAGTCGAGTCTCTACCCTCAATCACTGCCAGGTTAATTAGAGCTCTTGAGCAAATGCAAATGTCAAGAGCCCCTGTCAGCAAAGCAGTCTCTGACTGATCTCCCAGGTCAAAGTTCATCAGCAGTAATTCCTTCTCCTTTTAACTTGGCCATGGCTTATTTGATGTATGTGCAACCACGAGGGTTCATTATTCCATGTGTCAAAGACAATGTGTGTACACATGCAAATCCATTAGAACAAGCAAACCATATTAAGACACACAAATTGTCTAATATGCTGAAACTGAAACAGATGTGTCATTCGGTACAACATATTGGCCAAATAGTTCACATAATAACACAGAAGGCAAAGATCACTTAAGAGAAATAATTAAGAATTACAAATTTGAACCAACTGTCCATAATGGAATTATAATAGTTTTTGGAAAATCCACAATAAAAAAACAAGGGGCATTTATTGAAATTCAAACTGGGAAGTCCTAAAAGATTCTTGGCAGTACAAAAATTATAAAATGTATTTATGGGATTACATTTTTTAAATGCTTACTCTTGTGAAACTGCTGTAATTAATTTATTGGTTTGTTCAACTGCATTTTGTGCTATGGGCTCAGCAGCAGCACTGAGCGCTAACACTGAGCTAATTAACCAAAAGAGGGTGGGGTAAAGCTCTTGCATGCATTAAAAAAAACTGTTATATCATTGAACAGTATCTTTGAAAAATGTATTTGTTTACTAAATACTAAATCGGCCTCCTAAGCTTAGTCCAGACGGGGAGATTCGGGGGCGATCCGTCGCCTGGCGACTTCTCGCCGCGACGGATCGCCCCCGAATCTCCCCGAATAGCTAGGCACCGGCATAGCTTAAAAACGCCGGTGCGTGTTCACACGGAGTGGCGCGATTTTTAAAATCACTCCAAATTGCCTGGCGAGTGTGAATAAGCGCAGGCGTTTTTAAGCTATGCCGGTGCCTAGCTATTCGGGGAGATTCGGGGGTGATCCGTCGCGGCGAAAAGTCGCCAGGCGACGGATCGCCCCCGTCTGGACTAATCCTAAATCCCCGTCTGGACTAAGCCTAAAGGGGAAAGTTCTGGGAGTAAGTGGAGTTTCCTAGACAGTAGCCTAGCAATCAGTAAACAAAGCATCTAGATTATATCTGCATTGTTTTGCCAAAGATTCATTCAGGTCAGTTTTTGACCATGAAGATGGTTGTTCACCTTTTTATTTAACTTTCAGAATAATGTACAGAGTTATATTCAGAGACAATTTGTAATTGGTTTTCATTTTTTATTTTTTGTGTTATATGAAATATTTAGCCTTTTTATGCAGCAGCTTTTCAGTTTGCAATTTCAACCATGTATTGATTTGAATTATAACTGGAATATGAATAGGTGAGGGCCTCAATAAAAAGATGAGTAGTAAAGAGCAGCAGTAAAAATTTGTAGCCTTACATAGCATATGTTTTTAGATGTGATCAGTGACCCCCATTTGAAAGCTGGAAAGAGTCAGACGAAGAAGGCAAAAGATTCAAACATTATAGAAACTAGAAAATGAAGGCCAATTGATAAGTTGCTTAGAACTGAACATTTTATAACATACTTATAAATTAACTTAAAGGTGAACCACACCTTTAAGCAACCTATGAGGCTAGTTGCGTCAGTGTATTAAAACATGCCAGTAAGGAAGGGATAAAGGGCTGGTTTCAATCAGGCCTGGCGCCTTTGCAGTAGTGCACTCCCTAAGGGCTTTCATAGAGTGGTTTGTCTGTTGGGAGTTTTCACTGAACACTCCATCTAGTGGCAGCCTTTATTAACATTTAATAATATTTACAATATTGGTTGGGTTGAGAAATGTCAGCTACTAAAAGTATATACCCAAATAGTTTAAAACATAATCAGTAAAAAAAAGGGCAGAGGCAAGAATATTCTGGTGGTCAACTCTATCTTTATCGGGGGGATTAATTAAAAACCAATGAATACTATGCATATTGATTAACCTCCTGCAGTATTTGATCCACATTCATGTTCCACTTGGGTGGTTCTTCTGTTCAGTCTGCTATACATCTTCATGTAGATGTACATAATAGAATACATGTGCTCCCAAATGAAGGTAAAGGGGGAAAAAAACATGATGATAGTTCCACCCCAGAGCAGGATCTTCGTTGTACGTTCTACAAGAAACTTATGAACAAATGAGACATTTGTCCCTATTGTCCATTTAGATATTATCTGAAAAACCTGTTCAAAATAAATTCTGTGTTTTCTTACTATTTCCACAATACCATGAGAACATAAAGGCAAGACATGCAAATTAAAGTATAAAGGGGAAATAGATTTTTTTTTATTTTCAACTCACTACATCAGGTGAGACATCAAAGTGATGTTCCATTAAGCATGATAGGAATGTAATCAAGCACTATCCTGTTCCCATCACAATAGGAATTCTTAGGTCTGGCAACTCATCAAGGTGGACCACACAGCTAGTTTTTATAGAACAGGTATTGGGATGGTATGACCTCAGGGCTGCTACAGCTGTTAGTTGGCGTTTTGGGCTAATATTAGGAGCCTTGGCAAGGATGAAGAAGTGGTAGAACTAGTGAAGGAATATTATCTGGAACAGTGAGGTCATCTAGTTACAAAGGTACAGCAAGACTACAAATCCATAATTGATAAAAGTTGGAGGAATTTTTGGATCACAGAAATACAAAACATTGTTTAAACAGTCAATCAACCATAACTACAAGAATATCTAGAATAGCAAATATTTTTTTGCCTAAACTGAGAAATCTAGGAAAGCAAAGAGTCATTCTTCTCCAAAACTCACCATATGGGACAAATGTATTAAAATATGGATTTACTTTTTTTCAGAAATTGTATTTTTTCTCTAAAAAATCTTTTTTTATTTGTTTAAAAATTTTACATTTATTAAGTGTTTTTACCACAAAAAACTTCTCTCCCACGGTCTGTCCAACTTTCTCCCAATCTTTCAGCTTTCAAGAAATCTCTTAAATCCCATTTTTTAGAGAAGCCTACCCTCACTGTTAACTACCCAATGCAATACCGCTTACATTACTACATCTCTCAACCACTTTACTATGATCTTGCCCACTCCCACACCTTGTGTATCATTCCCTTTAGCTTTTTCTGTACAGGGCCTTCCTCACCTCCTGTACCAGTATTTATTGTGATGTATGTACAGTAACTCCATATTTATTTTGATGTATGTAACTCCTTATATTCTATGTATGTAATTCATGTGATTTAGTTGTATGATCACACTCATTTTACAGCGCTACGAAATAAGTTGGTGCTATAGAAATACATGTTAATAATAATAATTTCAAATAAAAGCAGTCGCATAGAGGTCAGTGGGAGCTGCACTGATCCTATTGGACCTTTTTTTAACCATTCAGACTTTCAGAGGTTTTGAGATTTTTTTCGCTAGTAATTGTCTAAAAAAACCTCGGACACTTTTTTTGGATCATTCAGCCTTTTTTCATACATTTTATATTCAAATCTTTTAATAACTTTTATGGTTTTGTGGTTTTAGAGAAATTGTGGCTTCAAAAAGCTGTAATACCACTTGAACACTTGACTTTAATAAATGGGCCTCCAAGTGTCCTTCACACTAAACCCCCAAAATACAGCACCAGGCTCCATAGGAGAGATAGCCCCACTATATTATAGATAAAGTCAGAAAGCACTCCATGTCTACTCGTATATTAAAAGTGATGAACATGTTAAAAACATCAAGTATCCTAACATGTTCCGTATCCATGACTTGTAGTCACTTATCATCGTATCATGGATACCCGAGCCACTTTTTCACCCGGTGAGTGCCTTTCCCTTCTATTACTTCTATTCCCTTCTATTATTATATGCTTTTAAAGCATCAAAAGAGGGGGACCAGAGGTTTTACACCTGGGTCATTGTGGAACTGGGGTGAGCAGAATACGCTATTTCAATTTGATCGCTAGTTTAAATCACTATAGCGTGGCATTGTTCCATTCTTAAGGAGGGCATATAGTTAGGGGTCTTTATGCATAGAAGAGAAACAATACCGGGCTTTTCTATTTTCTATAGTCTATATTACTTTTTGGGACACGTTGCAAATTGGCTCATAGAATTTTTTTGCTGGTAGACAAACAGAAGTGTCAGAGTCAGGCCAGGTTAAGAATTTATAAATTGCCCACTGTTTAGAATGTAAGTTCCAAGAGGTAAGTACGTTAGAATGTAAGTTCTAAGAGGTAAGTCAGGACATTTTTGGTGGAGCTTCAGCGTCATAAAACAACTTGCAGACTGACAGATTTAAAACATCTCCAACTGTCCTAAAATTTTAAGGGATGCTGCATGATGTACTGTATATGCCCTTTGCTATATACACTGGTTAGCATCAGGTGCTTGTAGGGACACTACGAAAACACAAGGACATAGTGAGTGAAAAGTGTTTCAAGCATTGCTCTGCTTTCTTTTTACTTAAAGTAATATTGATTGTGACAATCAAATTAGTTCCTAATATATATATATATATTCTCAATAACACTTCAGATGTTATGGTAGGGATTTCATAACATGAACCAAATCTTTTTTAAAACAAGTGTCAAGCAGCTAGCTGATCTTTATCCTCAGACACAAGTTCTAAAGCTGCTGCTATCCCTTTTCTTGTTTTCTAGTGTAGATCTGTGCACTTGCTGAGGCCTGAGGTTCAAAACAGTTTATTGTTTGTTTCATAACATTCTGAAGCTTTCACAATTTAAAACCTCAAAATGGAGCATTAAACTGGATGATGGCCAGTCATTTTTGTCAAGTTTATATCTAAAATAAATTATGTTAAGCCTAATGCAATGTTTAAAAAAAATATATCTGTTGCCCAACAGAAAGCAAACGCATTGGTTGTTGTTCTTTAACAAGTTATCTGGCCAAAGTATATCATTTGGTGTGTACAGGTTGCTGGCTCATATGATTTCATTATATCAAAATAAGCTTTGCTGTGGCACATTATATGCAAAACTAGTTCAAGTTTATGGTGTCAGGAAATGGAAATATTAACAATAGAGAAGTGAATTTTTGTATTTACCTGTACATACTGTATATAGATTATAGATTAGCCACTTATCTAGTCAACCTTTGTTATACATTTTAAAAGCCTAGAATTTGGTCTCAATTAGAATGTTTAATGTTCCTCCTGCATTGCATAGTGGAAGAAACTGTTTTTTTTTTTTTGTTTTTTTTTAATATCCATTTTTTAAATATATGTTTCCTATTTCTGTTCAGGGCATTCCCACCTGTATGGACTGTAACCTGAGAGTCACATGGATCAGAAAAAACTTTCCACTAAGGTTTTTTAAATCCTGAGGAATCTGAGAGCTGAAGGGTAAAATCTTGTAAGCAGAAAGAAAAAAGCTCACAAACTTGTATAATATTTTAGACATCAAACAGTTCGTTCTGAAGAGTTCCCATCAAGCATGAGAAGAATGCGTTCAAGCACTATCCTGTTCAAAACACAATAGAAATTCCTAATGTTGGCAACACATCATGGTAACACAGCCAGTTCTTACAGAACAAGCTATGGGATGGTATTACCTAGAGGCTGCTAAAGGTGTTTAACTTTCTTGGCAAGGATGATGAGGTTGGGAGTTTCTTGACGTGAAGAACTGAATAGTGTTGAACTCGTAAGGGTTTCTCTACGCCTAAAGTCATGATAGGACTTCAAATACCAATCTGTAACCATAAATAAAGTGAGCTGAGCCAGTTGAAGAGCAGCTATAGCAAAAGCAGAATAACATATATAAATTCAATGTCTTACCCACCCCGTGGACACACCTTTACCAAGGAATATATGAAAATATGACTGATCCAGAACCTTAGCCAAAATATAGCTTACCTAATGGAAAAGCTATGACATTAGGTAACTAATCCAGGAATTCAGCCAAACATGTACATCTGCATCAAAAAGGCTGAAGAACATGAGACTGAATAAGTGAGTTGGCCAAGAGACGTAGAATCGTATTAATCATTACTAAGCCTTCAGGTGCAGGTACCTACTGAAACTATGCAAAGAATACATGACTGATCCAGAAACTCTTGTAGTATATTAGCTTAATGTACAGTACCTAATGGAAAAGGACAAAGCAACTGATCGGTTACCACAACCATCAGTTGAACTTATAGAACAGTCAGGAGAATCAGTTTTCAAGAAACAAAGCTATAGCAAACAATAAAAAGAGAAAATGAGCACACAAAAAGTTCTTAAAAGGTATACTGTCATGGGAACATTTTTTTTCTCCAAAGCGCATCAGTTAATAGTGCTGTTTGAGCAAAATTCTGCACTGAAAACAATTTCTCAAAAGAGAGAACAGATTATTTTATATTTCATTTTAAAATCTGACATTAGGCTAGACTTATTGTCAGGTTCCCAGCTGCCCAAGGTCATGTGACATGCTCTAATAAATTTCAGTCACTCTTTACTGCTGTACTGCAAGTTGGAGTGATGTCACCCCTCCATTTCCCTCCAGCAGCCTAACAACAGAACAATGGGAAGGTAACCAGATAACAGCTCCCTAACACAAGACAACAGCTCCATGGTAGATCTAAGAACAGCACTCAACAGTAAAAATCCAGGTCCCACTGAGACACTTTCAGTTACATTGAGTAGGAGAAACAGCAGCCAGTCAGACAGCAGTTCCATCCTAAAGTGCTGGCTCTTTCTAAAAGCACATGACCAAGCAAAATGACCTGGGATGGCTGCCTACACAACAGTATTACAAATAAAAAAATACGCTTGCTGGTTCAGAATGGACATTTTATTTGTAGATTGAATTATTTGCAGTGTAAGCAGTGTAATTTAAAAATAGAGACATCGTAAAAATCATGACAGAATCCCTTTAAAAGGAGAAAGTTAATGTCCAGCTAGTGATAAGAGCATGGGTTACATTAGACTCACTCTTCAGGCTAGGATCTTCGCTATATGGAAGATTCCCACAGGATGTTATGGTTTAACTAAAAACTCAGGATATGTTGCAAAGACAAATAAGAAAAGATGTATGCCAGGAGTTCTTATGATGAACCAAAAGATAACAATTTATTTGTTCTAGACAAATATGCCCTGGTTTACTCACAGTCATATGAGGTATAGGCAGGTGTCACATCATAGGTTAGAACAGGTGGATGACACAGCTGAGGAATGTGACTCCATAGGCATTGTAGTCAAGCAGCAATAGACATCCCTGGCAAATATACCTTGAAGTGGTCCGGATCCCACCCAGTGGAGTAGACAGGGAGAAGGATTCTAAGCCTGGCCCCCATCCACTGTGGTCCCTTCACTAAAGGCAATCAGGAAGCCTTGGGAAGCTACTCCCTGCTACAGATCCTCTTTGGAGCACAAAGCTGCTCTTTGTATATACTGTATGCTCTCTACCTTTACCTATGATAGAGTTAACCTGTTCTAACTATACCTCATTTACGGGGTTCCCTGGTCCCCAACTTAATCACTAAAGAGGCTGATCCCTTTAGAGCAATGACTTTACTGGCCTTGTTGTACCCAGGCTCAATGGCCACATCCAGCTGAAAAGGACACCAGCAGCCACACACTATATTGAAGTGTGGTAGGAAGTGCTCATTACACCTCTTGGCCAATGATAGAAATATGTAACTACTTAAACTAGATGCACAGGCTTTTCTAGGGAAAAGGAGGAAGGTAGGGAATTAAAGCCATAGGGACATATTAAACCTATAGGTCCCAACACACACACACATATAAATAAATGTATACAAATATAAATAAATGGTCCTGCAGTGCCCACATGAAAATGATGATGCCAGAGGTGTATGGTTAAAGCGTAATTATATTTCAAAGTAGGACTCGCACTCTCTGTAAATTGTGATGATATGTGATTTATTTTGTCACACAAAAAAGGCATCTTGATCCAACGTTTCAGTCTCACATGGAGACCTTTTTCATCCTTGAAATATGAAATGATATCTCCTTATTATATATATAGACAAACACAAGAGGTCCTCTGCACTCAACCCATTATCAATATATTTAAGACATTGAGACATTCTGTGCATACAAGAATTGTTTGTCCATATATTACATTATAGTTAAACGGCAAGGAAAGGCAAAGAAATACAATCCCATTTTTACTTTCTTTAATGAAAAAGAAATCTATCTCCAATATACTTTACTTTAAAAATGTGTACCTTTTTTTAAGAAACCTGACTGTATTCAGTGAAATTCTCCCTTCATTTAGTGCTGTGAATAGGAATTGTCAGATGGTCCCTAACTTCTGGCAGGGAAACAATCATTCTTGTGAACAGCAGGGGGAGCCCCTGCCTTAATTACCAGCCATGCAGAACTCAAGCAGCTTTGTTTTTTGATCATTTATGACGATCCCTAAGAAGCCCAGACCACACTGAGCATGTGTATGTAGTCTAGTCTTGCAAAGATGGATAACAAAGTTACAAGATGACAGCCCCCTGTGGCCAACTTTGAAAGCATAAATCATTTGTTTGATTAGGTTTGTGGTGCAGTAAGTTGGTGTTTATGTTTAGTATACAAAATATAGCATTTCTAGCCTTATTCTATTTTACACTTTCCTTGTCCTTTAAGCTGGCCAACTATGTCAAAGTCATCCCATATCTGGCCAGTCCTAGACACACAAATATATATATATATATATATATATATATATATATATTTACCACTAATGAATTGTGCCATAGTAAACAAGAAACAGTTGTGTAAAGCCCCTCCGTGTCCCTCAGCGAGAAGATATCAAGATGCAAATCTCCTTGCATTTCTGTTAGTTATAATTTAAACCTATGGCAGCAGGTTTATCTCCTATACATTAAACAGCTGCAGTTATTATCTGGATATATGCTTAGCAATCTGTGGCCAATAGCCAACATTACATTGATCCAACTAGCTGTCAAGAGATTTCTATAAGCATGCAGAACATACTGTACTACAGAAAATCTAAACATTTCCCTGTGTGTCTGCTGAGAATAAAATTATATATGATCTCTATAGAAAGCCCCCAGGCTTTGCAGCTTATAATACCAGGGTTCTCTGGAGGTTTCCAGTATTCTTGTTCATTAGCTAATTCTGACCTCACCCGGAATCAGTGGTCAAACACTCACTAAGGGCAAAAAGTGTTTTTGAGCAACGTGTTTTGCTCAGGCTTTCACACACTGAATTCATTTTCTGTGATCCAACAGCAAAGGTACTGGCAAAAAAGTGGTAAAAGATGATTTCATGAATGCTTCAGTGATTACATCCAGAGAACTTCTTTAATTATTTGCAAGCAGTACATTACCTTAGGTGCTATAAAAATACATTGAATGTCAGGATTCATTCAGAGTGTCTGTTTAAAAAAACATTTTGGATCTGAAAACATCCATAACCAAACATTGCAATCCCTATGGTTGCCTGTGCCTCATCCTGCCTCTTCTAATGAATGGTGTGAAAAAATGCCTATTGATGCCGGGAAACCCTGAAGCTACTGCCACCCTAGACCTTGTGGTACCTCCAGGGTTCATACAACAGATTGTATCAATAGGTGCATCAGACATGCATCCAGTGAATCGTATGCAAACACTTTTTTTAATGCATGGTTTGGATGTGATGCAGCCCCCAATTGTGAAAATGCTCACTGCAACTTGCACATGATATTTCAAAATGGATGTAATCACACTTGTATTGTGACATATTAGGTGCCGTTGTGGAGGAAACAGCTTGAAGGATGATTACGGTTAAGCTGGAATGATGGTCAAAACTTTAGGCTATGGATAAAAAGCAGGGTTAGCACACTGGGTTGACACTGGGAAAAATCTCAGTGGGCCCTGCAACCCAGACCAACTCAGTGTCAAAAACTCTGGGTGCTGCACTATTACCTGCCCCCTGACTGATCATGGCCACAAGTTTAAAGGGCATGTAAAGGCAAAAAAAAATAAAATCCAAATTTTACTTTCTTTAATGAAAAAGAAACCAATCTCCCATATACTTTAATTAAAAAATGTGTACCTGAATGTATGCAGTGAAATTCTCCCTTCATATACTGCTGTGGATAGGAATTGTCAGACAATCCCTAACTGCTGGCAGGGAAACAATCACACTTAGCCCCTGCCTTACTTCCCAGTCATGCAGAACTCAAGCAGCTTTGTTTTGTTCCCTATTTTGATCATTTATGCAGATCCCTGAGATGCCCAGACCACACTGAGCATGTGCATAGTCTTGGTCTTGCAAAGATGTTTAACAAAGTTACAAGATGACAGCCCCCTGTGGCCAACTTTGAAAGCATAAATAATTTGTTTGGATAGGTTTTGTGGTGCAGTTAGTTCATGTTTATGTTTAGTATACAAAATTAAGCATTTCTAGCCTTATTCTGTTTTAGTGATGTGTGGGTTGGGTAAAACCTGACCCCCACCCAATCCAAACCTGCCCTGCCCACACCACAGCTTCCCGGTTCCTTCTATAGATCCACTCTGCCCTGCCGATGATGTCACAAAAGGTACAGGACTAGCAGGCGCATCTATAAAAGAGGAACCCGGAAGTCAGAAGCCCCCAGTGTGAGGTTGGCCCAACCCATGCCTGACTCACAGGTAAACATGCAGGTCCCCCTAGTATCGGGCGGGCCACACATCACTAGTAGGGGACTCAGGGGCAAAGGGGGGTGTTGCGGCTTTGGCATGGGGTATGCGGTCCCCTCAGGAGGCAATGCCTGTGGGCCCTGGGCCCCCAGTCTGACACTGTTGAAAAGAATGGTAATTTATTTAATAAATTATACCATGTTTGTGCACTTTCATTTGAAACTTAACTCTATTAACTAAAAGCAGAATGAAAAGTAAGTTCTAGAAATATTCCAGTTCAAGTCAATGGGGTATATTAGAGTATATTAGGTATATTAATTTAGAGATCGCCACATTCCTCTAGAGTGAATTTCCTCCACTCTCCATTCATTTCTATGGGATTTTGAAAGGCGTATTTATCAAAGGATGAACTTTCCCCCATTGATAAATACTCTTTTAAAAATCCCATAGAAATGAATAGAGTGTAGTGGAATTTCACTCTAGAGGACTGTGACGATTGCTAACTTCACTTTTTGATAATTATAGCCTATGTTTCTTAAAAGGGTTCCTAACTTTAAATTATCTTTTAGTATGATGTAAAGAGTGATATTCTGAGACAATTTGGATTTGGTTTTAATTTTTAATTTTTTATGGTTTTTGAGATATTCAGCAGCTCTCCAGTTTGCAATTTCAGCCGTCTGGTTGCTAGGGTCCAAATTACCCCAGCAACCATGCATTGATTTGAATAAGAGACTGGAATATGAATAGGAGAGGCCTGAATAGAAATATGAGTAATAAAAAGTTGCAGTAACAATACATTAGTAGTCTTGTGGAGCATTCGTTTTTTTAGATGGGGTCAGTGACCCCCATTTAAAGCTGGAAAGAGTCAGCAGAAGAAGAAGGCAAATAACTGAAAAATTATAGAAAATAAATAATGAAGACCAACTGAAAAGTTGCTTAGAATTGGCAATTCTATGACATATTAAAGGGCAAGGAAAGTGTAAAATAGAATAAGGCTAGAAATGGTGTATTTTGTATACTAAACATAAACATTAACTTACTGCACCACAAGCCTAATGAAACAAATAATTTATGCTTTCAAAGTTGGCCACAGGGGGCTGTCATCTTGTAACTTTGTTATACATCTTTGTCTGACACTGGCACTGCACATGCTCAGTGTGGTCTGTTTGAGTTCTGCATGGCTGGTAAGTAAGGCAGGGGCTCCCCCTGCTGTTTATAAGTGATTGTTTCCCTGCCAGAAGCACTAAATGAAGGGAGGATTTCACTGCATACAGTCAGGTTTCTTATAAAAACAGTACACATTTTAAAATTAAAGTATATTGGAGATAGATTTCTTTTTCATTAAAGAAAGTAAAAATGGGATTTTAATTCTTTGCCTTTCCTTGCCCTTTAAGGGGCACATTTTCTAAGGGTCAAATTTCGAGGGTTAAAAAATCCTCAATTCGACCCTTGAATTTAGTTCGAATTAAAACCCGTTAAATTCGAATTCGAGGGGTTTTAACACAATTCGATTTCTCGAACGAAGGAATATAAAAAATTTGTTTGATTGATAAAATCGTTCAAAACGATCGATTCGAACGATTTTAAGCAATCAGTTGAATTTTTTTATTAGCTCAAAAAAGGAGCTTCCCATAGGAATGTGTTGCAATTCGGTAGGTTTAACCTGCTGAATTTTTAGATTGAATTTTTCTTAAAGGGACAGTACCTCGAAAGTCGAATTCAAATTTGAATTTTAGAATTTGATCAATTCGAATCGGACTTTGGGCTATTCCATAGCCGATTAATTCGAATTTAGAATTTTTTTAATTCAAATTTGATTCGACTTTTCACTTCGAATCAATTCGAATCAATAATGTGCCCCCAAAAGTTACATTAAAGCTGAACCACCCCTTAATTATTGTTTACATGCGCTTTCTCCCAGTTCATTTGTATCAAACCAGTGTATTGGCTTTTCAAATATTCAGTAGTTCCTTCTCTAAAGAAAATCTTTCTATCCCAAACAACTCCATTTTGGATTAATCATTGTGGAGAAGATGCTTTGCTAGATGTGTTCGATAATACCTGGAGTAAACCATGGAACTCTTCTGCAGGGCAAAAATCTTCAAAAATCTTCCCGAACTGCCTTCTGTCTGCTTGAACAAAGAATTGTCTGCTCTACTGCACTCACGGCACTTCAATTTCCGAAGTCGCCCGAACTTAGAATTGAAGCTAATTCTAAGCAACTTTTTGTTTTTTGTAGTTTTTTAATTGTTTGCCTTTTTCCACTTTTCCACTTTGCAGCTTTCAAAAAAGAGCCGCTGAATCCATCTGTAAACAAATGTTCAGTACAGTAAGGCTACACATTTATCGTTATTGCTGCTGTGTATTACTCTTTCTATTCAGCCCCTCTCATTCTGATATTCAGGTCTCTAATTAAATACCGGCCTTCCTACATTCTTGCCGTTTTTTCCTATTAATAACATTGGCATCGAGCATCATTTTTATCGACCAGGCCGGTAAAATACCGGCCAAGTGGCAACCCTAGACTTAACCAAGACTACAAAGTGGCGACTTTATACCCATTGTCAATGTCACATGACTCCCCCACTGATTTTACCCATCTCCCTAAAATGAAACTTCATATGTGAGCAAATGTATTTCTTCCTAAAACGACCTTACATTTTGGAGAGATGTCATTTGATAATGAAATATAAAAAGCACCGGAAACTGATTTGAGTAAACCGGTGAATAATGTAAAATACGGATAAATATGGATAAAGTGAGATGGATCAATGTCACTGTAATTAGGCAGCTAAGTTGAGCTTTGTTCCTAAAATATGCAATGTTGCATTGAATCACTCACTGAGATTCCAGTCTTATTCGTAAGGATCTAGTCACACATTAATTAAATGCACACAGAGCTGTTTTCTAACTAAGATCCCCTAGTGTCAGTCACTTATTCAGCAAAAGATGAACTGGCCAGAAGCAACATTACTAATACAAATGTTTCCACTCTGGAATTCCCTCCTGCATTGCCTCTTGTCCTGAATACCTGGAAACCAATCATCCCAAAATGTTCCCTCCTTCCCTTTAGCTTTCCTGTCCCCTATATGACAATTAGATGTTAGTACGAGTATGGGACCTGTTATCCAGAATGCTCAGTACGTGGTTTTTTTAGTAATTTGGATCTTCATAACTCTAATCTACTAGCAAATCATTTAAACATAAATAGGGGAATGTAATAAAAGTCTGTGATGGAAAAACTATTGGCAATGCGAAAAGTTCTGCCTGTGCGAACAAATTTTGTAAATAGCTTTTGCGAACACGGAAACTGTTTAGCGGCCACTTCCGACAGCGGAAGGCTATTTGTGAATTTTATAGTTTGCACCAATCTGCAGTCAATGTAGTCAATCCAAAAGATTACGACACCTTCAAGCACTTCTTAACATAGTAACATAGTAAGTTAGGCTGAAAAAAAGACTCGCGTCCATCAAGTTCAACC